>ML783586.1:395718-477552 GCA_009831015.1 Picea engelmannii
GTTAAGATCGAGGAGAGTATGAACCGTCGGATCACTCTATGTTGGGAACATATCGTGACTGTCGGATTGCCTAACTACAAATGCATACTAATGCATACTAAAGAAACACACTTTTACCTAACGACATATTAGACCAAGTAGATATTAACTAACTCCTAAGTGTCTAAATATCCTAACACTAGTAAGGACATGGATTCCTTTCCTAGAAGGGGTTCACCCCCCCTCTAGACACTTAGATGACATTTTGAATGGTAATAGAAAAATCAACAAAGGTCCAACCCTCCAGATTCATGGAAAAACTAGACGATGTATTGAAAATCCCCCTTCTCACTTCATCTTCGCACAACATGGCCCTGGTTATGGAAAATTGGGGTTTAATAGGGAAATTCATTGGGATATGGTCATCCCCAAGAGAGGTAGCAATTTGGATTAGGGTTTTATGCTTTCTTGTTTGAAAGAAAGGAAGACATAGAGTTATGTTTTTGAATCGTTCGATGCATAACTTCAATATGAAACAAGATATACCTATAGTCATTCCAGTCTAAGTTCATTTGCCCGACTTACATTTACACTATTGGAATGAATACATCATGAGAAGCATAGGGAATTATCTAGGTTGATATATAGATAGGTTTGAAACGAAAGACCATATTTTCATGTGTTCCATAATATGAGTAGTGCAGAGTTCATGAGATACATGAAAATAAGATCTAGCTAACAATGAAGCATACACAACTTGCAATGGTGATGGAGAGAGAATAATGAGAGAATTTTTATTATCTGAGTAAGAGAATGATACAATACAATTGATATACAGTGTATGACACAATTAAATCACCATATTATCCAATATAATGTGCATTAGGAGTGTTCTAGAGAGATGTGACACACATTGGCAGTCACTGGAGTCAATTGCCACCTAATCCTAGTTAACTAACCATGTGCTCGTCATTTAACTAGCCAAACCCGAGTGAAATGAGGAGGATATCACTCACACACGTGGAATGTTCTTTACTAGTGATGATCCCAATGCAAGTGTGCATTACTGGTGATGATCCCGAGGTTAGCATGCAACACTTGATGATAAAACCAAGGTTGACATGCAACACTTCACTCAACTAGTCTAGCTAAACGATAACTTAGAATTGGTTGGAGGGTATGTGGCATCCTTGTCTAGGAGAGAATATCCTCAATGAGGGGAGAATATATTAGACTAAGGGACCCTCAACATATCCAAATAAACTTTGGAAAAGAAAATGAAAGTAAAATACTAAGTGTGTGTAATATCTCCAACACCCCCCTTGAACACTACTAGGGAGTGTACATAATGAATGGGTCCTGGAAACATAGGCCATGTTAGGTACCCATGAACAATGCAACTAATTAAAATTGAAATAAAGTGAGGAAAGAGGTAAAAACTCATGGGAACACCCCCCCCCGCCCTCAAAATACAATGTGTTAAAAGAAGAGAAAAATAGTTGCTAGGCAGTTGTGTCCTTAACTCCAAGACGATCACACAAACTATGGAATTTTTGCTTGGTGAAAGTCTTGGTGAAGATGTTGGAAGTCTACTCAATGGAAGGGAAGTACTGCAAATCGATGACCCTGTCATGAACCAACTCCTCGATAAAATGCATATGGATCTCGATATGTTTTGTTCGTTGTCTCTATACTAGATCTCAATAGAATTTGAGTGTACTCTAGTTGTCACACCATATCACAGTCAGACAATGGAAATGAATGTTGAGTGCATTGAGGAATTTCTGTAGAGACAATGCATGGATGGTCATGTTGATTTATCCCTTGTACTCAGCCTCTGCTAAATATTGAGCAATAGATGACTACTTTTTGCTCGACCAACAGATAGGGTTGTATCCCAAACTCAACATGTACCATGAGATGGACTTGCGATTGGTGCCATCACTAGCAACATGTTTCATAGTGGATCCCATAATTGATGGTTCCCTGATCAACATATCTCAGGATCCACTTGGCATCCTTCCAGTGTAACTCATGCAACTCTTGCATGTACTTGGATACTAGTCCTACTGCATATGATAGATATGGTCAGGTGTGAGTGAGATATAGAAGACTCCCCATAAGTTTTTGATACAAGGTCTTATCCACCATTGGTGTATCCCGACCATCCTTAAGTCTAACCCCAGATAAGAAGGGTGTAGGTGTCGACTTGCAGTCTATCATGTGGAATCTCTCCATGAGATCTTGAGCATAATTAGCCTAATATAGCTTGATTCCTAAAGCATCTTGGCTTATCTCTATACCAATAAAGAAATGGATTGGACCCATGTCCTTCATCGAAAACCTGTCATGAATAATTCCCTTGACTTCAGCAATCATTGAAACCGAGCCAGGAAGAGGGTTGTGATGTTTGGTTGAATGAACAATGGATGAATACTTGATGACTTCACTGACATTTACATAGATTTTTATGACAACCAACTTAGTTTAAGTTTACATTATCTTAGCATGTTTTCCTAGAATTAGTTTTAATTCTAGTCTTTACTTTTCAATTTAGTTTATTTTCATTTTAATAAGTCAGTCATTTAAGAGGAGGATTTCTTCTGAAACTATCTAAGAGCTGATCACACCATTCCTTTTTGTATGTAGGTTGGTGAAATGTCTTGTGCAACCAACAACTCTGAATTTTTCTCTTGGAATAAAGGCAACATAGGGAAGTATTAATCTAAACTTCAATGCTCAAATTCCTTTGCAACATTTTTTGGATTGATAAATCAAGATTTTCACCAACTTACCACCAGATCATAAATAACCTTTGTCTCATGTATGTATTCTCATTTTAATTTATGATCTAGTGGATGTATGGGGTCATTTTAATGATTCTTTTGATATCCTCCACAATTGTCAATTCTCCCCTATTTTCCTTATCAAATTGCATTATTAGAATGAATATTTGGTATTAATGTTTAGCTTTTATGGAAAAGAGAAAATGGCGCTTTGGTGAGAAATATGAAATGTATTTTTTGTCAAAAATTAATTGTTTTCAAATATGCAAAGGAATTGATCATGTCATGAAATTTTAAGAGCTTATGGATTTGTGGAATGTTCCATGTAATTGGTTTTTTAAAATATGTTTTGATTGAACATATACATTAACCCATGTTTATTGATTCCTAGAAACATTTGTTTTGGGATTGAATGAAATAAATTGTATGTGATAGTTGGATTGGAGAATTGTGTTGCAAATCTTTTACACCAGATCGTCAATTCTTGTAATCTTCTTTGTCCTTCATTTCAAATCTCAACTTTGGGAATTTTTCTATTGGGATTGATATTGAATGGTTTACGTGTCTTGATTATTTATTTCCCTTGGCTTCCTCCCCAAGATTTCGCTGAAAACACTTTTCTATTGCTGCCACTAGATTTATTACTTGTTGTTGGGTTCTATTCTTATTTTTCAAACAATTTTCATTTTAATGACTCACACCATAGATTCATATTCTTTTTAGTTTAATTTTCTTTTTCATGAATTCAACATAATTTTAGTACTTGCTTGTTGATTGTGTTGATGTTTGGACAACATTGGGAAGACATTCTCCTAGATTAATAATTATTAATATAATTATTGATTATTAAATAATATATATAACAAGTAACAATAATAATAAATAGTTATTGATTATCTAAGGGACACATCCTTTCATGGATTGTCATCATATGTTCTCTATATAAGGAACACTCATCATTGTAATAATATATCGAATATTGTTGGCCCTTGACCAAGTTTTGGATAACCTTGGTCGTGTTTGACCAATTTTGGGACTTTGACAGGCTAGTCGAGGACAGAGCACCCAGGAGAAGTAGAGATCGTGTCATCTCGCCCCCCTTTTTACGGGATTTTTGGGATTAGGGTTTATGTAACGGGTATGGGATGTCGACCCATGGGTTTACCCATGTTTAGGCCCCATTTGTAATGTATAAATAGATATCTAGGTGATGTAACAAGTACTAGACCTAGTAGAATCGTTTTAATGCAGATCTAGAGGCTTTGTGCATACTGTGTGTTAAGACTTGCAGAGCGAAGTGCAAGTGATTGTAAGAGGATTTCTATGCAAACTGTGTAAGAAGACTCTATGTTGTGACCTAACTCGGGGAAGGAGGATTTGGCGAAGTCCGCGCAGATCTCCTGCTCTATGCGAAGTTGGTTTTGTGGCTTTGTGCATGTAAGAATATTGAAAGAAGATAATATAGAAGACGAAGAGTTGGTGGATGTAGCCCCATGTTGGGGGTGAACCACGTATATCCTGTGTTATGGTGCTTTGTGCTATGATGTTCATGAGTTTATGTGTTTATTTTCTTAGTGCATTACTCTGGATGAATGTTTAGTGCTTAGTGATATGAATGAATCCTAGATTCGATATATTTCTATGTGCTAAGTGCTTGGATGTGTTAGATCTTGTTGAATACTGGGTTGTTTTGTAATTAGGGTTTGTACCTGCGATGTGAATAAGGGTCAAAACTAATGAACGTTAACTGCTAAGTGCTCTGTTAAGTGTTGTGATCACATATCTGTGTCCCAGCTAGGTTTCAGACACTTTAGTCCTACAACCCCCCTGTCTCTACCTGGGGTGAGACTTCATCTTCTTCGTAGGTGTTGGCAAAAGGGTCAGTAGTTAGGGTTTTGTTGGTGCACTGTCAAAGTGTTGAACCCTGGGTTTTCCCCTATGCCAACAAATGGTTCTGTTGTTGGGACTTGAAACTGTGATTGTTGGTAAGTGAAGAAAGGAGAAAGGTCTATGCATAGATATGTTGTTGTAGTGCATAGTACTCTACTTGAATTGTGAAGCTATGTCCTAAGAACATACGCTCGATCTGAAGAAAAGAGGCAAGATCTTAAAGCTTTGTGTTCTGATAAAGGTAAGATAAGTGGAAATTTTTGTTTCGAAAGAATGGATCTGGGTATGTTTGATAGATTTTGTCCTAGTCTAAAAACTAAGGCACAACTAGAAGAAAGAAGATGTGATATGAATAGATCTAATAGAAATAGTGAAAGATATGTTATTCCTATGCATAGAAAGAATTGTTGGACTAACAAGTGGATGCAGGATCCTAGAAAGAATTTTTTGCAGGTCCATCACTGTGATCCCAGTGCACAGAATAGGAAAGGTTGGGGATCGTTTAATAGAAAGAGAGGATTGACTCTTTGTTATAGTTTCAGAAGACCGGGACATCTTGCTAAGGAATTCCCTAGTCGAGGTTGTATTTTCCTTTGTTGTAAAGCTATTAGACATGAAGTTTTGTATTTCCCTAGAATGATTGCTAAAGTTGAACAGATGAATATGAGACAAGAAAACCTTGAGGAAGGCCAAGAGACTAAGAATATGCTAAAGAACCATAAAGAACCAGAAATAATCAAAGAAAAATGCTCCCTTTGCACTTTTGTTGGGAAAGACTTGGATTGAGAGAGATCATATCTGAAGGAAAGAAGAAGAGGAAGCTATAGAATAGAAAAAGAAAGAATTAAGGGATTTCATGGCTACGAGAATAGTGCGCTTAATAGAAGAAAAAGAGGACAATTTGAACCAGCTGAGGGCCAGAGACATGGCTGTCAAAGTTGAAAGAACGCATGGAGGCTTAAAGAACCTATCCATGTAGGAGAGTAGAGCACCTACTCCATAAACAGTAAGAGAAGAAGTATTATCCTCGAACCTTGTGAAAGATCCTCAACAATGCAAAGTTACTATACTGAGAGAAGATAAAAACAAGAATGGAAAGAGGAATCCAGAGATGTAGATCATAGGGAAGAAGGCCAGAAAGATCAGTAAGAAGAAAGAAAAGGCATAAAAATTGCAGGAGGTTCCAGAGAGGACTTCGCAGAAGGAAGGCTTGCAAAATTTGAACCTCGCCGGAATAGTAGAATAGCACAGATCGACACTTCAACACGATGAATAAATATGACCATTGGAGGCATCCCGACCATTAGAATGACGCACCAGAATGGTTAGAAACGCAGTTATTATCGAAACGTTCACCGTTGGACCATTAGTACCGCACCATAATGGATGGACTGAGGCCTTCCTGCCCGTTGGAGGAGTTTGTTATGATGTTATCTATTTAACCCGTCGAATGTCTTACTGGGGACACTTTTGCCAATTATGATTATCCAAGCCCATAGAGAACTAATTTCTTCCACGCAATGCTTATTGAGACCTCGCCACTCATTCTGCTACCTTGAGTGTTTGTCCACCTACCTGAGATATCTGATATCGAGTGTGTATGTCGGTCAACCTTAGCACACTAGAGAAATCTGTCAAAGAAATCCTCATAGACCTCATGGCTAAGAAGGTCATGTTCATAGGAGTATAGGCCTCATCAACGAGAGGGGTGCAAGCATCCCCATCTACTAGACATCGATCTAGACTCTCCCGAGCTATGACAGAGAAGATAAGCAAGCATCGCGATGACTTGGAAAACGCGAAGCTCATCCCATCAATATTGGTCTACTATATCTCGCCTCTGGCTGGCACAATTAGTCGTAAGAGTGTCCCAAGGGACTTCGACTATAAAATGATCGCTGCGTACCTCCAGAAGGGGATACGCACCGTCAAATTTTAGTTAAGATAGATTCTGACGCTCAAGATCAATGACTTCAACTTAGGAGACTACAAGAACTATGGAATGCTCACACCACATAAGTAATTGACCAAGACAGTAGGGAATAAGTCAAATATAATCCCCCAGCCATGGACCATGGGCATTGCAATATCAACGATCCTCAATGTGACAAAGATACCACACTTCAGCAGACATCAGGAGGTTAACGCGTGCGTTAAAATCCTCCTGTCATGCTACCATGGCGGCTACCTTTGGTTGGATAGGCGCATCACAGTAGATTCGGTCCTGATCCACCGGATCACCGAATTGAGCATGCAAGGGCCAGACCCTCAAGATTTTTACCCAATGAAGGCTATAGATCGCGCCCTGGCGCAGCGAATAAAAGATACTTATGGTGATGTGGAGAAAGGGAAGAGGGGCTACAAGGTATCCTCCATCCAGAATGGAGTAGTGCACCTAGCTTGCTAGTTGATTGTTGGTAAGATTGTCAGGAAGAACAGACCAACCCAGGTCATGGGCTTTGTCGTCAATCTCTCAGGAAAATGCATTGAAGGAATGCAGATGATCTGGGTGAGCTACCTCATCAACTAGTTAGAGAAATATTATCGTGAAGTGCAAGACTAGGGCTATGAGTTTCACTTCAGTTGGTTTTTTATTCTTGTCACCTTCATCATTTGGTAGATTCCAGAGGGAGCGACCTTCCCTGAAATCGAGTCGCCTAACCCCCTAGTCATGAAGTTCACTACACTTTGGTATTCGAACGACATGGCGAAGAAATGGAAGTCCAATGCAGTTTTCCACACATATTACTTGCAGCTAAATAGGGCTATTGAATCCTTCCCTCGCATGAAGCCGAATACACTTCATAGGTTCATGCCCATAGATAATTTCATGGAGATAGGCATTTCATTTACATCACTGCACATGGAGATTAACACAAGGAAGAGCTCCAGTCCTATTACAAACTCATCAAAGAAGATATGGAGGAAATCACCAAGGAATGGTCTGCAGAATTTCTTGTACCAGTAGAACAGACAGAACTCTCTGACCCCAACCTCATTGGAAGTCTTGTAGTCACCCGAAAAGAGTATGATGCACCCAGCAGCAAAAAAAGGAAAAATAAGGAAGAGGTACAGGAAATGAGCAGCGCATCAAAGGAGACTTCACCGGATTCACCTGCAGGAGGAGGAGATGACGAAGTAGACAAAAAATATGACGAAGGGGAAGAAGAAAAATAGGAGCAGGGCGAAGTGACACCGCCTAAAGATCCCCTTATAGAGGCTGAGGCATCCAAGAAAAGAAAGGTTTCTCGAATGAAACCTTCAACGCGGAAGAATTCAAAAGACAATAAACCTCCATTTCAGATTGTGCTCACGGTGGATGATATTGACCTCATCATTGTCGTTGTATCAGATACCTGGGAGGACATTTTGCAGCAAAGCGAAGCCAAACATGAGACAATGTTTGACAGGATAGAAGCATAACTCAAAGGGGTACAACAGGATCTCTATTTGAGTCACGCAGTGTCGACTACGTCGTTATCATCAGAAGACATAGAAGTAGGAGATGAGCCTGCCTAGCTACGCAGATTAGAAAATTCGACAGAGGCTCACCTTCATCGGGTCTAGGAGGAAAAGGAGCAGGCCACAGAGGCATTAAATAAAGAAAAATAAGAATCCCTAGAGAAACGTCGAGTTGCGCAACAAGAAAAAGATGACATCCATGCAAATTTTGTAGAGGATAGAGCATGGATCCAGAAGGAAAAGGAACAACTGCTCACGGAGCAGATTGGAGTTAAAGAAGAAGTCACCAGAGCACTTCGCTCTGTGCCAGGCATGGAACAGATAGAAGAGGAAACAACTAATATTCAAGTGGGGAAAGCTCGTTGGAGCCATTCAATAGCTTCAAGAGAGAGTCGCAAAATTGGAATTGCAAGCGGTACTAAGAAGTCTGCAGGAAGCGCGAGATCAGAGAGAAGAGACTTCCAGGGGTGAAGTCGACAGAATCAAGGCATTGGCCTTATAATGCAAGCAACTCAGCAATAAAAGCGCGTAGACATATGAGCGCCTTGCAGAGGACCCCGAACTAAGGACATTGGAGTCACAGCTCCAAGAGGTGAAGAAACAAGCAGCAACAATACAAGCACAGTTGAAGCTATTGTCAGTGGTCGAGAAGATGAAAAGATCACAAGAACAGTGCGTAGTTCAGCAACAGGTCCATGCCATCCAAATTAAATTCATGGAAGTGACCCAGAGACTTCATCTAGTCCAGGACAAATCCTGCACACTTTTTGAGGAGATTAAGGGACAAGGTGCACACCTGGAACAAGTGGTCACCACAGTGGAACAATGCTTGGAAGTACCTGTCACTGAGAAGATCATTTAGGAATTCGTCGAGCATGAGTCCCTGGCGAAACAACAAGTTGAGGCAGCTTGAGCCAAGCTCAAGGCCTTCAAAGAAGAGTTGCCCAGATTAGAGTGACTCGAGATGAGTCACAGGTGAGTGTTGGGGGCTTGTTGTCCCTAAACCAAGTTTTGGAGAACCTTGGTCGTGTTTGACCAATTTTGGGACTTCGACAGGATGGTCGAAAATAAAGCGCCCAGGCGAAGTGGAGATCATGGGATCTTTCCCCCCTTTTTGAGGGATTTTTGGGATTATGGTTTATGTAACGGGTATGGGATGTCGACCCATGGGTTTACCCATGCTTAGGCCCCATTTTAATGTATAAATAGATATCTAGGCGATGTAAGAAGTACTAGACCTAGTAGAATCCTCTTAGTATGGATCTATAGGCTTTGTGCATATTGTGTGTTAATACTTGCAGAGCGAAGTGCAAGTGATTGTAAGAGGCTTTGTGTGCAAACTGTGTAAGAAGAATCTATGTTGTTACCTAACTCGGGGAAGGAGGATCTGGAGAAGTGCGCGCATATCTCCTATCCTATGTGGAGTTGGTTTTGTGGATTTGTGCATGTAAGAAAATTGAAAGAAGATAATAAAGAAGACAAAGAGTTGGTGGGCATAGCCCCACGCTAGGGGTGAACCACATATATCCTGTGTTATAGTGCTTTGTGCTATGATTTTCATGAGTTTATGTGTCTATTTTCTTAGTGCATTACTCTGGATGAATGTTTAGTGCTTAGTGATATGAATGAATGCTAGATCTGATCTATTTCTATGTGTTAAGTGCTCAGATGTGTTAGATCTTGTTGAATACTACGTTGTTATGTAATTAGGGTTTGTACCTGCGATGTGAATAAGGGTCAAAACTAATGAACGTTAACTGCTGAGTGCTATGTTAATTGTTTTGATCACAGATCTGTGTCCCATCTATGTTGTAGACACTTGAGTCATGCAACCCCCCTCTACCTCTACCTCGGGCGAGACTTCATATGCTTCACAGGGGTGACGAAAGGGCCAGTAGTTAGGGTTTTGTTGGTGCGTTGTTGAAGCGTTTAACCCAGGGTCTGCCCCTTTGCCAAAAAATATACTATATCATCTCATATGAAAAACCAAAATGATATCAGAGTAGGACTGGGTGTGACTCCCTCACGGGAGAGCCCAGGAATATGAGAGTATAAAAACCAACAAAAGGAAGTTTGGTTATAATAATATGAATCTTGTAGATTAAATATAAGCATTGGAAGATGCGATGGTTAAAGAATAAGGGGAAAAATATGACACAAGTATGGCGTTAGACAGTCTAGAGAAGATCCGAACAAAATATTTGATTTCCCTGGGCAATAAATAATGAACCTCTTGTGGTATTATATATCTTAAATGACAATGTGGATGCATGCATTGACGGATCTTTAGTGAGCTCCTGCAAGATAATAGAAGTGTAGCATGTGCTCACAACTATATCACTCACACTTCCTCATTCTTTGGATTTGGGTTTGAGTAGGAGACCAAATTGTGTTACCTACTGAAGAAGAAGAAGTGGTGGAGCACATTGCCAATGGTTTCGTTCGTGTTGTAGGGGAAAGCGACATCATGTTTTTGGAATGAAGCAGATGGAGGGTTTTCCTTCATTTTGTCATCTGGACATCCCTTGTTCTTTGCTTTCTGATAGACTCGATATCCCATCTACCATGTGGACTCGATGATAGTCAATAATGTCCATTGACAGGATGTTGTGTCTCCTGAGACAAGAAATAAAACCTTGGGAAGGGGAAGTGTCTGACTCGCCCATTTATTCAGTCATAATATAGAAATGGGCATTTGTCTGTGTATCTGCATCTACCACAGACCCGTAGGTGCAACCCATCCTCACACTTTAATTGAAGGATGAGGAAAAAGGAGAGAGTTAATACTACCAAATCACAAAGGTTATGTGGAAGGATCACTAAGAATTGAAGCACAAGTTTGTTGAGATGAGGGTTCCACTAGATCGTAGTGAAAAGAAGCTACACGAGATTGTTGAGGGAACCATGAGATCGTTGAGTGGATTCACCAAATCAATGTGGAGGATTCTCTTCTATGTTGAGACCAGTTCGGATGAGGGTTCCATTAGATCATTGTGGTAGTGCAACCGTATCTTAGAATTCCTCTTGTTGTCTACACGGTTTAAAGTTGGTCACTTACACTTCCATGAATTAGAAAATTAATGTGATCATTGTACACTTCCTTTGAAGTGAGAAGCATTGAAAAACCCTCTTAGTCGAGATCATATGAATCTTGTGTCAACGTGTTAATGTTTGAGGAAGCATCATGAGACCTCCTCCCTAGAGGGTCCTTTGTGGACTAGTAGGGGGGAATGTAGACTTCATCCTGACGTGCCTCGAATGGTTAGATGAAGGAACCAATAAATTGGTTTAATGAGGAAACCTTGATATGTCTTGGGGTACATTGGTTCCATGAGGGAGCCTCGATGTGTCCTAAATACATTTGAGGCAACATCATGAGACATTCTCCTCAGAGGGTCCTGTATGGACTAGTAGGAGGGAATGTAAACTTCATCTTGATGTAACTCAGATGATTAGATGAAGGAATCATAAAATTGGTTTCTCAAGGAAACTTCGATATATCCTGTGAGACATTGGTTCCATGATGGAACCTCGATCTGTCTTAGACATGTGTTCCACGAGGGAACCATGAGATGTCTAGTATGGACAAATTTCATGAGTGAAGCCTGAGGTTGGACACTTCAGGATATTTTGGTGTCCAGTATACATTCATGTACCTAAGGAGAAAAGGACCAAGCTAGACCCTTCAGGTAGAAAGGGTACATTTATGGGGTACAGTGAGTCTTCAAGGACATACCATATCTACATCCCTAGTCATAGACAGATTGAGGTGAGAAGAGATGTTACCTTTGAGGAGGAGGTATCCTTTAGGATATCTATAGGATATCACATGAGGATTGATAGTGAGAGACAGGAAGAGATGGTTTCTTCTCCCCCTCACCCTCCAACAATTCATAGGGTGATATTTGAGCATATTAGTCCAATTCATCCCATGATCATGTAGCTCTAGTTGATGTTCCCATATATATTGTCGTAGGTCGAAAGATACCTGCATGGGATCGTCAGACTCTGTAGGAGGAAGAAGGACATGAAGCTCCTCATGGTACCTTCCAAGAGAGAAAGAGACCTCAGATATATTCATACTATGTTGCGGCTATATGCCACATCATTGATTTTGATCCTTCTTGTTATGAGGAGGCATCTAGTCAACCAATATGGAGAGATGCCATGATGGAGGAGTATCAGTCCATCATGAAGAATGATGCATGGGATATTGTTCCAATACCTGGGGGAAAGTATGTAGTGCCTTCCAAGTGGATCTATAATATCAAACACATAGCTAACGAGAGCATAGAGAAGAGAAAAGAGATATTTTTTGCTAGAGGATTCTCTCATGTGGAGGGAATAGATTATGAGGAGAAATTTGTTCCTATTGCTCGATACACTTATATCCGGACAATTATTTCCCTTGCAGCATCCATGGGTTAGAGACTACATTAGATGGATGTGAAGATAACCTTTCTCAATGGAGATATTGAGGAAGAATTTAACATCAAGTATCCATATGGTTTCGTGATACATGAGAAGGAGTCGCATGTGTGTAGGTTGAAAAAGGCCAAGTATGGACTCAAGAAGGTACCTTGAGCTTGGTATGCTAGGATTGATGGACACCTTATGAGTTTGGGATTCAAGAAAAGTTTTTTTGATCCCAACTAATACTATAAAAAATTTAATGGTGAGTCCCTAATTTGTTTCCTCTACATTGATGATTTATTCCTCATCAGTACAGAGAGCCTTACTGTTGAATGCAAGTATGCATTGGACTCTAAGTTTAAGATGAAGGAACTTGGTATGATGCACTACTTCTTGGGACTAGAGGTATGGCAGAGAAATAATTAGATCTTTTTGAGTCATGGGAAGTACATAGTTGAGATATTGAAGAAGTTTGGGATGTTGAACTATAAGCCCATGGCTACACCAATGGTGACAAATCTGAAGAAACTAAGTGTGTCTTCTTTTGATTCCAACGAGATTGATTTGAACTTGTACATATAGATGATTGGATCGTTGATGTATCTGGTTAACACTATACCGGATATTTTCTATGTAGTGAGTGCACTTAGCCATTTCATGACTCAGCCAAGATAGACACATTGGATTGTTGCGAAGCATGTGTTGAGATACCTACAAGGCACAGTTGGACATGGTATAAGATATAATTCCATTATTGACATGAGATTGCAGGGATATACTGACTCTGATTTGGAAGGGAGCGCAGTGGACCGAAAGAGCACCTTCAGGTGTTGTTTCACTTTGGGATCTACCATGGTTTCCCAATGTAGTAGGAAACATACCTTTGTGGCTTTGAGCACCGCAAAAGCAGAGTACATTGCATTGAGTGTGGAAATATGTGAAGCAATGTGGATTCAAAATATCCTTGCATATTTATTTGGACATTTGATGGATTCCATCGTTATTCATTATGATAACTAGAGTTATGTGAATCTCTCACAAAATCCAGTGTTTCATGACAAATCGAAACACATTGAGATCAAGTACCATTACATCCAAGACGTGGTGCAGAGGAAGGTAGTATTGGTGCAGTACCTTCCTGCAGATGAGAAGGTTGTTGATTTTCTTACCAAACCCCTTATGAGGATGAAGTTCAATTACTTCCATGGCATACTTGGTGTGGAAAATAATGCCTCCCTCACTCAGAGGCAGTATCGATGATTGCATATTCCTAAGACATTCTCCAGGTTGTACTCCTCTGTGAATGAGTTGAGTTGATTTGTGAGGAAACTTATCTGAGAGGGATAAGTGGGTTTGGGATTATAGCCCAACTTTTCTTATGGAGAGTACATGAGGACATGTCCCTTGTGGGTATCACATGAGGACACATCAAATGAGTTGACCTTGACATGACACACTATGGGGAGTTAACCCTAGTGTTTCTAGAGAGAGTAGCCTCTAGAATTCCACATGGGAGTGCCATCTATGACAAACCTTTTTCTACTATGGTGGTTGTGTACCACTGGCATAGACTGTGTGCCTTTGGACAATAGTTTTGTACTACTATGGTGGTTGTGTACCACTGGCGGAGACTGTGTATCTTTGAACAATAGTTTTGTACTACTATAGTGGTTGTGTATCACTGGTGGAGACTGTGTGTCTCTAGACATTAGTTGTGTTCTACTACAGTGGTTGTGTACCACTGGTAGTGACTGTGTGTCACTAGACAATAGTTTTGTGCTACTAGTAGTGGTTTTGTACCACTGGACAATAGTTGTGTACTACTATGGCTCAACACAATCGTGTTCTATTGGATGGAATTGTAGTAGTTGTATGCTACTAGTTGATTGTCATGGAGACTACCAGATCACTTGGAGCAGTTGCATGTTTCTTGATCATAGAGAGTATGATGGATGATTCAATCTATCGGTGTCATGGTATTAGTTGCATGCTACTAGTTGATTATAGAGTAGTCAGTGGAATACTAGATGAATACATCATGGAAAGATACCTCCCTAGCAAAGAGGGAGTGTTGATGTTCCAACATTGGGAAGATATTCTCCCAAGATTTCTCATGGTGGTTTGACCAGTGGTGAATGGCCCAAGTGTAGTCTTCAAATAAAAGAAGACTCGATGTTCTAGTGTTTCTTCGGTGTGTGGAAACATCAAGTAGAATTTCACCAACAGGGGTGTACCTGTAGTGAATGTCTCAAGTAAGCATCAAGAGGACCTTCTCCTAGATTGGGCTGAAGACCAAGGGAGATAGGATACATTTATCGCAAAGGTGTACTTGTGGTAAATGGGCCAAGGCATAGTCCTTCCTTGATCATGACAAGGAATATTATGGACTCGAGGTGCTTTCCATGTGTGAGTTAGCATCAAGATGACATTCACTCATAAGGGTGTACCTGTGGTGAATGGCTCAAGTGTATTCTTTATCCTTAGTCATGCTGATTTGACTAGGAATGATAAATAATTGAGATGCTAGATGTTATCACATGTAGACATACCGTGATCCTTATCTCAGAGAAAGATAGTTGGCTCAGAGGGAGAGCCATAGGGGGAATTTCCCCTTGATTCAGGTGGGAGAGGGACATCTCCAAGGAATGATAGAAATGTCTCATGATTCTAGGGAGAAGTTTGTATACTTCAGATACAAGATTGGAATGATGCATAATGTCTCCCTTGTTGAGAGGGAGTGTTGATGTTTGGAAAACATCGAGAATAAATTCTCCTAGATTAATAATTAATAATATAATTATTTATTATTAAATAATATATATAATAAGTAATAATAATAATAAATAGTTATTGATTATCCAAGGGACGCATCCTTTCATGGATGGTCACCTTATGTTCTCTATATATGGAACACTCATCATTGTAATAATATATCAAATATACTATATCAACTCATATGAAAAATCAACAACTTGTACATATTGCTTCCATCTTTTGATTTGAAGGTTGGAATTTCTTTGATCTAGTTTGACTCTTAGTCTACCTTGAGGATTACTCTTTAAATTTGAGTGAGGGTATGGTCCAATTATGGTCATATACTGAAGAATGTTTTTACAAGTCAAAATATTCATGGGTTGCTCTATCTGAGTGAACATTTATGAAGTTCTCAGTTGTAGGTATGGACTGATATTTGTGGTGGAACACACGTTCCTACTAAGTTTACCATGATAATCCATAAGTATAGGAAAGTGTTTATCCACTATTTTCTTCTATATCCACTCACTTCACATTAATAAAATGACCAAAACTATGATGGTTTTTGGGGAGACCTCTGCATTAAACAAAAATGCATAAAATTTTACTTAACAAATCAAATCAACTCTCGTATCACCCTTATTCCTTCACACCCTATGTGCATATGAATATCTATATCTAAAATCTAAAAGGGTCAGCATGTTCTAAAATAAAAGGGAAGTTGAAAGAACTATTAATAGTGTGGTAAGTACAAGTAAACTCGTCGAGGCTATGGATGTATGTTGGTAGTGGGTCTATGCTTGTACGTTACTGAGGAAACTTCGTCGAGGCCATGGACGCTCACTAGAAGTGAATAAATGTTGGGAAAAGAGAGATGAGGAACAACCTTTTGTAGATATATGCTTGTTATAAAAGTGAAAATTCATGGTCAAACCAAAACCAATCTGAAGTGTGCAACAGATAAAAAAACTTATCTCATTATTTATCTCTTTGAAAAGGGTGAGTTAGATTACAAGTACTAGAAATATTGGGTTATATCTTTTAGAATTTTGGCATCATTGTGGTACCCATGATTATTAAAAAATTTCCTGCAATTTACTGAACTTATCTTTAAAAATCATATCTGAAGTATGGGCCCTAGACTTCCATTGATAGAGATAAGTGATTCTTCTAGTGTGTCACCATTTTTTGTGGCCGCAACAACCCCCATTTACTTTTTCTTTTAAAAGCGAAAGGAAAGGGGACCCCTATTAATATTTTAATCATATTGGCTAATCCTCTACTACTTGAGTCTGATGCTATTTATTTTCCTACTTTGAGGGAGTTAAGTTTTTGTCTTGACTGATGATTGTTTTGATGGAGGTTTATTATCTCTTTTGATCTTATGATTTCAAACGTCTTCATGATTCTTAGTTTACCTATGATATTTCGTTGACATGTGTATGAGTGGTTGACACATTGTCTTCCTACCTTATACAGTTTCCCAAGTGTCTAATAATTTTATATGGATGTAAGGTTTGATGATCTAGAACATGTATTGAATGAGTTTGATGTAGGTTGTTAATCATTTCCCTCGATGACTTGTTCAAAATTTTCTAGCATATGGTGCTTAACATATTCATCTTTATACTCTCATATATTCGACAACTCTTAACGTGATTCATAAGGTCACTAATACTTTCTATGTAATAGATATTAGATGCATGCATCTATCATGATATTTATTTAATCCATATCATAGATCATTGCCTTTGATAAACCTCTCCTCTTCATTTTATTCAAAATCTATACTTATTCATGAGTTTTCTTAAAGGCAAGGAAATATAATGTTTCTGATATATTGGCAAATGTCCTTTTAATCACATAAATGATTTCGTCTCCATATGTGGTTGCAGGAATAAGTTAGCATGATATCATTTCTTCATGATCGTTCCAGCCTTGAGATGCATGTGGGGGAATCCTTTGATCTTATTCCCTTTTTAGACTACCCTCTATTTATTGATATTTCCCTCTATTTTCTTCTATTATTTCCTTTAACTAAACCTCATATTTGGATTCTTCTAATCACCATCTTTCCAACAACTGTAACCATACTTAAATATGAGTTATGGATCAAAACTTGTGGCCTCCAAATGTTTCTTAAGACAAATCTCACTGCCACATGGCATCCACATGCCCCCTGTCATTGGTGTCATATGATGTGTGATGTGGACCCCCCTTCTCCCCTCAAGGATGCGTGACCTCCCGGTCTAGTATCGTTCACATCAAGGAGTCGTATCAACTCTTTAGGCTTTTTATAGACCCCAAATAAATTACAGAGGACCCCTTTCCTTCAATTTGCAGGTTGTGTCAAACCCGTGGGTCCTTTCTCTAGTGCTCTCGACACTTTTCAATTTACAGGCGCTAGCTCCTTCTAGTAGGCCCATTCCTGCATGTGACCTTGGGCTATGAACTCATGTAAACATGGGATTGTGAGGAAGCCAAATTTTTTTTGATGCCACACTGCTTTTCTCCCCGCAATTCTCCTCTAGTTGCCACGTATTCCTTTTCCAATACCGTGGTTTCGATTGCAGCCCGCTCTAGGATTTTTAAAGTCCGAGAACTTACTCGCACCGCAATCTAGTGCTACCATTGATATTATGATCTTGGTGATCCTTCTTGATTGATGACCAAGATCTTCTCTCTTCCTGCCTTCTTTTGCACACACTTTCATATCTCCACAATCTATTGACGCATGCCCTCCTTTCAATCAACGACTATGGTTGATTCACCTTTCGGGCTTCGAAAGTTTCAACTCTCAAATTTTCTTTCACTGATGTGGTTATCTTCCGAATGGAAGATATGATGACACCTATCCTTAAAAAACAGACAGCTCAGATCTACCTCCCATCCTTCCTTCTCTCTGGATCACACATTCTCAATTCATTACGATGCTTCGACATGTGTCTCTTTCAAATCAACGGTCTTGATTTACTTTGCGATTCAGGTTTTGGAGTTTTCAACTCTCAATCTTACTTTCTCCGCAATGGAATATCTCCTACCACATATCCTCCTCAATCGACGGTACTAGCCCTCTTACGGACTTCGGAATTCGGAGATCTCAACTCTTAACCTTCGCTTTCCCCCAAAATGATTTTATCTGAAGCTCATGATCTATTGACACATGTCTCCTACAGATCGATGGCTCCAATCTCTTCGGGTCTTCGGATTTCGGGTTTCTCAACTCCTACCCACTCACTTTCCCTTGAAGTGTGCGGATTTCTTCCACGTGTCCTCCTGAATCAGATCGTTGAGATTCACTTCAGGTCTTCACTCGGAGTCCACAGATTTGTGCCGTGTGTTCTCATTAATCTAACGACTATGATTTAATTTGGGTCTTTAACCAGAGTCCACAAATTCATGATGTGTGTCCTTATGAATCGGACAACTATGATTCACTTCAGATCTTTATGTTTCATAAATCTCAAATATCAACTTCTCCACACTTGATTTTTACCGACACGTTTTACCCAGAACACATAATCAGTTGATGTGTGTCCTCCTACAAATTTACGGCTCCCAGCTACTTTGGCTATTTCGAATTTGATAGTTTCAACACTCCACTTGTGCTTCTTCCTGAATCTCATGATCCGTCACCACGTGTCCCTCTGGATCTGATGGTCCAGATTCACTTCGGGTTTCGAGTTTCAAGAGTTTCAACTCTCAACTCTTACTCCCTCCATAGGAATTCCACCTGAAGTTGATGATTTGTTGACACGTAACCCCATGGAGATCAACAGATAGGATCCACTCTTCGGAGATTTCACTCTCTCCTAATCTACAAACTTCCGAAGTTGTAGACCTTGTGCCACCTGTCCCTCTGGATGATGTACGATCCCTAATCACTTCGGGACTTTGGGACTTTGGCAAGTCCACTCTCCTATGCACACCAAGGTTTAAGGCCCGAGCAGTTTACCTAGATCCGACAGATGTCGATCCCTCTCACTCGAATCTAATAGATGGGATCTGTCCTTCTCCTCATTCGTTCCTTCTTCGTCATGGAGCCCAATCTGGTGGTCCAAATCTCTTCCTGCAGCCAATCTGACGGTTTTTGTCGCTCCTCCTCCTGAGATACTTTGTACTTCTCCCAGAGTTGGGAAATTTTCTAAGTGTTCAAAGGTTTTGGCCTTCGAACCTTCTGTTGTGAAACCAAATGCTTTGAGCCTCAACTTATTCTTTTCCTCCTAAGATTTGGCAATGGAATTTAAACTCGTCCCTGGCGCACACTTGTTCCCTGTGTGTAACTTGCATTATTCCTCCTGAGCGTGTGAATCTTAGAATAAGTTCACTTCTGCGTGCACTCCTTGCACTATCTCTCTTGAGATTTTTCTTACTCAAGTTCTAAGGTTTCAGTCCCTTTACTCCTTAAAGGGATTCTTGTGCCTTCTCGGTGACTTTTTATCAATGCACACTTGCAGAGCTTACAGAGTATTCAACAACTTTGTGGGTGTCTTTTTCTTGACACTCTTCTTCTTGAACTCAACAGAGAGTTCTCTTTGTGCACACTTGCACCTTCTCGATGCCCGCCTGGCAGGGCTCTACAGAGTTCTCAGTGGCTCTATTTTTATGTGCTTCCCCTGCACAGTTTCTCCTCTAAGGTATTCAACAACCTAGAGGCTTCCCTTGAGTTATTATCACTCTGGCGCACCCTCTTGGCATGTTCTTTTATGACTCTATAGAGTTCAGATGTGCACTCCTTACGCTGGATACATAACCTCCAATGTTATGTTGTGCACTCCTTGCACAACCTAAGAACCCAGAACAATTTAGCAATCTCACAGATAGATAGTGAATTCTATCTGTTCCCTGTAGATGAAAACTTAACATACATCTACAACATCCATTCATAATCACAAATGACATTCATGAACGCATAAACACATACAAAAAGATAATATGCAGGAAAAATTGCTTTCTTTCTATTAAGATTAATGTTTGATTATAATATGTGTAGGCTGGGTTGTACCAGAGTCTCATCTCTCTCTAACTCTCTCTAAGAACTATTATACCTCCTATTCAGTAACAATACTCCTTCAGCAGCCTCAATTGGGCATACAATGCATCTACATAAACAAGAAGGTTCCTAGGGTTCCCTCTAACTACCTCTATTCTCGAAGTAACATATAAAAACTATTCAAGCTCCATTACATTAAATTCTGAGAGTGAAACTCCTAGATCTCTTGTGATCATTCATCTTCCGAGCGTTTCGCTCTTCTTCAATCATCCGTACAAAATAGATCTATAGGAAAACACCAGCTTTTAGATTCCAAATAATTAAAAAGGTGCACTATGGTGCTGAGTTGTCCCTCCACGTGGGTTTTGCTGATGATCCTCCTGCATCACACTCCATTGTTGGGAAAATCATGAAATCCTTCTCATGGCTCCCTCTACTCTGTTGTTGAGATCCTCTAGGGTCCCAAATATGAAATTGGAGTTGTCCACTTGGTCCTCTTCCTTCCTGGTTTTTTTTCCCTGTTGTTCCTACATGTTTTCTTTTGTCCCATACTTCTCTGATGACTGCTTCTTGTGCTACTTCCAACATCAATCTCTTTATCTCCTCTATTTCTTTGTCTAGTTGATCCATTGGCTGGTTTTATTCCTGCAGTCTACTATGTTGCATCTTCTCTCCATAAATCTCCAACTTAACTTGTTGGATAAGATTTATTTTCATCTTTACCCTTCTCTCTAGGGCCTCTAGCTCTTTATACAGATCTACAATATCCATGCTATCTATTTCTCTGTCCCCTGTTGTAGGTTCACATTCTACAGTCATATTTTTCTCAACTTCCTGGCTGAAAAATTTGAGCCATTCCTCTTAATTCTCTTCTTCCTCCATCTATTGGGCACATTGGAATGTGTGTTCTTTCACCTTTTCACCAATCTGGTCAATCTGACCCTTCCTATTATCTTCATCTCTGGTGGCACTAGCTGGCCACTCTGTTGCAGACTCCAATTCTACAGTCTCACCACTAATTTGTTGCTCAGCTTCCTCCTCTGATAGATTGACTTTTTTCATCTCCTCTTGTGTTGGTTCAAGTCCAACTTCCTCCAGCTTCTCTCCAATATGGTATGCTCCTCCACCTATTTCCAACTTATCCTGTTGGATATGCCTACTTTGCATATTTACCCTTCTCTCCAGGGTTTCCAATTCTTCATACATCTCAACAAAATCTATGATGTTTTCTTCCTCTTCTATTGTAGGCTCCAATGCTGCAGTCATATCATGTTCATCTCATGGGATGAAATTTTTGAGCAATTCTATTGAATTCTCTTCTCCTGCAATCTGCATGACTATCTCCTGGAAGCCATCTTCTAGTTTTGGATTTTCCAACCAATCCTCCAACATCTTCAACTCTTTTTCCCATTGAGTGAGAAATTCATCTGAATGCTCCTCTTTTTCTACTGGGGTAGACATCAATGTCTTCTCTTTCTGCTCCTCTTTGACACTCTCTGTTGGATGTCTTTCCTCTTTTTCACCCACATCACAGACACAAATAGCTTTAAAATCATTTGGCCCCATGGCCTCTTCCTCAAATTATTGTTTCACCACCTCCTCATGTGCAACACTTATACTAGCCTCTGTTGGACTATTTGGCAGGAATATTTGAATTCACCCAATGATTAGAACACTCCTCTGGTCCCCTTCTATCAACACTCATTGCTGATATGAACTCACCTCTAATCTCTTGAGACTTTCAGATAGTCTCATTTTACCTCCCTTCCCCACCTGGAAATCTAGGATTTATCTTCTGCCCTCCTGGAAGTCTATGAGATCAACTGATCTCATCTCATTTCCCCCCTAGTAATATGAAAATTCATCTCTTCCCTCTTGGCAGTTTATGAGACCTTTAACTGGTCTCACCTCCTCCTCATCATTGAGGTTCCTCCCAATGTCTGGTTCACAGATGTGAATCACTTTCTCTTCTATGTCACTAAGGTTTTCAGCATGCCTCAGCCACTTCCTCATTACTTGTCACTGCCTTCTAGCTAACAACTTCTGGACATGCCACTTCACTTTCCTCTTCAAAGGCCTTAATATGTTTAGTGTACCTTTGTCTCCTGTTGCATCGTCAATGTCAGTTGTTCCACTCTTGCTCTTATCTCAATGAGCTCCTTGTCAATTTCTTCTTTACCTTTCTTCTAGTAGTCTCCTCTTCGACCACGCTCATGGCCTTCAGTAGCCATATTTTCTGTCTTCATCCCTCCTGGCTATCTACCATTTGTTTCACACCTTGCAACAATATTTACAGATCATTAGTACTTTGTCTCTCTTCACCTATTGTCTATAGGAGAACTTCAACTTCTGATACCATTTGATGTCATCAGATTATCTCTTTTCACCTTCTCATCTTTCCTACGATATGCAAACATAATTCAACTCTTGATACTATTGGATGTATTCATACTGTCTTATCTATCTCCTTCACCTGAAATATATAGAGGAAATCAACTCTGAAACCTCTTGATGGTATCAGACTATCTTCTTTATCTCCTTTCCTCTTTTGTCTGATGTATACAAGAAAAAATCAGCTCTGATACCACATGATGAAAACCCCCCTTCTCACTTGATGCAGACCCCCCTTATCCCCTTGAGGCTATGCGACCTCTCGATATAGGATCATTCACATCAAGGAGTCAGATTGAATCTTTAGGCCTTTGATATACCCCAACTAAATTACACAGCTCCCCTTTCCTTCAATTTGCAGGTTCTGTCAAACCTGCAGGTCCTTTCTCTAGTGCTCTCGACACTTTTCAATTTGCGAGCACTGGCTCCTTCTTATAGAACCCTTCTTGCATGTGACCTCACTTAAACATGTGATTGCGGGGTGGCCAAAAGTGGTTTGAAACCACACTTATTTTCTCCCCACAATTCTCCTCCAACTGCCACGTATTCCTTTTCCAATATCATGGTTTCAATTGCATACCTCTCTAGGAATTTTAAAGTCCGGGCACTTCTTGACCCCGAAATATAGTGCTACTATTGATCCTATGATCTTGGAAATCTTTCTTGATCAATGGCTGAGATAGTCTCTCTTTCTACCTTCTTTCACACACACTTCTAGATCTCCACGATCTATTGACGTGTGCCCTCCTTCCAATCAACGACTATGGTTGATTCGCCTTTCGGGCTTTGGGAGTTTCAACTCTCAACTTTGATTTCACTGATGTGGTTATCTTCCAAATGGAATATCTGTTGATACCTATCCTTAAAAAATAGATGACTTGGATCTAACTCCCCTCCTTCCTTCTCTCCAGATCACACGTTCTCAATTCCTTGTGATCCTTCGACGTGTGTCTCTTTCAAATCAACGGTCTTGATTTACTTTGCGATTCGGGTTTTGGAGTTTTCAACCCTCAATATTACTTTCTCCACAATGGAATATCTCCTTCCATGTATCCTCCTCAATTGATGATCCTATCCCTCTTTGGGATTTCGGACTTCAGAGATCTCAACTCTCAACCTTTGCTTTCCCCCAAAATTCTTTTATCCAAAGCTCGCGATCTATTGATGTGTGTCTCCTGCAGATCGATGAATGAGATCTATTAGGGTCTTTGGACTTTGGGTTTCTCAACTCCTACCCACTCACTTTCCCTCGAAGTATGTGGATTTACACCGTCTGTTCTCCTGAATCAAACGATTGAGATTCACTTCGGGTCTTCACCCGAAGTCCATGGATTTCCGCAGTGTTTCCTCCTTAATATGAAAGCTATGATTTACTTATGGTCTTTAACCATATTCCATGGATTCATGCCACATGTCCTTATGAATCGGATGACTATGGTTCACTTCGTATCTTCAGGTTTTAGAAATCTCAAATCTCAACTTATCCACACTCACTTTTTCCCGGAGTGTTTTACCCCGGAGTACACAATCAGTTGACGGGTGTCCTCCTACAAATTGATGGCTCCCAACTACTTCGGCTATTCAGACTTTGGGAGTTTCAACACTCCACTTATGCTTCTTCCTGAAACTCACAATCCATCGCCACGCGTCCCTCTAAATCTGACGGTCTAGATTCACTTCGGGTTTCAGGTTTCAAAAAATTTAACTCTCAACTCTTACTCCCTCCGTAGGACTTCCACCCAAAGTTGATGATCTGTTGACACATAACCTCCTGAATCCACTCTTCAGATATTTCACTCTCTCCTGATCTACAAACTGTCGAATTTGTATATCTTGCGCCACATATCCCTCTAGATGATGGATGATCGCTAATCATTTCAGGACTTTGGCAAGTTTGCTCTCCTATGCACACCAAGGGTTAAGGCCTAGACACTTTACCTGGATCTGATGGATGTCAATCCCTCGTGCTCAGATCCAATGGATGGGATCTGTGCTTATCCTCATTTGTTCCTTATTCATCCTGGAACCCAATATGATGGTCCAAATCTCTTCCCGCAACCGATCTGACAGTTCCTGTCACTCCTCCTCTTGAGCTTCTTTGTTCTCTCGGAATTGGGAAATTTTCCAAGTGTTCAAAGATTTCATCCTCCAAACCTTATGCTGTGAAACTGAATGCTTTGAGTATTGACTTATGCTTTTCTTCCTGATCTTTGGCAATGAAATGTAACCTCGGCCCTGGCGCACACTTGCGCTCTGCGTGCAATTTGCACTATTCTTTTTGAGCGTGTGAATCTTGGAATAAGTTCACTTATGTGTGCACTCCTTCCGTTGTCTCTCTTGAGATTTTTCTTACTCAAGTTCTAAGGTTTTAGTCCCTTTACTCCTTAAAGGGATTATTGTGCCTTTTGGATGAATTTTTCTCAATTCACACTTGTAGAGCTTACAAAGTATTCAACAACTCTGTGGGTGTCTTCTTCTTGACACTCTTCTTCTTGAACTCGACAGAGATTTCTCTTTGTTCATTCTTGCACCTGCTCGATGCCCTCCTGGAAAGGCTCTACAGAATTCTCAGTGGCTATGTTTCTCTATGCTTCCCCTGCATAGTTTCTCCTCTAAGGTATTCAGAAACCTATAGGCTTCCCTTGAGTTATTATCACTCTGGTGTGCCCTCCTGGCACCTTCTTTTCTGACTCCATAGATTCCAGAGGTACACTCCTTGTGTTGGCTACAAAACCTTCAATGTTCTATTGTGCACTCCTTTCATAGCCTAAGAACCTAGAACAATTTATCAAAATCATGAACAGATAGTGAAGTCTATCTGTTCCCTGCAGATGAAAACTTAACATACATCTACAACATCCATTCTTAAGCACAAATGACATTCATGAACACATCAACACATACGGAAAGTTCATATGCAGGAAAAAATTCTTTCTTTCTATTAAGATGATTGTTTGATTACAATATTTGTAGGCTGGGCTGTAACAGAGTATCATCTCTCTCTAACTCTCTCTAAGAACTATTATACCTCCTATTCGGTAACAATACTCCAACAGTAGCCTCAATTGGGCATACAATGCATATACATATACAAGAAGGTTCCTAGGGTTCCCTCCGACTACCTCTATTCTTGAAGTAACAACTAAAAACTATTCAAGCTTTGTTACATTCAATTCTAAGAGTGAAACTCCAATATCTATCGCAATCATTCAGCTTCCGAGCATTTTTCTCTTCTTCAATCATCCATACAAAATGGATCTACAGGAAAATGCCATCTTTTAGATTCCAAATAATTAAAAAGGCACACTATGGCATTGAGTCGTCCCTCCATGTGGTCTTTGCTGACAATTCTCCTGCATCAATGTGGCATTAACATGGATTTTGACATGGAACCTCTCGCTTGGCCTGTTGGGCCCACATTTAATATTGGAGCCCTCTTCTTTGTCAGAATTCATCCATTCCAAAATACTAAATATCATGTTAATCAATTCTCCCAATGACAATCATCTCCTTCTGACCTGATCAAATTTCTAGACGATAATTATCTTCTTCCAACCCAACCAATTTTTCCCAACCCGATCATCTCCCTTCCAATCATATCTTTCGACCCGACCAATTTTTCTGACCCGACCAACTCTCTCGAAATACCATTCAGGCGACATTTTTTAAACAAATTTATCTTGGGCTACATGTGTCGAAATTGATCCCATGATACCTCGTTGGCAAGGTATCAAGTAGAGGAATGTAATGGAATAGGTATTCAGGTCATAAAAGTGACATAAAATATCATAAATTGTAGAGAACAAAAAGACATGAATTTGGGGGAGAAATGGACTGTGCAGACTTCATACAACCATATCTGGGGCTACAGGAAATGAAATCTATCCCAAGACAACTCGCCGGAAAGATGAAAGAGAGTATAAAGTGATAGAACAACAAGATTTTACATATCGAAGGTCAAAATTATCGTAAAATGAATAACATGAAAGAGAACCAAATTTGATTGAAGAATGGGCTATGTTATGTTCCAACAGTCATATATGGAGCTATCGGAAATGAAATCAGGCCCAGGAGGAATTGATTGAAAGTTGAAGGAGAGAAGAAAAATCTTGGATGGAAATTCTAGCATATTGAGGCTAGAAATGGTCCAAAAATTCAAAACACATATGAAACCTGAATTCAAATGAAGAATCAAATATGTATACTTCAAACAATCATATCCCAAGATATGGGAAACAAAATAAAACTAGGAAGGTCTCTATTGAAAGATGAGACAGAGGAGAAGAATCCAAAATGATCTTGTTTTGTAGACCAGAGCCAGAAACTCCCAGAACAACCCAAGAAATTTAGAAAACAACCCAACATGCAGAGTGAATAATAAATTTAAATAGATATCATCTGTAAAATTCCATAGGGTGAATGTAACCACCCAAAAGTCTCTTTAGATCCCATTTGTAACTCCCACATATACATTTTCGAAATGCAAAAGAATTCTGAAGTGTAAAAAACAAAAAAATTAGGGGAAAACGAAATGAATGGTCATGAGAGCTGAAGAGTCTCTCTCTTGTTTTATAAAAGACAACTAGTTGAATGGAATAGGGACTTGTTTGCTTTGTAAAAAAATATGGTACTATTTCTTCCAAGTAATAAAGAGTAGGAGGAATTTTGGAAATTTGTTGCTTTGATGGATGTAGTAGAGACTATTATTTAAGCATTTATCTTCTAGATGAGTAGATATGATTCTATTGTATGAATTATTTATGTTGGGTATGTGTTATATTCTTTGTGCAACTAGGTATAGTGTCTGCTACATTGCAACAGGCGTGCAGGGGGGCCACTAGGCCCCCCCTTTAGCAGTTGCAAGGGTTTGGGGACAGTGCTCACGAGAAAAAAAATTCCTTGGGAAACGTGTTTCATTTTTTCCTCATTTTTCGTGTCGCCTCGATTTTCGTGTCCATTGTTGGGAGGTTTTTCAGCACATGGTTTTATCCAATGGTTTTCCATTTTCGGTTAAGGAATTAGGTTTGTTGACTAATCTAGGTCATTGGTTTAGGGTTTTGGATATCGTTGGCTCCTATATGTATATTGTATTGTAAATAATGTATCACTATGAATGAATATAGAATATGTTGGTTTTCCCAGTTTGGGTTTCCAGGGGAAAAATATCTATGTGATGTCTATATTTTCCATTGTATCTTTTTTGTTCTTTTATTGAAAATATGTTTGCAATAAAATATTTTATAAGGTTAAAATCTACAATTTATGCACTCTGTTATGTTTGCTTATGTTATCACATGTTTCCTTGTGGGTACATAAATGATGTTATAGATGCATTGTTCAACTATTTTCTTGTATATTTGTAGAATTATTGTTTTCGTATATCATTATAATACATGAGGTATTTTTGGTTCAGATGGTGTTATCTTTCATCGTACTCATTCTTTTAGTTTTTCTCCCGAGATAGGTTAGAATTAGATAGGATTAGAATAGTTTGTTTTTAGTTTTAATAGCCTTAGAATTAAATAGAAATATTTGGGCGGGCAGCCCAATGTCTTTCCCCTTTTATTTGTTTTAATTCTAAGCGGCAACAAGGACCATAAACTTGCGGGAAGCTCTACACCAAAGGAGAGTAGGTCTGATTGGGACCTACCATCAGACATTCTACCTATCTTCTTAACAATCCATTCAGAACCATCAACACAATGGTGGACACTCTTTTCCGAGTGGGGAATTCAAACGCAACAATGTTGGTGATGATTATTTTCCTCCAAGTGAGGATTTTCAAGGTACTGATGAGGATGATGAATATTTTCCTCCAAGCGAGGATTTTTAATGAACTAATGAGGATGATGAATAATTTCCCTCAAGTGGGGATTTTAAAAGTAGTTAAGATGATTATACCAATGGTGGACACTTTTTCCCGAGTAAAGAATTTAAAGGCAACAATGTTGATGATGATGATTTTCCTTCAAGTGAGGATTTTTAAGGTACTGATGAGGATGATAAATATTCTCCTCCAATTGAGGATTTTCAAGGCACTAATGAGGATGATGAAGAATTTTCCTCAAGTGGGGATTTAAAAGTAGTAAAGATGATTATGTCAATTGTGGACACTCTTTCCCGAGTGGGGAATCTCAAGTAAGTAATGCTAATGATGATGATTTTCCTCCAAGTGAGTATTTTCAAGGTATTGATGAAAATTTTCCTCTGAGTGAATATTTTTAAGGCACTAACGAGGATGATGAAGAATTTCCCTCAAGTGGGGATTTTAAAAGTAGTGAAGATGATTATGTCAATGTTGGACACTCTTTCCCGAATAGGGAATTTAAAGGAAACAATGTTGATGATGATTTTCCTCCAAGTGAGAATTTTCAAGGTACTGATGGTGATGATGGAAATTTTCCTCCAAGTGAGGATTTCCAAGGCACTAATGAGTATGATGAAGAATTTCCCTCAAGTGGGGATTTTAAAATTAGTGAAGATGATTATGTCGATGGTGGACAATTGTTTCCGGGTGGGAAATTTAAAGGCACCAATGGTGATGATGATGTTTTTCCTCCAAGCGAATATTTTAGAGGCACTAATGATGGTGTTGTTGATGATGAAGACATTCTTGTTAGAGAAGATTTTAATGGCATTAATATTCTTAATGTCGATGATGATTTTCCCTCAAGTGGATATTTTCATGGAAGATCCAATGACATTGGTCAGGATGGTTATAATCATTTTTCTAATGAGTTTGATATTCCTCTTATCATCAAGATTATCAATGAATATCATGTTCTTAATCATTCAACTGCAACAAATCAAGGTGATCGACATTCTCTTGTTCGATCTCCTGGAAATGTTTTGTATGATATTCCTTCTACTGATGAGGAAATTATTTCTAGTGAGGATGATGAAATAGTGGAGACATTGCAAAGAATCATCGTTTCTAATACTATTCCTATACCTTTTTATATCAATCCAAATCATTCTAGTTATACAAAATCTAGGAAAGAATTTCTCACTGAATCTGTTTCCATAAGTTATTTTATTTCAAGTGAATGTTGTCAAAAGGATTGTTTGGAAGGCATGGACTACATGTATTCCTTGAATAAAAGGAATACATATTTGTCAATGAATAAGAGCATGCAAAATTAATATTTAATGGGGTGCATGATATCCACTAAGAAAGGATATGATTATCGCATTGGGAATCTTTTACTTTGTAGAAAGGATTTCAAAAAAAATCACTCAATTGGTAATCTTCGTCTATCAAGAATCCAAACAAGGTTGGAAAAGGATCCTTAATTTTATTCAAAGGTACATCATGGATGAGAGAGTGGGCCCTTAACAAACACTACATTTTCATGGATGTGTGACTTTTTTTCCAAACATGGAGAGTGTATGCCAGATAGAGACACATTACATATTCCAGATAATTTCTCAAGGAGAGAAATATACAACTTATACAAAGAATATGTTGAAGGTGTTTATGGAAATGGTGATTTTATTAAATATGCATATTTCAAAATAATATGAAAGAAACAATTCAACAATGTATGTATTGCTAAGAAGTCAAGGATGGATCCCATGGGGGGAAGCTCAATTGGAAAGTGTCATGATATGAAGTGTTATGTTCGATGAGGTTTCGAGTTCAAATGCCCAAGATTTACATGTGCCTATGGAAGGGGAATACATATGGCACCTGGAGGTTATATTGGTAGTGGTCAAAATCGACCTTGTGTCATGCAAGTACGAGACCGCCTAGTTGTCGATTCTGCTAGTCATAAAAAATAAAAAAAAGTCAAGGATGGGTATTTGCAGTATATGTGTTACTCTTAAATAAAAAAAGAGATAAATATGTATGAATTTACTAATTTTTTTTTAAATTGGATAGTATCAACTATGAAAACATATTATCAATATTTTCATTTTATGTCATGTGTAGATTCCATAGTCAAAGCACTTCAAGAACATCAAAATCAACAATCAAGTGAAAGGAAAAAGTTATAAAAATATCAGAAGAAGTATTATGATGCTCCAAACAAATATTTAGGTATGATAATTGATGACATGGACCAGAATAAAACACTTCTACCACATTTTTTTTGTACACCAAAACATTTACAAGAAAATAATTTGATCCAGTTTCACTTGGTTGGTTGTATGGTTTTTAATTGAAAAATGTGTCCGAGGGTTTACTTCACAGCTCCAAATATTCATAATGATAAAAATATGACCATCACCATAATTCATCATTTTTTCACTCATTGGTTTGGCAATCTTCCTCGAGTTCTATATCTACAGTTAGACAACACTAGTCATGAAAAAAAAATCAAATTGTGTTTGGATATCTAAGCATGCTTATTCAACTAGGAATCTTTCAAAAGTTGAAAGTTTGTTTCCTTCTTGTTGGACACACTCATGATCATATTGATCAAATGTTCAATTGTTTTCCAGTAACATTGAAGAGGGAAAATGTTGGAAGTCTACCATCATTAATTGAATGTATTAAGAAACCATACATCCCCGAGCATGTTTTTCACATATTAGAAAACAGTGTTGACATGCAAAAATTTATTCAGGGATTGCATGGTCAAGAAAAATGTATTGAGCAACTTAATGACATTAGCTTCCAACATCAATTTTGTTTCAAAAAAGTTGATGGGAAAACACTTATATGGGGAAAGAAGTATTCAAGTACTGCAGAATGGGGGCCTTCATTAGGTTTAGCATTTTTTAAGTTCATTCTAGATCATCCAATATTTTCATCAAATTTATTTTCATTGCAATTCGTTGTTGAAATCCATAAATCACAGAGGCATACTAGAGATGTATATTATTATGAATTCTTGAAATAAATAAAAAAGTTCATTAAAGATATATATGAGTACTTTGATGTTGTTGATTATGTTTGGTGGGATTCTTTTTTCAATGGTCAAAGTGACATAATTTCAAGTTCAACAAATGAAGATACATTTTTTTAGACTCCATTTCATTGGACACAAAATATGTTAAATGAATCTGAAGAAAGAAACATTTTTTAACAACAAGAATCTCAAGGTTCTATTGAGTTTTCACAAGCAGAGGAAAGAGAAATGTATATTGGTTATCGAATATCACATGCATAACATGAAGCCATGGAATACCTTTATAGGGGTTCAGTACATGATATTAAGGAGGGTATCATGATTGTAGTCTTAGCGAATCAAGATCCACATGGTTATCCATTATGGACTGTAAATGTTATAAAGATTGACAAAGAAAATGAACATGTTATATAAATTGAAGTGCATTGGTATGCAGTAGGTACACACCCATTCAATGGTATGTACAAGCCATAGATGGTGGTTGAGAAACATGTCAGTAGAAAGAGAAAAACAAAGGGTCAAAATACAACTCATCTTCGCACTGACCTCTTAAAATTATAGGATGTTGACATACTTTTTTATGACTTCAATCTAAAAAAGAGAGGAACTCTTCACTCCAGGACAAGAAATATTATCAATAGGTTGATGCCACAAGAAATAACTACAAGATGGGAGTTTGTTGAACCTAGTCGTAGATCTAAAAGGATTTTTACATATGAAATGTTGGGCATGCATGTAGACTAAGATGGTACATTCAACGAAAATAGAGAAGAGTATGGATCATATACATATTCATCCAATCATTTATTTGAATACAACTTAGACTTTGATGGTATTTCAGAATCCATGAGTCAATTTGAATAGTTGTATGAAACATTTTATGTATTTTTGATCCATATGGTGTTTCTATGGTAATTAGAAATGAGCATTTAACTTACATATGATCTTACATGAAGTTATGAATCATTTCTATGTTTTATAAATTGTATGTTTTGATTATGGAGAATATTAAAAAAAACTCTTAGCCCATATGTTTTGAATATGGACAATGTAACAATACTTTTAAGAAATAATTTTTGTTTCATTCAATGTAATTTGTATTTACTTTTTTATTATTAAAAGTAAGAAAATATTAAAAAGTGATGTTGAATGTTTAAAGTATAGGGTGATATTTTCATGGAATTATGTATTATCTTGTGCTTGCAGTCATAAACTAATATTTTAAAAGTAAGAATTTAAGAGTTGATTTTATGATTTGTTTATAGTAGTGGTGATTTATTTTACCACTTTAAAAAAATGTGCCATTTTAATACCCCAATTTTAGAATAGATGTTGTTGGTAGCAGTAATTTTCATTTTGATGGTTGATTTTGAGGTTTTGGTTTTAATGGTACCAACTATTAAGAATAAGATTTCAAATTATCTATAATTTTAAAGTTTAGAAAAAAAACATTTTCCTTTAGGTAACATCACATTTTTATTTAGGTGTTGATTTTAAGGTTTTTCTATGCAATTGTATGAGTTTTGAAGGCCATGCTTGAAAAATGTTTTAATTTTGACCTGGTTAGAAAAAATAGTGCTACCGGTAGCACCTCTTTTTTATCTGGGAGTTGATTTTCATGGTTTTTATCCAAAAATATGGTTTTAAGGGCTAGAGTTCTTGTTTTGAGGTCATAGTTCTCACTAAGTTGATAACTTTGTTACAAATTTCTGTCAAAAATTATAGAAAATAGATTGAAAAGACTTATCCATGAAGAAATCTCAAAAAACCAAGGGGGGATTCATGGAGGAAAGAGATGTTGTGGAAAATATCATTCTAGTTCAAGAAACAATACACACTAGTTGAGCCAACATGAACAAAGGTATGATCATAAAGATAGACATGGAAAATGCATTTCATATAGTCATACGTTCATTTATTTTTGATGTACTTCATAAGTTTGGCTTGAATTCATCTTTTATATGATGGGTGTCAACTTGCATTTGCACTTATTGGATAGCACCACTAGTTAATGAAAGACCAATAGGGTTTTTCAAAGGGACCAAATGAATTAGACAAGGTTGTCCTTTATCCCCTTTGTTATACATCATAATCGTTGAGTCTCTTGGTCAAAAATTGGATGTTGAAAGAAGATTTGAAAATCTCCCCAAGATTAAGATTGTTAGAGGAAACAAATGTACAAATCATTCACAATTTGCAGAAGATACGCTTTTCTAGGAGGAGAATCCACTATAGCGGAAAGAAGATTCAAAAGAATTATGGACATGTTCTTAGACTCTTCAGGAGGTAAAATCAACAACAATAAATGTCAAATCTATGGGTGAAATGTAAGTCAACACATGATTCAATTAATCTCAAAGATTTTGATGTTCCCTCATCAAGAAACTTGTACCTCCTTTAAGTGTTTATAAATGCCAATTTGTTTAAAAAACCTAACAAATTTTTCTTGGAAAAGTGTCTTAGATAAAATAATAACAAAGTTTTCACAATGCGAGTGCAATGGTTAAACCAAACTAGACGAATGGTTATTGTTACATCAATATTGTCATCCTTGTCTACTTTTCAGTGTTCCACAATGTTATCCCCAAAGGGAGTGATGTAGTAAGTATCTTAGGAAATACCAAAAATTTCTTTAGTAGGGGGGGAGACAAATACAAAGAAATTTCATTTGGTAAATTGGAACATGATCAGTACAACACAAGAACATGGGGAATTGGGAATAAGAGATCTTTCCATCATGAATCTAGATTTGGGAGAGGAAATAATATGGTGATTGATATTAGGAAACTATTATTGGTGAAGAGTGTTCTACATAAAAAAGTACTTCTCTACTGGAAAAATGTTGCTCAGATCTCCACTGATGAAAATAGGTCCATCCATCCTGGAACTTACTAAATATGCCACTCCTTTAATCTATGATAAATTAGTATGGATTCTAGGAAATGGAAAATTTATCTCTATATGGATAGATAAAATCATAGGAAATGAACCTATAGAAAAACAAATTTATTTAAAACATATACATAATTGGATGGATGAGAGAAATTTTAAAAACCTGATTGATATTTTTGAATAGGAAGAGACAATAGGTCAGTGGTTTAAATTTTACATGGGAGAGCTAGAGCCACCATCACATCTCCTTCCAACTATATAGTTATTATATGAAAACCTCAAATTATGTTCTCCTAGAAATGTAACAACAACAGATTATAAAGAATGGGGCTTGAAGGATTACAATGTCAAAAGAGGTTGCCTCTCTTTATTGCAATCACAATCACTCCCATATTGATTAAGTATATGGAAGCATATTCATAACTTTGACAGATTACCCAAGGTCAACATTTTCTATTGGACAATGGTGCATGGTAAAATTCTCACAAGTTACGGTCTCTTGAAATGTGGAATCCAGGGTCCAACCACGTCCGCACTGTATCTGTGTAATTTAGACTCAATATGACATTGTTTTCTAGAATGTGATTATGCTAAAAATGTGTGGAAAGGTTCTTTCCTTGAAATTCTAATCAAAATGGAAATTCCAAAGATATGGAAGTACACGTTCACTCATTGGGTGAAACGTTATAGGGGAACATTGAAAAATAAACCTCTTCTAAAAAAAGTATGGATAGCCCTCCCAAAGTACACATGTTGTAAGTTATGTCTTGAATGAAACAAGGTAGTATTCAAACATGAACTCAATGGACCTCCACTTAGATTTACAAAAAGTACATATGAGCTGAGTCAACTCTTTAGACAAGTTCCCTGTTTCCCCTTTCCAACAACGGTTGGTCTTCAAGCCATGCGATCAATCTCTCATTATACGATCCATGTTGGTCGAGCAAGATTGAATGAAAGCCATGATTGAAAAGGTATGTTAGTGACTCACCCTAAGTGGGTGAGGTACATTAAGTGACTCAACCCAAAAAGAGCAAGGAACGAAGTTGCTTTTCCAAGTTACTTATTGATGAGGGGGGGTATGAAGGAATAGGGACTCTTGGAAAAGTACAATAATACCAAAGAAAACAATTTCTATAAATTCAGTATTGGGATGAAGATGAACAAAGATGGATTCAGGGCTTCCAAATATACCCTATTTCAATCACGAGAGTAGGCATTAATCCTTCTCCTAGATAAAATTGATAGCTTTTAATGGATGCATGCACTTTTCAACACTGGATATCTGAGCAACATTCTTTCATTTTGTTTTTTGATGGTTCATAAAAAAGGAACCTAGGGGCGGCAGGAACGAGGGGGGTCATCATTGATCCCAAAGGAAATTGGAATTGTCTTATGTTTGGGGCTTAGGATCACTCTCTAACAACCAAGAAAAATCTTATTCAATACTATAGGGGCTAATACTAGCAATGAAAAATCACATTCATTTACTAATTGTCTTGGGATATTCTAGCATAATTATCAATTCTATGGTTAAGAAAGGCCCATCTAAACACATAATTTATTATATCCTATCTAAAGTGAATTATGAGGATCAAAACTCCATGAAATATATTTTTTTCATGTCCTCTAGATCCATAATAAACAGGCTAATGTAATAGCCAATATGGAAATAAGTCTGAAAATGGGGGTGCTTTGGGTACACGAGGTCCAAACCACCCAATTCATTCCCTAATTCCTAATTTAATGACATGTACCTTGATGTAATTCACCATCTGTCCCTCATGCATAGTCTCATCCACCAAGAGAAAGCAATAAAAATGAAGAGATCCATCATCACCTCACACATGTCTAAGGTTATGGGGATGGGAGGTATTAAAGTCATGGATTTATTGCTCGCCAAGGAAGGTGGTGAGAATTCAAGTTTTATCTAGGCAAGAGGGTTTCGAGCTCCTCTGCATATCTATTCTTAATTTATTATTCCATCCAATTCTCTCTTTGTTGTTTCTTATTCAATTGAATTTGTTTAGAGCTTAGATTCTGGTTGTTTGTGTCCTTGTCTTCTCTAGATAAGGTGGACCTATTTTTAAAATTGAGTTTCTAAAATTTAAAGTTTTGGGGTTAAAACATTGATTTATCCTTCCTATTATTGGGTTCATCATTTACATTAGTCTTCTCTCGACCTCAAAAATGGCTCACAAATATATCTTTGGTTTAAGATTTTCTCTTGGTATGAACTTTAATTACTTTGTGCTCATCCTGTTACTGCTCAATTTCATTTTCTAGAAAGGACACATTTCTCTCAAGACTCTGGGATGTGGTGTTCAATTTCTCCTTACCTATATTATAGGTCTTGTTCCATAGGTTAGTCTACATGTTGACAAAAACCTTTATACTTGGTTTATAGTTAACATGTCTTCATTTCCTTTTGAATTAAGATTGGAGGCAATCCATCTCTTAGCTCCATTTTCATCACTTCACCTACACACTATGAATCATCACAATGTACTTGAGATAAGGAAAATCTTAATGTCTCATGAAAATATGGTACAAGGAGACATAGCCTCTATTCTCTCTCTCATAACCAAATTCAATGAATATGAACAACATTGTATGGTGCAAATAATAGAAATCAAGAACACTTTTTTGCAAGTGAAGAAAAAATTGACCATCCTCGAGACCAAGTGCAATTTTCTGAAAATTTTGGTAGAAAAATTAAGAAAATATGCACATTTGATGGCTTCCAATAAGAGGATGTTAGATCAAGGGAAAATAAAGACAAGAACACAGTGATACAAATGATAGTAGCCATGAATATTACAAAACATGAACTAGCATGCAACAACATAGAAGTGGACGAAGCAAGTCATACCTTTATTTAGCATATGTTTTAAATCTATTAATATATTAGTTGTTTTCTATAAGATTTACAATAATAGAAACATCTAGAAAAGAATTTCCAAAAGACATCAATAAGCTCTGTATAATGTTTTGGATAAATGTGAACAATTAGAATCATGTATATTTTATGTATGTATATCTAGTATTATCAACTTTACTGTAGCCATTTTTGATAATATAATTTATCAATTCCTATTAAAATAATAATAATAATTTAAATATATCTTGCTTATAAACTTACAACTTTAAATACAATAAAACCGTTAAATTAACTTTTAAAAAAATCTTTGTCAATGCATAATTCAAATATAAAAGCTATTGATAATCTAATAAATAATGTATTAAATGGATTCAATATTATTGTCTTAGTTGATTTGAGATTTCAATATTATCTTATAACTCAAGATTATAAAATCAAGGCTAGGGTAAAGGAGAAGATACTTGACATAACTTTTGTTGAGACAATCGACACAGAGAGGGTTCGATCACAAAGTATTGCGATTGAAGAAGATCTTGGATAGATGGAAAAGGACTTCCATCTAGAGATTAGATAAAGGAGAAGAGAGAACAGAGGTGGCCACAAGTGGGTTTCAAAAAAGATAAGCCACAGGGAAGTGTTGAACCATACAAAGTTTGTTGTATAGTATTTTTATGTGTGTACATGGGTCACAATGAAGACATGCATGTATCTGTGGGTTTGTGGAAGGAAAGGCATGTGCACCTCTAAAAATGTGTAGATCTAGGTCGTATAGTAGATCAAACTTTGTCAAGTTTTTTTGCAATTGAATTTCTCTTAGTGGATCATTACCCCTATTATGGGAGCCCTGAATTTCACATAATAAAATAATTCTCAGCATTGGTTTTCCCTATAGGTTGTTTCCATGGGTATGTACCTAAAAATATTGGTGTTTCTTTGTGCATGATTTGGTTTCTAGTTTTTCTTCCATTATATTTATTTACTTGAATATTCCAGCAATGTATTTTTGTTTTGTGAGATGCTAATCTGACTTGTAGTAAGGAAATCACTAGATAACAAGATACCTAGGGGTTGGAGTAAGAGGTTTTCAACATGGTATCAGATTGCATGCTCTGAAGGGAATCCAAATCTCATATCTCTAGCAGTTGATAGAATATCTATCATCTTTATAGGAGTTCTTAGTAGATCCATAACCAAGAGGAACAAATTAAAGGACAAATTTCAAGGAAACAGTTGAACTGAGGAAAAACTAGGGTTTTGTAGTTTTACAGAGTTGTATGCAAGTTGTCGAAGGAACAAGCACATACATATGTGGATCTCCTTGGAACATGTGCATATACATAGGTTGAAATAAACACAAGAGCGTACATAAATAGGTTTCAAAAGGGAAAGTCACATGCATATGTAGGTTTTAATGGTGATATGTGTGTATAGGTTCGTATAGGTCAATACATGGGCAGTTTCAATAACAGGTTATTTCCAAGGTAGTTTATCAAGTCTTAGGGATGGAAGCAACACCATTGAGAGTTGAAGATAGATTGGATGGAACATCCAACTTCCTATCTTGGAAAGCAAGAGTGACTTTGGAATTAAAGGAGTATGACCTTTGGGAGTTAGTGGAAAAATTAGTTGTTCCACCAATAGATCCTGAAGACTTGGTAGCTCACCAGAAGAAGGAAATCAAAGTTGAGCGGGTATTCTTGGATTCAGTGAAAGATCATCTAATTCATCACTTATCTGAGAAGACGATAACCAAAGAGATGTTTTATTCCTTGGTAGGTTTATCCCACAGAACTAACATGAATATGAATATGCTCTTAAGGAATAAACTCAGATTGATGCAGATGTATAGATATGATAATGTTACCAACTATATCAGGAGGATCACATGGGTACGTGATCATCTTGCAACCATAGGAGAGAAAAAAATATGACGCAAAGCTCATGAATTTGGAATTGAATGTTCTTCTGAAATATTGGGAACCATTTGTCAAGGGAGTCTACACTTGGGAACATATTCCATATTGGCAGAGGCTTTGGGATGATTGCATCTAGGAAGAGACTTGGGAGGAGTCTAAAGTAGGAAAATAGGAATATGAAGAGGAGGAGAACCTGTCCCTTATTAGTAATACAAGGAAGGGACAAGGAAAGAGTTCCAAGAAGTAGCATGATGGTGAGGAGTCAACCTCACATCCGGGGAAGAAGGAATTTCATAAAATCAAGTGCTTTGTGTGCCACAAGTATGGGAATTATGCTTCATAGTGTCCAAATAAGAATAAAGCGAAGCGTCAGTCTTAGCAGGAAGCATCATCTGTAGAATCTCAAGTTAAGGAGTTTGCTAAGAAGTTAGAGAATGAGTTCTCATTAGTCTTTTGTCTTTTAGGAACATTTTTCAGTAGTTTCTAGTTCATGGATAGTAGGACAACTCATCACATGATGGGGATACATGATTTTTTCACTATATGGTCCTAGATGGAATCAGATCTATAGGTGGATCTTGGCACTCATGCCAAGTGTGGCGTAGAGGGCATTGGGACATTGAGGTTCCAGCTGGAGTTAGGAAGTTTTATGGAGGTGGAAGATGTGTTGTATGTATGAGAATTGAAGAATAACTTGCTCTCATTTTCAATTTTAGAGGAAAAGGGTTTTTCTGTGACTTTTCATAGAAGGAAAGTACTCATATGTCTAAAGGGAGATAGACTTGACACAACAATGATCATTGGTGTCAAATAGGGAAGGTTATATAAATTGCATGGACAACCTGTAGGAGGATCCAAGGGGATATTGGATCATGAATCAATGTCATTGAAAGAGGACGAGGAGAAAGAGGCTTCGAAGCGAACATAGTGCTCAAAGACTTCTTGTGCAAGGAGCCAACATTCAGATGGAAAGAGGGAGTTATCTGCTTGCAATCCTGTCAGGAGATCAAGTTGGTAAGAGATGAAAGTGATGGATGCTCATGAGGAGAAAATTTTGTTGGACAACTAAGAGGGGGGGGGGTGAATCAGTTGTTACTGAGCTTAAACAATTATGCTTATTTTTAAAACTCTTTGCAGAAACACTGAATGATGATCAAAATAATGCAGAGAAATAAACACAGGCACATTCAACATCAGTCACATATATGAGAAACATAGAGACAGATATTTTCCGAGGAAACCCATGCAGGGTAAAAACCTCTTTTTCTTTTATATGATAAGTAATGGTTACATTCTTTACAGTATCATACATATAAGCACCAACTCATAATGAGGCTACAACCTCAGCTTTGCAAGCTGCAACTTGTTGAGAGCACCAACTCTCTGTTTTCTCTAGCACCAACTAGAAGGAAACACCGACTCCCTAGTTTCTCTAGCACCAGCTAGAAGGAAGCACCAACTCCCTGTGTTCAAGCACCCACTTGAACCTATGAAGACAACAGTCCTCCCTAGCACCTCCCAACCACCTTGAAATATAAATCTGAAACTTATTACAGTGATATAATGATCAATAGTGGCTTACCCGACTTATCGTTGTTCTGTTGCATCTCGTTGCTCTTTCTGCCACACTGCCTTTCTGCACATATCACTTGCGTTGTCTGGTATTCTTCTTTTTATGCTCTATGTGCCATCTCCATTATCTGCACAGTTTCTCTTCTGTGTTATTCAGTTGCTACACTCTGATCCTTCTTCACACCTGAATCACCTTTACAAGCAACAATCACAACAACCTCCAACAACAACAACAACAACAACCACCCTTCTCTTCTCTATACTCTGTATTTATATCTTCTGTGCAATTTGTGCATGCAATGTTCTCCATTCCTCTGCATGCTCCAACTGCGCTAATCTTCTCCACCTCTCGAGTGCTCTGCATGATCTTCATCATAACTCTTCAGCTTCTCTGGCCATTTTCCCAAGTGTCTTCTAGTCCTCTGGCTGAAACCATCAATGGTTTCTGGTAGTTTTACTGTTGCATGCAACAGTAGCCCTGCGATCAATACTTGATCCAACGGTTTAGATCCAATTGAGATTTCATATATCGCGATTTCGACACTCTTGGCGTTCATAGTTTTAGTCACTTACAAATCCCGATCCCCGAAACTCTGATGTGGAGCTTATCCAGACTGACTCCTTCTCTTCCCGTGACCAAGGGCTGTGACCACAGCCTTATGTCTCTCCATATTTTGATTCGCAAAACTCTAACACGAAGTTGAACCAATGGTCCAGATATGAACTTGTTTCAACGGCCACGATTGGATCGTGATATCGCACATCAAAAAATCGGGATTGAGTTCTTTCCATTTTGAATTCGCGATCCCCGAAACTCCAATATGGAGTTACATCTACGGTCCTGATCATTTCTGGATCTGACTGTCCAGATTCACTCGCGATTTCGCATATCGCGAAATCGGGATTCTCGTTGCATTGTGTTCTTTGTCTCATGAATTCGCGATCCCCGAAACTCCGATATGGAGTTACATCTACGGTCCTGATCATTTTTGGATCTGACGGTCTAGATTCACTCACGATTTCGCATATCGCAAAATCGGGATTCTCATTGCATTGTGTTCTTTGTCTCATGAATTCGCAATCCCCGAAACTCCGATACGGGCTGTGATCAATGGTCCTGATCAATACCTGATCCTACGGCTCAGATCATTTCAGGATTTCCCATATCGCGAAATCAACATTCTTGATGTCAAGTGACTTTGTCATTTCAAAGTCCCGATCCCCGATACTCTGCTGACGTCACACGTGGTTTGACACGTGTTAAATACTACCATGTGTCACTCTAATTCGTGACTTACATGTGCGTGAAGTGTTGAATCTTCCTAACACCTGTCATTCCCTGGTTGTGCCACGTGTCCCTAGCTGACATGGTCTGCTGTCATGAGTTGGATCAACGGTCTAGATCACATGTTGATCTGACGGTTCAGGTTTAGTCGGGATTTCTTTCATTGCGATTTTTGGGTTTCTGTTGTAATTGTTCATGGGACTCGTGAAACTCCGATTCTCGATTCTCCGATGAAGCCTCCTGTCGAGCTTCTCCCGGTGGCGCCCGATCACTGCCACACATCCTTCCAAATGGACCGTCCCGATTATGTCGGGATATCGAGACTTTCAATGTCCCGATTCTCACGACCTTGAGAACTTCGATCTCCCGATGGCTTATCTCCCTCGTAGCTTCTGCAGATCTAACGACTGTCGGCCTTTCGAAAAATTTGAATGGGATCCAACGGTCACTGGATCTTTGTCTTCCTTCTCCTCTGCAAACTCCTGTATCTTGAGCTTTGTTGCGCATGTTTTCCTCAATGTTGTTCCTCCTGCCATCTCCACTGTTTTACTTTCCATCAATGAAAAGCATACACTACTTGTTAAACTTTTTCCAACAAACTTCTAGGAGCACATTGAAGGAGAGAAGGCCTTCGACGAAGTTTCCAAACTTCATGGAATTGATATGTAGCGTCATCGATTCCATGACTTCCATTGTTTAGGAAGAAGTTGATCAACAGGTTTGGAGGGATTTCAGTGAGAAGGATTATGTGTATGACATTGTTCCAAGATCGGAGGGAGAATCAATTCTAGGTGGCTCTTGGATAAATAAATTCCCCTATAAGAGGGATTGTTGATGCACGGTAGCATCATAAAGGTATTTTCGCACAAGTCTAAGTGTCTAGATGTGTGGAAATTTTCCAAAGCCTTGTATCCTTGAATTTACTTTAATTAAAGGAATTATTAAAGTAAATTTATTTTATTAATTAATTGAATTGATTGAGTTATTTAAGGAAATTTAAAAAATTAGCATTTAATCTTAGTCATTGATCTCAAGTGAGGTGAGAAGTAATCTCAACAATCAATCACTTTGGAGATTAGGGTTAGGTTATAACTCAATATTATAAAAGAAAGGATAGGGTAAAGGAGAATATACTTGACAGAACTTATGTTTAGAGAGTCAACATAGAGAGGGTTGGATCATGAAGGGTTTTATTCAAGGAGAACTTGGATAGGTGAAGAAGGACTTCCATCTAGATATCAAATCAAGGAGAAGAGAGAACAAAGGCCACCACAAGTGGGTTTCAGCAGAGAGAAGCCACATGGAAGTGTTGAGTCATATGGAATTTTTCATACAATATGTATGTGTGTGTACACAGGTCACAGTGGAGACATGCATGTATACACGGGTTTGTAGAAGGAAAGGTGTGAAAACCTCTAAAAGTGTGCAGATCTAGGTCGTACAGTATATCAGACTTTGTTAGGTTTGTATGTAGTTGTATTTCTCTTAATGGGACATTATAATTGTTATAGGAGCCTTGATTTTAGAATAATAAATCATTCTCATCATTGGTTTTCTATTTTCTATTTTTCTAGGGGTATCTACCCAAAAATATTGGTGTTTGTGCTCATGATTTGGTTTCCATATTTTGTTTCGCTATCTTTATTGAGTTGAGTATTCCAGCAATGTATTTTCGTTTTGTGAGATTATAATATGATTTGCAATAAGTAAATAAATATATAACAAGATACCTAGGTGTTGGAGTAAGAGATTTTTAACAAACTAGAGGATAATGAAGAAATTCACACAGGAAAAACACAATGGAAAATGGGTGAAGTAGTAGCAATCAACTCTAGAGGGGAATCTCAAAGTATCTGTACAATCTGGAATAGGTTATTCTTATAATTATATTTCTCTTATAATACACAACATTGGATCTTAACAAGGTTTTATCACCAACAAACAACGTAGAAAATTAATATTACAAATGTATATATGCTAGCAATATATAAGGAAACATAGGAATGTTGGGAGTCACTCATAAATCTTAGGCATTTAGAATTCAACCAAAACAGTGTGGTTGCAGAAGATTTTAATGTCACTTTGAATCAAAGGGGAAAATTTAGATGTGCATGTTGAGATCAATTCTCGCTTCTGAAATTTCCCTCCCTTTTCTATTTTCCCAACTTCTTTTTCTCCATTTATTTTCCCTCTTCTATACCTACACTCATTCCCATTTTCTTTTCTCCCTTCTCTTTTTCCTTTCTATTTACCATACTTAGTCACATTGAAAATATTGGTGGGTTCACAAGTTGACAGACTCACGGGTCTTCACCTTTGTCCATGATCCTATATCATGAGTCCAACCAGTCGCCTTGTTATAATATACTTAACCATTCTTGCAACTGCGGGTTCACAAGTTCAATCTTTCATCTTACAAGTTCCGCAATCTCCATTTTACACCCAAATACATGTGATATACATTATGATCGTCAGAATTGTCGCGGGTATCGGGCCCCTAAGTATCTAATTTCTCTTGTATCCAATTCTGACTGATTGTTGTGCAACACTTAGCCTATTTTTTATCGTTCACAACCATGGGTTTGCGATTTCCTGTGTTGTCGAGTTCACAAAAAGCCACAAATTCAAAATTTTCTTGTCCTTCCTTTCCCTCTTATTTCTTTTACCAATATGCATTTAGTATGGTTTAATGCTAATATTTGTTCATGCATGCTCTGTAAATATCGTCATTAATAAGCGAAGGGGTCGAGAATATTTTTCATTAAATTTCATTAAAGCATGATTTGCCAAGGGTTATATTATTGTTATAGATCCGAAAGGATTCATTTCAAGTTATTATCCAATTGATAGAACACTCTTGTTAACCTATGGTAACAACAACTAGACAATAGTTCTATGGTGATACTTTGAATATTTTTGGTCATGAATACTAGAACGTTCAGTGGTTCAAAGTGTATTTGTATTACTCATCTCCTCCTGCATAGAAAGACATAATCTAGACATCCAGAATTTCTCGTGTAGGGTGTGTCCCTGAGGTATTCAACTGCAAAGAACTTGTTGCATGGTGCGTTGAGAAGTACATTTCGATTCAGCGAGTTATAAAACTCCAATATCATTCCCCCATATCTCTTTCATTGCAAGTGTTTTGTAAGATGTTGAATCTCCCTGAGCAAACACTTACCCTCAAAGGAGAGGATTGCATAGATTTTCTGAAAAAACATCACAATGGCCTAGATATCTTGCCCGAGTTCTTGGAAAATCCTGCGATTGTTCCTGAAAACATAACTAGGATTCAGGTCAACTCTTTTAAAAACCCCTTTCCGGAAATCGCTTGGTTGTTTACCAGGTTAACAGGTCAGGAAAGCACTGCCACCATTTCTCTCATGATTCTTTATATTTTATATTTTACAGTTAAAGAGAAAGCTATATCCAACTGGGAAAAATTGATTTCCATTGAAATATCCTTCCAATTGTCACATTACAAAAGGGACAATAAATTCTTCATAGCTACCTATTTGGTATTTGCGATCAACTGAGGATGTTATTGATGATTCCATTGGTGGTATGGAAGCAGAAAACACTAAGTTGAAAGAAAGGATCAGGGAACTGGAAAACGCATTAATGTCTCTTCCACTTCTTTCCAGTACTTTATCAATAGTAAGACCCACCACACCCTCTCTTAAGTTGAAAGGGTCTTCAATCCTACTTACATCATCCAGGAGTTATGTAGAAAGAAATATTAAGAAGAGAATGGCGTTGATCACAAATGTGTGGGAGGTTTCAAAAAACATTGTTTCTTTTGGCTCGAGGGCACATGCCTTCCATGAATATTTGCAAGTTGATATGAAGAATGAATAAGGTTTCCACATTGATGTTGTATTAACCTTTGGAACCAAATTATCTAACATAACAGAGAATAAGAAGAAGAGAGAAGGATCTTCCCTCCCCAAGTCGGATAAATACTTAAATGCTTGTTGGAAGGAAAAGATTAAAATTTTGAATAATATTGTTCAAGCATGCAACAAATCCATACTTAAAAGGGAAGAATTGTTCAAGAGGGTCACGGAGATATAACTAGCAGGATGTATTAACGAAGTACAATACCCTAAATTAATTCTCAACTCAATGTTCCTAATATAACAACAATTTAACGAACAAGTTGATATTTTTAAAGGGTTATCAGTTTAAAAGTTGTATGGTATACTTGAATATAATGAAGACGACATAAAACATTTGCTAGTGGACTACTCCGTGAAGAATCCAGATATTGAGGAAGAAGTACATGGTATTTCCCTTCATTTAAGAGACTTGGAAGGAGAGTTATTTAACATTAAAATCCAACATGAGATAAATGATGCACCAATGAAAAATTATATTGAAGAATGGTTCAAAAAAGAAATTGACAAATTGACCAACGAGAGGCAAGAAATTGTTGAGACAGTTCCTGCAACCATTAATGAAGACAATAAAAGGATAAAAACAAGAAATTGAAGACACAAGAGACCATCATAGTAAGTTTATGTTGATCACATATTTCTTTCTTTATCAGATCTTTCATCCAGTTACTCTGCTTCTTTCACTAGAAAGGTTTAACCAAAGTCTCATAACTTCTCCTTGTCTTATTTCCAGGTCTTGATGTTCTACTATTGCCCACCATCCTAATTCTACAAGATTATTTCTTGTTTATATTTGCGGAGCCCCAATCCTAGTCCTAAGGACAAACGCATTTTAAATTTCAAAGTCTTTGTAACAAACTACATATTTTTTTTCTGAAATTTCAAGAGAGCTATTTCGGGATCAGTTTTGAATGTGCTTTGTAACTCTGATTTTTGAGTATAAAGTATTTGATATTGATCTATAATTATCTTTATTTGAGCTTCCTGGGTGTACACTATGTTAAAGTTCTCTTATGCATGTGGGCTATCTTCTTTTTATTTTTTGTAATCATAAATCTTTAGTTTAACTATGATGGATGTGAGGGATTTTTTTCTATCTTTTTTAAATGTATGAAGTGTGTGGTTCATGGTCATTTCTCAGGAACCTTATTTAAAAGAAAAACAAAACATTTTCTTTCTTTTTATTTTTATATTTCTTTGATTACCACGACGAACTTCTGCAAAGTCCCATATTCTGAAGATTTAGAGTCCCAAGAAAATATTAAAGAGGAGTACCACCTCTATAAAAATGCAGGGGGATTTGTATCCTTGTGATTTTTTCATCTCGGTCCTAACATATTCAAGTGTCAACATTTTTGGCGACCATACTAGGGATGAACTGAAATTTGAAATCTGGTTTAGCCTTTTCTGAAAAAATATATGACTTTGTCGTAGATTGATCAACCCCACCTAGAAATTGAATTGAATAATCAACAAAACATCTTACATCAGCTATATAATCTGGTAATAACGACATTTGAGACTCGAGAAGAATTAGAAAGGCCCTGGAAGATCTCAGTCTGAGAAGAAGAAAAATAAATCCTTCGGAGACAGAGGAGAGATGAGCGACAAGACCGAAGAAACCAAAGGCTAGCTAGAGAAGCATAAGGGAAAGGTCGGGATTGAAGCTAGATGAATACAAAGGACCCATTACCAGAAGTAAAAGCAAACAACTCTATCTTCTAAGAAGTGGAAATCGTATTTTTGGAACATCTCTGGATATGGCAGAAAGAAATGAACAACCGTGAGAAGAACCACATGAGGAAAGACAAGGAGGTGGAAGAGGTGCTGCAAGAAATCAAGAAAATAGAAGAAGAATAAGAGATTCCCCTTCAAATATTCTAGGTGAGCAACATGATCTCCCTATTCTCCCTAAGGGTACCTTGAAGGAATTTTATAGAGACAGAATAATTGATGCAAAGAGACAACTTCACTTATTTCTTGATGTTTTTTATTTTCATCTTGTTGAGTATGACAATGTCATGGTGAGATTATTTCTTCAAAATTTATCTGGAAGAGCATATGAATGGTATACGACATTACCCAGTAGGTCAATTTGTTCACTTAATGAAATCAAAGCCATGTTCCTGACTATGTTCACCGCTCCAATTTCTTATCATACCCTACTCATCGATTTCACCCAAATTGGTTTGAGGAAGAACGAAAGAATACAATATGTTAATCTCAGGTTCAATAAAACCTTGAGTAAGATTCCAGAAGATAAACTACCTAATGACCCAATCATACTCGGTTGTTATAAGAATGTGATTCCCCCAAATGTGAAATATTCTATAAGAACATCCCAAATGGATACCTTGGAGGAAGCAATAACTAAATCCACTGAGATGGAAGAAATTATGAATGAAACAAGTGTCGACCCTGACATCCTACTGGGAAAAGTACAAAGGTAGCTTAGAGGATTAAGTATTGATAATCAAGGAGCCTCTAGTTCAAGAAATAACAAAGAATTCAAGCCACGACTAACCCAAAATCAAACAATTGGAGGAGGATTCTTCAAGGGAACTATACCAGATGTGAAGTTAGACCCTATTGCAGCACAAGGAACCAAGAAAAGAATTGAAATTGCATAAATGGATAGAACTATCAAGCAAATGTAGAATGAGATAACTAGACTACAAAGGGGGAATAGTTACATGGCAAATCCAAGAATGTCAATTCCAAAGAAAACAAGGAATCCTCCCCAAGAAAATGGAGTGAGGTTTGAAAACATGGATAATCTTCAAAGACTAAGGGTTCCCAGGCATCCAACCCCCAATCATAAATGATTTTAAGGGCTGAATTTCTCAAATGGGATAATTTTCCATGGGTTTTCCCAAAAACCGATTCACCAATTTACATTTTTTTCTAAAAATGATTTTCCCAAATTCCATAGAATAAAATTATTTTACCTTTAAAATCGCCAAAAAATTATAGAAAGTATAAAAAATCCTTAGAAATTTGAATATTTTTACAAAACTATCGCTAAACATTTTACATTTTTCATATTAAGGAATAGTAATATTAGCCCATGTTTCTACATTTTAATATAAATTTCCATCCTTAAAATCATCCCTGCCCCCAATGCAACTGTTATGGATGATGTGTTTGATGAGAAAATGGGTGAGCAAGAGAACTATTATTCACCTGATGAAAGTTCTAAAACTGTACATATGGATGGATGTCAGATGTCCATGTAAATATTTGAAGAAGGCGACAATGACCCCAACTCGCAAGAAAATGTCGCCCAGACAAGAGGATTTGTAAATAGATCCAAGAATAAAAATGATTCTGAAAAGGAAAACTAAAAAGATAAAGATAAAATGAATGAGAAAAGGGGAAATGACAAAATGACGGATAGCGTTGGAAGTAAAAAGTAACACTCGATTTCAAAATCCACTCATATGACATACAATGTTGTAGAAAACTTAAGTAAACTAAGGATAACTCCTCCTTTTACATAAGTGGTGAAGAATACCCAACAAAGGGAAAACATTTTGAGAATGATTGATGATCTGTCTGAAAAAGTAAAATATGTTGTTAAAAGTCCAAAACAAAGCTAGAACAAATCAACCACCAAGTTGAGAGGTAAATTTCTCCATTTTATATTTCAATTGAAAATCATCATGTTGCACTTAATAATTGTGCAGTAGATATGGGAACGACCAATAATATTATTCCCCTGGTGTTCATGGAGGCATTGGGCATGAAATGTACCAAATATTACGAGACTGGTGAAAGTATATGTGCAATTGATTCTAGACAAGTGCCAACTTATGGAGAAATCAAATACTTTTATGCTTGGATCACAATGGATCCCCACATTATTACAGTTTTCAATATTATTGTGGTAGACCTTCCTCTGGTGTATGGAGTTGTTTTGGGAAGATATTGGTCATCCATGATCGGTGGATATATAATGAACGATGGAAGTTGCATGATACTTCCAGGAAAAGAAAGAACAATGATTAGGGTGCCTCATGAACCCAGGAAACCCTTCTCTTTTAAAAAGAAGGATAGTGAATTAATGGAAGATTATATAGATGTTGGGATTCGAAATTATTCTATCCTAGACATGGAACACATGGAAAGCCTGGAGAAAATTCAAGACATAGATAATAAAGAAAACTCGTTTGAAGGTTATTGGAGGATGTCATTCGATGGAGCTTGTTCAAGCTACAGGAGTGGAGTTAGAATTGTCCTTGTAAGTCCAGGAAAGATTATGCATCCACATGCTATCATACTTGAATTTGCATGTACTAATAATGAGGTAGAATATGAAGCTTTGATCTAGGGAATGATTATTGCACAAGAAATGAATATAGAACATCTAATTGTGACCGACGACTCCGAGTTGGTAATTAATCAAGTCACCCAAAGGTATAAAATCAAGAAGGAAAAAATCAAATTATACTTCAAAAGAGTTAACAAATTTATGGAATCTTTCATCTCTTTCAACATTTGTTTCATTCCAAGGGACAAGAATCAGAAGGAAGATTCATTGGCTTTGGCAACCTCATTTTCAAACCATGATGATATTCAAATAAAAGCATATTTTCAAGTAGAAAGGGTATTTCGACCTTCTGTACCTGATAACATGGAGTATCTACAAGTTTTTGAGAACGATGAATAGTTGGAAAAAAATTGTTGAATGATGATGATGAATACAATCACATATATGTTTTCCCAAATGATTGTATTCAATTGGAGTCCCTTTTTACAAAATATGATCATGCTAAGAATCTCCTGGAAGAAATTTCACTCTGAAAGGTTCAAGAAACAAGAAAGATCAATATTGGAACTGACAGTTCCCCAAAATATGTCAATTTGGGAGTTGATTGCACCATTGAGGAAGTTGATCAATATGTTGCATTTTTTAAATAATATCTTGATGTGTTCGCATGCACTTATGATGATATGAAAGATTATGATAGAACAATATTCCAACATATTATTCCTTTGAGATAAGAAGAAAAGTCATCCAAGCAAAAAATAAGGATGATGAACCCCAAATTAAAAACTCTGGTAAAGGTTGAATTGGAGAAATTAAAAAGGGTTGGAATAATATATCCCATCAGACATTTATATTGGCTTTCAAACCCTATCATAGTAAGAAACAAGACCAGGGAGATTCAGATGTATGTATATTTCAGAGATCTTAACCAAGAAAGTATAAAGGATAATTATCCTTTACCTAACATGGAATTTCTTCTCCATCAAGTCACAAGATAATCTTGCATGTCCATGTTAAATGGTTTTTCTAGATATAATCAAGTCTTGGTTGTTGAGGAAGACAGAGCAAAGACAACATTCATAACACCTTGGGAGACATATGCATATGTTAGGATGCCCTTTGGTTTAAAGAATGCAGGAGCCACATTTCAAAGGGCCATGGATCATGCTTTTAATGGGTTGATAGGAAAATTCATGGCATATTATCAAGATGAATTGACGGTGCATTCAAAAAAAGGAGGTGATCACATTCATCACTTGAGAAAGGTTTTTTACTGATGAAGATTATATGGTGTGTCACTAAATCCAAAGAAATTTGTATTTGTTGTAACTCAAGGAAAACTATTGGGCCATATTGTGTGCAAGGAAGGGAGTTATATAGATCCAAAAATAGTTAAATATATAAATGAACTCAACACCCCATCATTTAAGAAAGGAGTTCAATCATTTTTTGGTAATATCAACTTTGTGCGAAGATTTGTTCCTGACTATGCAAGTATTGTGAAGTCGATCAATCTATTGTTGAAAAAGGACCAAAGGTTTGAATGGATAGTGAATAGTTGTTGCATATATTCTAACTTAGAGGAATACCAAAGGTGAAGAAATCCCAATCTATTTCATGAGCAAAACCCTTCATGATTATAAATTGAGGTATTCATAACTGGAAAAGCAAGCCCTGTCTCTTGTGAAAGCGGTGGCGCACTTTCGAATGTACATACTAAATTCTCATGTCATTTCTTATGTTCCACCCTCACCAGTGAAGATGCTTTTGAATCAAAAATTGAGAGAAGGAAAATGGGCTAACCGGCTGGCGAAGATCCAATAATATGATATTGAAATTAAACCTTTAAAGGATATCAAAGGACAAGGTTTATGTAATATCATTACAAATAGTGATTCTTTGGATGGAATGATTTCAATTTTAGTGGGAGAACCATTGGTCGATTTAGAATGGTATGGAGACATTGTATTCTACTTGAGTTCTGGGCAATTTTCAGTCACCATGAACCCTAAAGAGAAGAAAACATTGAAGATGAAGTCAAATCAATATGTGTTAATCGTTGATATACTGTTCAGAAGGAACTATCATGGTATATTACTAAGATGTGTTGATGAAAACAAAGCCCAAGAACTAATGAGGGAATTCCATAAAGGAATATGTGGTGGACATTTTTCACCTACGGCCACCACCCATAAGATAATAAGAGATAGGTTTTATTGGCCATCAATTTATAGAGACTCGTATGCCACAATAAGGAAGTGTGTATCTTTCCATCAAGTTTTAGGGAAAATCAAGAGATTTGTGATGTCGTTACAGCCTATAACTGTAGAGAAACTATTCTCCCAATGGGGACTTGATGTCATTGGGCCAATAAATCCAAAGTCAAGCAAGGGAAATATGTATATTCTCACTGCTACAGATTATTTTATGAAGTGGCCAGAGGTAGTGGCATTAAAAAAAAGTTGATTCTGAAGAGTTAATTAAGTTCCTCAAAGATAATATTTTTTCAATATTCTATGTCCCAGACAAATTTATCACTGCTAATGGTTCGATTTTCATTGGTTCAAAATTTACACAATTATGTGGAGAATATGGAATTATTATGGGGAAATCATCAAACTATTATCCACAAGGAAATGGACTTGCAAAATCCACAAATAAGAAAATCATTCAGATATTGAAGAAATCTGTTGACAAGAACCAAAGGAATTGGCACTTAAAGATGACTGATGCATTGTGGGTGAGATGAATGACTCCAAAAGACAACGTTGGGGTGTCTCTATATACATTGGTTTATGGGAATTAAGTGAAAATTCCAGTTAGCCTTGAACTCAATGCTTTGACTTTTGTGGTTAATACAAAAGATGCAGAAGATAGTTCACCTATCCAAAGAAGGACCAACCAGTTGTTGAAATTGGAAGAAGAACGAAGTAAATCCAGGAATAGAACTTCTCAGAGACAACAAAGTATCAAAAGATATTTTGACCAGAATGAAACTGTAAATAATTTTCAAAAGGGAGAACTGGTGTTAATATGGAACAAAGCCAAGGAGAAACCATCGATGCACATCAAATTCGAAGTACTCTGGATTGGACCATACATTGTCAAAAAGATCTTGGGTTTTAATTCATGTATGCTCAAATACATGAAGGGTAAAATATTATTAATGCCTATCAATGGGAAACATTTGAAAGGTTTCTTCAACTAAAACTTTCTCATTTCCCTGTATATAAATTTTATTTTTCATTTATTCGGTTTGTATATTCTTACCTTTGACTCCATATCCCAATGGATGGAAGCACCTGGTAATAAATATTCTAGATTTTTGACAACTCATGAGGGGTTATCATCCCACAGTTGGAGACATTTGTAGAGATAAATTCTCCCTTCCAAAATTTCCCTCTCTTTTCTATTTTCCCAATTTCTTTTTTCCCATTTCTTTTCCTCTTCTATACCTACCCCCATTCCCATTTTCTTTTCTCCCTTCTCTTTTCCCTTTATAGTTACCATATTTAGTCATGTTGCAAAGATCGATGAGTTTGCGGGTTGGAAGACTTGCGGTTCTTCACCTCCATCATGCTCCTATATCATCAGTCTTATCGACCGCCTTGTTATAATATACTTAACCATTATTTCAACTGCGATTTCACAGGTTCAAGCATTCATCTTCAAAGTTTTGCAATCTCCATTTTGCACCCAAAGACCCATGATCTACATTATGACCATCAGACTTGTCATGGGTACTGAGCCCCTAAGTATTTCATTTCTCCTGTATCCAAGTCCAACTGACTGTTGTGAAAAACTTAGCCTATTTTTTATCATTGGCAACCGTGGGTTCGCGGGTTGGAGGGTTCACAAAAAGCCCCAAATTTAAATTGCTCTTTCCCATCTCCACTATATTCATGATTCCCCCAATATGTGTTTAGTATGGTTTAATGGTAATAGCTGATCATGCAGGCTTCATAAAGATTGGCATTAATAAGAGAAGGGATAGAGAATATTTTTCATTAAATTGCATTATAGAACAATTTTCCAAGGGTTATATTATTGTTGTATCTCCGAAAGGATTCATTTCAAGTTATTATCCAATTGAAATACACTCTCATCAACCTATGGCAGTAGAAACTAGACAACAGTTCTATGGTGATACTTTGAATATTTTTGGTCATGAAGACCAAAAATTTCAGTGGTATAGAGAATATTTGTATTAATCATCTCCTCCTGCACAAAAATACATAATATGGACATCTGGAATTTCTCACTCAAGGTGTGTCCCTGAGGTATTCGACTACAAAAAACTTGTTTCATGGTGCATTGAGAATTATGTGCAGAGTTAGCGAGTTATACAACTCCGAGATCATTCCCCCATATCTCTTTCACCACAAGTGTTTCATAATATGTTGAAGCTCCATGAGCCAACACTTACCATCAAAGGAGAGGATTGCAGAGATTTTTGGAAAAAACATGACAATGGTCTGAATCTCTTGCTTGAGTTCTTAGAAAATCTCACGGTTGTTCTAGAAGACATAACCAGGATTCAGGTTGAATCTTTTAAAAACCCCTTTCGCGAAATCACTTAGTTATTTACCAGGTTGACAGGTCAGGAAAGCACCGCCACCATTTCTCACATGATTCTGTATATTTTATATTTTATAGTTAAAGAGCAAGTTATCTTCGACTAGGGAAAATTGATTTCCATTGAAATATCCTCCCAATTGTCACAATACAAAACGAACAAGAAATTATTCATGACTTCCTATTTGGTATTTGTGATAGTATATTTATTTTAATTTCCAAAATTGACTATATGTAAGAGGGTGAGCTGTGAAATTGATCCAGCTACCTTCTGGTATCAAGCATTGTGGAGACACAAGACTTCTCTACATTTTTACGAGGTTTACAATGATTTCGTTTTAGTTTTCAAAGGACCGTTGTTTGGTAAAAATACCCCCAGGATATATGACCAGGCTAATAAATTCTTGGATAAAAATAGAATGATAGAACATATGGAAAATCATAGTGTCATCAGGATGTTTTGTTCCAAGGAAAATCCCTCTTTTTTTCTGTACCATGTATCTGATAAATTGTTTATTACGGAACTTGCAAGGAAAAACAATTTTTGGCTGCACGTTTTCCATGAAAAATGGAAAAATCAATTCATCCCCTTGCCATGGAAAATTGGATACTTCGTATTCAAGAATATAAACAAAATTGATGAGTTTGTGAATCACTTCAACAATGTAAATATGAAATATGATGAAAAGATAAAGGGGTTTGAGCCCAATAAAATATTTGTGGAACATATGTTGTCAGTAGCATTAAGAAACTCATTCATTCATACTATTTTGAGTGAATAAGAATACAACAATATAGACTCTCCTACATGCAATGTTGGTGACTTGGAAATAATACTTAGTACTAATGACTTTTACAAGCAAAAAAGAAAGTGTCCTAGTGAGAAGAGTGCCCAGTCTCCAGTTGTTACTCCTAAAACTACCACATCTCAGAGTAATGCTCCAACGGCCCACCCAACTAGAAAAAATACCAACACTAGTTCAAGAAGTGGAGGAGAGAAGAATCCCCCCCCCTCAGAAAAATTGAGAGCTCACACAAGCTCCCTCTGATAAAAAAGAGGAAGAATGTTGTGCAAGAGGAAGAAGAAAATCTAATAGAAAATGACATCAATAGCTTCTCTCTTGAAGGCATGGAGCTCATGGAAGATATTGAGAAAATGTTTCCCACAATTGGTCAGACGGGAAATATATCCAACAAAATTCATCATTAGAGATCATTGAGAATGAGACGTTCAGTGAAGAAGAGTCATTCACTTTCCAAAAAGTTGTCTTTGACAAGGAATCTAAGAAATTGATTATTGAAAAAGGTGATATGGAAAATAAGAAAGGAAAATCTCATTCAGAGGTTGACCAAAAATATATGCGTTCGTCCCAAATATATAAAATTCATATAGCAATAAGGGATTCTCTTGATGATTCCATTGGTAGTCTGGAAGCAGAAAACACTAAGTTGAAAGAAAGGATTAGGGAACTGGAAGACACCTTAATGCCTCTTCCACTTCTTTCTTGTCCTTTGTCAATAGTCAAACCCATCACATCCATTGTTAATTTGAAAGAATATTCAAGCCTACTTACATCCGTCAGGATTTATGCAGAAAGAAATATTAAGAAGGGAATGGCGTTGATCATAGAGGCATGGGATGTTTCAAAAAACATTGTTTATTTTGGCTTGAGGGCACATGCCTTCCATGAATATTTGCAAGATGATATAAAGAATGAAGAAGTTTTCTACATTGATGTTGTATTACCCTTTGGAACCAATGTCTCTAACATGATGGAACTAAGAAGAAGAGAGGAGGATTTTCCCTCCCCAAGTCGGATAAAACAGCTAAATGGTTATTGGAAGGAAATGATTAAAAATTTGAATAATATTGTTCAAGCATGCAACGAAGCCATATTGAAAAGGGAAGAAATGTTCAAGAATCTCATGGATATAGACCTGGAAGGAGGTACTAACGAAGTACAAGACCCTAAATTAATTCTCAACTCAATGTTCCTAACAAAACAAGAGTTTGACGAACAAGTTGATATTTTTAAAGGGTTATCAGTTGAAAAGTTTTATGGTATACTTGAATATAATGAAGACAACATAGACAATTAGATAGTGGACTACTCCATGAAGAATCAAGGTATTGAGGAAGAAGTACATGGTATTTCCCTTTATTTAAGATACTTGGAAGATGATCTATTTAACATTAAAATCCATCATGAGATAAACATCGCACCAATGAAAAATTATATTGAAGAATGGTTCAAAAAACAAATCAAAAAATTGGCCAATGAGGGGAAAGAAACAGTTGAGAAGGTTCCTGTAACCATTAATGGAGACAATTAAATGACAACAACAATAAAGTGAAGACACGATATACCATCATAGTAAGTTTATGTTGATCACATCTTTCTTTTTTATCATCTCTTTCATCCAGTTACTCTGCTTCTTTCACTAGAAAGGTTTAACCAAAGTATGATAACTTCTCCTTGTATTCTTTCTAGGTATTGTTGTTCTACTATCACCCACCATCCTCCTTATACAAGATCATTTCTTTTTTATATTTGGTTTATTGTCCACGGGATCCCCAATGCCAGTCCTAAGGAAAAAAAACATTTTAAATTTCAAAGGCTTTGTAACAGACTATATATTTTTTTCTGAAATTTCAAGAGATTTATTTCGGGATCAGTTTTGACTGTGATTTGTAACTCTGAGTTTTGAGTATAAAGTATTTGATATTGATCCATCGTTACCTTTATTTGAGTTTCCCAAGTGTCCTCTATGTTTAAGTTCTCTTATGCATGTGGACCATCTTCTTTTTATTTTATGTGATCAGAAATCTTTAGTTTAACTATGATGGATGTGAGGAAATTTTGTCTACCTTTTTTAAATGTATGAAGTGTGTGGTTCTTGGTCATTTCTCAGGAACCTTATTTAAAATAAAAACAAAAAAATTTATTTCTTGTTATTTTTATATTTATTTGATTACCATGACGAACTTCTGCAAAGTCCCATATTCTGAAGATTTAGAGTCCTGAGAAAATATTAAAGAGGAGTACCACCTCTATAAAAATATAGGGGGATTTGTATCCTCGTGAGGTTGTCATTTCGGTCCTAATGGATTCAAGCATCAACAATGTGGTAAGAGATCCCTTTGGGTAAAATATTGAGGAACTCATTTCCACTTGGGATATGGTTGATATCAAATCGATCAAAGGTATTTACACTTGGTTGAATAGAAGAATAGGATCGACCCATATAGTTGCTCATCTGGACCATTTTCTCTTCCAAACTAACATCCTTCTCTCTAATCAATCCATAACCTTGAGGATCCCACCTTGCATGACTTTATACCATTGACCCATAACACTCAGGATATAAGAAATTCCAAACTATGGCCCACTACCTTTTAGGTTTAATCCACTTTGGTTACAAAATATTGAGGCTATGGATCTAATCTATTATTAATGGAACAAATTGGTAACATGATCCCCTATTTCCATATAAGAGAAGAATCGCAAAGCTATCAAATCGGTATTGAAGGATTGGGACAAAAATGATTATCAAACTCTAAACAAAGAGAAGGAAAGTATAAAGATACAAATGAAATAGATACAGGAAAAAATGAAACATGAGCACATATCAAAGGAACTTATAGTGGATGAAGTCAATATTTTTCAGAAATACTAGCAATCTGTTAGGTAAGAGGAAGAGACATATAGATTGAATTCATGTATTTTATGGATAGGATTGAGGGAAAAAAATACATCACACTTCCTCAAGAAAAAAAATGAAAGACTCCAAAGAAATAATGTAAAGGAAAATACGAAGGAAGATGTAATGTCCCCAGCCACCCAGGTTGGGCCATGTCACCTAATCTCAATTTTTTCGCGCTGAAAACTATATGTAACATCATCCATGTTACTAATGAACAATGCTATTCCAAAATACATTGCACAAATTCTACTCTAAACACAATTATGCGTAGTTTCACTTGAAGTAACGTGATCAGATCCAATATTAAGATGTGCCACACAACTTATAATAGTGGAAGCAATAAAAAAACAATTGAACACCAGCATATTGAACACACATCACTATAGTGCATGCAACCATTATGGAATCATTACCAAATATGTCCTACTTGTACACTCAGACTACTTCCAAGTGCGCACAAGTAAACCCATCCTCTGATGTGCACAGAGTATTCTCTATGGACACAACCATACAATCCTCTTCTTGAAGACTCATAAACCCAAAATAATAAGGTTAAATCATAGGAAAACAATCAACATTTTTCATACTCATGCACAACTACAAATACTGACTATTAGCACCACACATACATGTGCAAGTAACATAATACAGAATAACAACAATTACTTATATGAAAAAATATACAAGAATTAAACCCATATTATACATAGATAAATAAGCACACAGTAAATGAGACAAGCACATAAGACACTTATGTTTTATGAAAAGTCACCAACTGTGTGAAAAACGCAGATGTTCCTCCCAAACATAGACTGTGTTTCTCATATACTTTTAGCAATAGGTCACCCCCGAGATGGGCCTTAACTCCACCAGGGAAAAAGATCAGTTCCTAGTGACAGGCTAAGGTCTGATACTCAACATAATTTCTCAGTCCAAGGTACCTGTTGTTGTTGTAACACACCCATGGTGGGGTGTAAAAATTTCGTTCTCCTTAATTAATCAAATCCTCTATCCATGGTCTCTAGTTTGGAAAACAAGGCCTAGCCCCTCCTTCTTTGGAAATCATCACATATGACCACGGGTTACATCCGAACTCCAAGGCCACAGGAGCCTATTCCAGTGCTTCAGAAATTTGGGCTTCGGGAGTTTTTGATTCACCACACACCAATTCCTCCAAACTCCGAAGTTGCAAAGTTTTGAACTGGCGCGAAGAGATCAACGGTCCCAACTCTCCCTCAAGATAAACGACCCTCAATGACTTTGGGCCTTTGGGCTTTGGCGGAATTTGAAGCACCTCCTCGCAAAAACTCCAGAGTACTAATCCTCCGAAGTGAACCATCCGAAGCCACATGTCATCGGGGAGTTCGATGATCCTGATTCACTTCGATACTTCGGTGTTCAAGAGTCCCGAATGCTTCACACAAACTTTCCTCCCGAAGTACTGCGTACCCCGAGTTATAGATAAAGCACCACACATCTGTTGTAAATTGATGGCTTAGTTTCATTTCGGGACTTCAACATTCGGGAGCTTCAGACATTTCTGCAGCCTTTTCCTCCTAGAGCATTTTCTTTCAGAGTCATGGATCATGCGCAACGCATCCTCCTCGACCAACGGTCCCAATTTACTTCAGGACTTCAACATTCGGTAGTTTCTACCTCTCCACACTCGCTTTATCCCAAAATTATTTCACCCAAAGTTAACGATCTATCAAGGCACGTCTCCCCCAAATCGATGACTACAAATCACTTCAGCTATTCGAGCTTCGAGAGTTTCGAATACTCCAACGAATTTCTCCTCCGAAATAGCTATCTCCTAAAATGGAATATCTATTGACACCTGTCCTGAGTTGACGGATGACTCAGATGAACTCTGACCTTTGGATTTATGGTGTACATTATGAAAGATAGAAGGTCATCATAAGAACAAGTGTCCATTATTTTCACAGTATATATGAGTAGGTATGCCAAATATGTTATCTTCAGGAAAACCATGGTGTGAGATATGCAGAACACATGGGTGTGATACCTATCATTGTCCCATGATGCAGAAGTATCAGACAATACCAAAGAGTACATTTTGTAATGTTTTCATGTCAGTTGGACACGAAGAGAAGGATTGCATAACCTTGGAGATAATGAAGGAGAGGACCTCAGATGCATATAGGGTGTAGGTTGAGTTAATGAAAGCAAAAACTGTGTAGAATCTGTAATATAATAATGTGTAGAATCCATAGTATAATATCACATAACAGTTTCAAGAACAACCACAGTATAATAACACGCAACAGTTTGGATCACCACCACAGTATAACAATGCGCAACAATTTGCAACACCACCACAATACAATAATGCACAGCCACAATACAATCAGGGACCTCAGTATAATACATAATGCAGATATACTTAGGGTAACATAGGAGGCTATAGAGGAGGTGGTCATGGAGGAAGAGACTTTCTAGGAGGAAGAATACTTGTAGTTTGCCACAATTGTAATAAACCTTGGCACTATGCAAGAGATTGTCCACAACCACCCGTGACATGTATGTATTGTTGTGCAGGAGACCATGATACATAATATTGTCTGACACTCTTGACAAAGATATAGGACAAGAGAAACCAGAATAATCTAAATGTACAATGGATTGATGTAGAAAACAAAGAATAGGATGGGAAAAATATCAACATAGTTACTAGAGGTGGAGACAAAATGGGAGAGGACAAAGTAAAGAAGGAATAGGATCAGTACTAGTGGGTCAGGAAGAATACAACTCCTGAATAGAAGTTTGATGCATGCAAAGAGAAAGAGACATTCAATGAGGCCAAATAGGAGATTCTGAAAGAAAATATTTGTCTACTTCATGAACAAAGCTAGTAGACGAGGTACCAGTGTATGGCATTCCTTCATTATTTGATAAGACCAGTAAAGAGAAGCCTTCAGAGAAAGTAAGTAACTTAAGAAACTTTTTGTGTTCATGTGTAAAATTATTGAATGATAAAAATTATTTACAAGTACTGTAGATTTTGATAGAAAAGTGTAAGTCTAGGGAAGAAGGGGTAAAGACAGTGAATCAGGTCCAAAAGAAGAAAAGAACAAGCAGGGAATTTAGGTTGAATGAAAACATCGGAGATTTCAATATGGGGGATATTATACTAGACTTAGGATCTGAAGTCAATGTTATTCCAAAGAAAACATGGGAAGTTATGGGAGAACCAACATTGGGGTATTCACCTATCTAGTTGAAGTTAGAAAATCAACATAGAGTGGTTCCAATTGGTATATTGAATGGGATACAAGTAGATCTAGATGGTTTGCACACCATGTCATACTTTGAAGTCATTGACATAGTAGACAATACCTCACCATATCCATCATTGTTGGGTTTGGATTGGGATTTTGATAACTATGATATTATCAATTTGAAGACAAGGAATATGATCTTTAAATCTATATAATACATAGTTATTGTTCCATTGGATTGCTCAGAAGGAGGAATTTATGTGGAACCTGGGACATAAAATTTTATTACAGAAGATGTCAATTAGTTGTACATAACTATCACATGCAAAGAGGATTACATCAACCCAACTGCATATGGAATGCTAAGTTGGAGGAGTATTAGTTCTTGTGCCTCGGAATTTGACAGGAGACTGGAGAATTGGAAGAAGCAATTGCATGAATTATCTACCCGAAGATATGCTAGAATGATGTGTGTGCTAAGTTGGATTGGTTAAGAGGTAAGAGAGCCTCCTAATTTTTATGGTATAAATGAATTAGACGAATTTTTAATGAAGTTTGAATTAGTAGTATAAAATAAGAGATTACTAGTATTATATATTTCTTTCAAAGATGCACCTTCCTACTGGTGGGGTACACATAAGGAGAATATCAACAACGGGTATCAATGAAAGAGGTTACTGTGCATCATATTCGGCGCAAAGCAGGAGAACAGAGTGTTGAATAAATATGATGGATTTGGAAAATCCAAAGAACATTTAGACAGGTGCATGGTTCAATGGAGTATAGTACCACCAGAAGAATGGCTAGATCATTTTATTCACACATTAGAAGGCACTCCAAAGAAATGGTACATAGAACAGGAACAATGATGGGAAATTGCAAATTGGGAAGAGATACAACATAATTTTGTGATTAAATTTTCCTTTGAGCATTAAAGTCTAGAGATAGATAAAATGTTGAAGGTGGTAAGAGACATGATATTTGAAGAACTAGAATTTGAAATAATCCCAACCTATCAGAATCAAACTATATAGACAGTTAGATAGTTTCTACACTGGCATCATTGTTAGAATGTGCTCATTTTACCATAGACAATATCACTATTGTCACCCAACCATAGGCCGAAGCCACCCTCCGAGCACCTTAACCTTGACAGAGAACCATTCCGGAAGAAAACGCTAAGCTAGATAGCCAAACAAAGGGTGGCACACCTTTATCCAAGGATAGCGCACCAAGAAAGAGATGATCAGAGAGTCCAAGCCATAACCAAGAGATAGTCCAAGCCAAAACCAAAATCTGCTAGCTGCAACAGCTACAATGACATCTCTCCTCCAAAATTGCACACAAACTGGACAATTGCAGTGTGCACAAGTGTTTCTAATGCAGTTCTGAGAATGCCTACCAAAATGAAGATTGGCCTCTATATTTATACTAAATCTGGCAAACTACCTGGGCCGAATTCTCATTCTGGGTATTAATTATTTAGTATATATTATTTCCTTTAGCTGACTTCTTCTCTTGGAGGCTAATAACCTAATACAATTCATTCCCTTGAGCCAACTTGTCTTCTAGGGTTATTAACCAATCAATTAGGGTTTCTTCTTGCTTCCCAGAATATTCTATTCTCGTTAGGTTTACATGTGGAGGTAAATACCTCCTGCAGCTACCATAATATAAACACTCCCTCCTAGCTAGGGAGGTATTGAAGGTAATGGTCTTGATCACAAACATACCATTCACCCGGTAGCATCAACATAGTCGTATAGACTATCTCATGAGTAGATCATGAGCACCATCATCACTATCAATGTCATCAACTGCATAATCTCTCGAAACCATACTCCATCCGAGTAATCAGACATGATGTTGGATAATTCACTCACTCCATAGAGTGACACAAGAACCATTCTTCTAATCCGAACATATGTCCTAGAAGAATAAATGTCCTAGGCCATTTTCCATCTGGAAAATCTCTGTCCATTGATTATTCATCTAGATGATAATCATTTCCAACACTATTGATAGTCTTCAAGGAAATTGGAACAATATCATTCAATAGATCACAACTGTGACTATACATAGTAGTACACAACTACAATCGAGTGGTACACTACTACACCAAGTAGCACACGGATATTTGATCAGTGATGTATAGTCACAATCAATGGAACACATCCACCACAGTAGCATACATCTACTGTCTAGAGACATACAGTCTCCATAACAATCATCTGATATCAACCTGCACATAAAACATTGTTATGATATAAACTGAATCATCTGGGCCATTCTTCCACTCACATTTGTGAGCTATGGAAGAGTATCTTCCCTCAAAGTAGAACATCAATGATGGGCTATATGGACTATTCTTCTCAAGCAAGGAAGAATAATTGTCCCGATTTATGAGCCTGTACCATTCCCTATCCTGGGCCATTCCTCCGGCACTAAACAAAATGCAGCCTGGAGAGAATGAATTTTCCCTAGGAAATGCCTATCCCTGATTGTTGAACCTGGACCATTCACCTATCTGGGCCATTCCTCCGACACTAAACTAAGTGCAACCTGGAGAGAATGAATTTTCCCTAGGGAATGACTATCTGGACCATTTCCTAAGGAAATGACTGTCCTGCACCAACCTCCAAAACGGACCATTCTTAGAAACTACTCACAACTATGAGCTTAGAAAGAATGATTGTCCGGCGAGGTAGACCAATATTCTTGACCACTACTGAGAGTGACCGTCAAGAAGAGAGATTTTCCTAGACCATTCCCCATGTTAACCATAATGGGAAATCGTTGTCTATGGTACATCAACAATCCATCGAACCATTTTCATTACAAAAATGAACGTTCAATCTGGACCATTTTTCGAACTGGAAAATGATTGTCCGTAAGAAATCTCAAACCACTTTTCGAAATGGAAAGGAACTGCTAATCCTGGACCATTTTTCGAACTGAAAAATGATTTTCCATGAGTCAATAACACATCAATGCTCCCTCCCAACCTTGGAGTCATATCTTCCTTTTTCAATAGGGAATTCATCTCCATGAGCTCCAGCTTGAGTACGTAAACTCTTTCATCTTGGACAGAGGCTTTACCAAAATGTTTGCGTATCTTCTCATCTGTGGAGATATATATATTGGAGAACTAGTTTCTCTTTTCTGGACTTCATCGCGGAGAATGTAATGCTTGATCTCAATGTACTTCAATCTTTCTAGAACACTGGTTTTCTCTGAAGTCTTCATATAGCTATGATCATTGTAGTATATCATAGTTGAATTCAACTCCTTTTTTTTCTACTAGCTCATAACATCGTGGCAAGGTTCAAACTGGAACATATCCATGTGGCACTTCTTCTTTCATCATGAGAGTTTGTCATGGATTAGCAATCCATTGCCCTGGACTTCTGAGTAACCATTCTAAGTTTTATCATAGAATATCTTCACCACACTTCTGTTGGGCATGAGAATATTTTCACCAAGTTGTTTGAGTCCATACAAAATCTTCTTTCATCTTCTTACAAGGGTCTCTTTCTGGTATACCTCAAAGCCTTGAGGTTGCTCTACATACGATCTTTGTTCAATTATTATGGAGAACATCTTTTGCATTCATTTGATGTTAATTCCAACCCATGGATATTGCAGACGATATAATGGCTCATGTAGAGGTATGTCTGGTTTACTGGAACAAGTAATCATCATAGTCTTCTCCCTCCATCTGGGAGAACCTCTAGTTCCAGATATCACAATTCTTACATTCATAAGTCTTTCATACACTATTATTCATCACAACTTTCAATTCCTCTACTTGATTGATTTTAGTGAGTTCATATCAGGCTGGTAATCTTGTGATTCTCGATACAATGACTGGTTGTTCTGGATTTTATTTCTTTCTTGTAATATTCATGTTCTTCCTCATGTTTCTCTTTGGCTCTTGGGTCCATGGAGTTTTCTATAGATTCCATGCTCTGAAGATTCCAACTTCTTCCTTTCATCATAGGATCATGGATGTGGATGGACAACTAGGAATACTTTAAGGATTCTTTTCGAAGAAGGCTTCTTCTAAAGTCAAACTAAACATGTACTGCTTTTCATGGATGCTACCATGGATATATACTTCATCATCTTCAATGGATCATAGGATTAGCTCCCTCCTAATCCTTGTTTCATGTATGAGTGAATGTTTTTCTTTTGAAAGTATATAATCGGCTCCCTCCATCTAACATAATCCACGCTTCCGTCTACATCCTTATTGCCTTCTGCAAGGTGTCATAAGTCTTTCTGCAGTTTCCTCTTGATTGCTGACTACTTTTTGTCTTTACTTCTTCTAGGTTTCTTCAAGATTGATTATGAATTTGGCTTATCTTTTAGTTGTTACTTATGTAATAACTTCCACATGAATTGTTTGATGTACTTCATCCTTTCATGTGTATTGTATGACTTGTAGTCATAATGATAGAAATCCTTATCTTGTTGTTTCTTTCATAGGTATAGTTTCTCTTTGAACATATTATATTCTAAGAAATAGATATGCAAGATATGTAAAGAAAACATGGTATGTTCAAGAACTATGAAGAGTATTGTTACCCTGTCTTAGAAGAAGAAGTTTGTTTTATCCTTCTTGGTATTCTTTGTAGGTTCCTTTTCTTCGGCAACTGATTCTTTGTGTGTCTCCGTCCTTTTTATTTAGCTCGGGACAATTATTCTTGTAGTGACCATACTTTCGACAGATGAAGCATTGTATTTATGACATATCTTTCTCTTGATTTGGCTTCTCCCTTGAACCAAAATTCCTTTTGTTCCTGAAATTATTGAATCTTGCTATGAAGGCTTGATCATCGTACTTATTTTGGGGTTTCTCTTTTGCACTGATCCTTGATTATTCTTGAGCACAACAAGTCCAAAGTTCTTCAAATGTAGGATACTCCTTCATTGTGTTCATGCTTGCGGCAAATACATCCCATGTCTTGGGAAGACTATTGAGTACTATGTTTACCAATTCCTTCTCTGAAATGATCTCTTCAATATCTTGTATTTGATATCTTAACTAAGAGATTCTCACAAAGTATGATGCTATGGTGTCATCATCATTCATCTTCATGTCACGGAGCTCATTCTTCAGACTCATTACTTGTCCAATGTTTTTGACTGAGAAGAGGTTGGTTAGGGAATCGTACATATTATTCGATGAGACAATATGGGAGATGTAGGGTATCAAGTGGTATTTTATAGAGTCCACTATGATACTCATGGCATTGATGTCACCGTCTTTGAACTCCTCCATAACTGCAATGTTCTGTGGTTCCTTCTCTTTTCCTTCTTCAAACTCTGGTTCCACGATCTTTCCTTTCATGATATCCAACACTTTATTCTTGGAAAGGATGAGGTAAATCCTTGTCTTCCACACTCTGAATTTAGAAGCTTCATCTAACTTTTTTTCTGACTTCATAGAGTAAGTCATGGCTTCTTTGACTTGGGCAGCCCTAGATTTGACCAAAAAATAAAACTCGACGTCTTGGCTTGCTGAGAGTACCAGGATATGCACTAGGCTAGGGAACACTAGTATATACAAAAATTAGGTCAATCCTTTCATTTAAGGTGCCTCAAAGAGAGGGTTAGGGTATCTACAACTGCACCTGCTAGTAACCCTAGTGATAGTGATTTAGTAACTACTCCTGCTAGAAACCCTAGCGACAGTTCTTCAATGAGCTTAGTATCCTTATGGATATGATCCCTTCTAGTGGTTAGACTGAATGAAGGAGGTGTGGTCCCATAACCTGTTAGAATGTGCTCGTTTTACCATAGACAATATCACTACTGTCACCCAACCATAGGTCGAAGCCACCCTCCAAGCACCTTAACCTTGATAGAGAACCATTCTAGAAGAAAACCCTAGGCTAGATATCTAAACAAAGGGTGGCACACCTTTCTCCAAGGATAGCACACCAAGAAAGAGATTATTAGAGAGTCCAAACCATAACCAAGATATAGTCCAAGCCAAAACTGAAATCTGCTAGCTGCAGCAGATGCAATGGCATCTCCCCTCTAAACTTGCGCACAAACTGGCCAACTGCAATGCGCACAAGTGTTTCTTCTGCAGTTCTGAGAATGCCTGCCGGAATAAATATTGGCCTCCTATATTTATACTAAATCTAGCAAACTTCCTGGGCCAACTTCTCATTCTGGGTACTAATTCTTTAGTATTTATTATTTCCTTTAGCTGACTTCTTCTCTTGGAGGCTAATAACCTAATGCAAGTCATTCCCTTGAGCTAACTAGTCTTCTAGGGTTATTAACCAATCAATTAGGGTTTCTTCTTGCTTCCCAAAATATTCTATTCTCATTAGGTTTACATGTGGAGTTAAATACCTCCCGCAGCTACCATAATATCAACAATCATGTTGCAAAAGAAGAAGATCCAACAGAAGAAAAACCGCACAATATCCAGATCGCAAAAGTTGAAGGTGAAAGGGAAGTAGAAGGTCCAAAGATAGATTCAGAATATTATGCTGCACCATTGAAGATCAAGAAGGTAAATATTGGAATTGTGGGAAACCAAAATATTGCAAGCATTGGATATTATTGGTATAATCGGACAGTAGAAAGAATCACATAATTACTGCACGAGTACAATGACTTGTTTCCAATGACATTTTCAAAGATGAAGGGATTAGCATGAGAACTAGGAGAGATGAAGAACCCTTTGAAGCCAAAAGATATACCTATAAGACAGAGACCTTATAGGTTAAATCTAGTGTACAAATAGAAATTGAAGGTAGAAATTGACAAGATGTTAGAGGTTGGTGTCATAGAACCTGTCGAAGAATCAGAATGGATCATCCTTGTGGTAGAAAATGAACAAAAGAAAAGAAGAATAAGGATCTATGTAGATCTAATAAAATTGAATGATTCTTGTTTGCATGATCCTTTTCCTACCCCATTTACAGATGAAGTTTTATATAATGTAGGGGGTCAAGAAGCCTACTCATTTACAAATGGGTTTTCAGGATATCATCAGATCAAAATAGCACCCAAAGATAGACATAAGACTACATTTGATATAGAATGGGGATCCTTTCAGTATACAATTATTCCATTTGGGTTGAAGAATGCACCATCAATTGTTTCAAGAGTAGTTGTAGCAGCTTTTAAGGACTTTATTCACATGTTTTTGGAGGTTTACTTGGATGATTGGACAGTGTTTAGTTTACTGAAGGATCATGTGGAAGTGTTAAGATTGATGTTAGACAGGTGTAGACAATGTTAGATTTCACTAAATATTAAGAAATTCATTTTCAATGCACCTTTCAAAATCTTGTTAGGGAATATGGTGTGTAAACAGGGTTTGTTGGTGGATACTACTAAAATTGTTGTCATAGTGAATATACCACCATCGAAGTCAGTGTGCCAGTTGAAGAGTATACTTGGTCATACAAGATATTATAGGAAATTCATAAGGGGATATGCATAGATTACTGCTTCAATGGAGAATTTTTTGAATAAACACACTAAGTATTAGTGGAATGAAGAGTGCCAATAGAGCTTGGATATTTTGAAAGAGAAAATTGTAACTGCACCAATTTTAGTGTTTCCATACTGGGAAAAAGAATTTCATGTGCATGTGAATGCATATGAAATAGAATTAGGAGTAGTATTGACATGGCCAGGAGAAGGTGATATAGATTACCCTATAGCATTTGCAAGAAGGAAGTTATCATATTCAGAACATAACCACAACACTACAAAAAATGAAGGATTACCTATGGTGTATGCACTACAGAAATTCAGATATTATTTGTTAGGGAAACATTTCAATATGTTTACATATCATTATGCTCTTAGATATTCAGTTAATGTGTTGGGGGGAAGGATATGCAGATGGATACTTTTGTTCCAAGAGTTTGACTTTGAAGTTGTGGTTAAGCCTGGAAGATTGAGTGTAGGACCAAAGAATTTATCCAAGATAACTAATGGAGAAGAACCAAGTAACTTGGAGGACAACTTCTCAGATGCGCAATTATTTTTAGTATAGATAATTGATGAGTATTTTGATGACATTATTGAGTTTTTTAGTACACGATTTGCACCAAATGAATTTAGTACGATGCAGAAAAAAAAATATGGTGGTCAGAGCTGCAAACTACCAATTGATTGTTGGTCACTTGTAAAAATTTGGAGTAGATAACATTTTGAGGAGATGTGTGATGGAGAACAAAAGACCTATCATTTTGGTAGAAGCACGTGAAGACATAGTCGAAGGACATTATGCGGGGAAAGATGCAACGTAGAAGGTATTATGCATATGATTATGGTGGCCAACAGTTCACAAGGATTCAAAGGAGTACTGTCAAAATTGTGATGTCTGTCAGAGATTTAGAAAGCCATATAGGAGGGATGAGATGCCATTGAGACCTCAAGTAACTTTTCAAATGTTTGAAAAGTGGGTATTATACTTTGTAGGTCCAATTAATCCACCATCAAGAAGATCAGGAGCTAGATATATTAGTACAATGACAAAATACTTGGCCAGATGGATTGAGGTAGCACCATTGAAGCATTGTAGCACAAAGACTGCAATGCACTTTTTATTTGAACATGTAGTTACAAGGTTTGGATGTCCAAGAATATTGATGAATGATCAGGGGAATCACTTTATCAACAATACAATCTAGAAAACACTTGAATAATTTGAGATACATCATCAGAAGAGAACTCCTTATCATCCTCGCGCAAATGGAACAGTAGAAGCATTCAACAAGATATTGGAGAATGCATTGACAAATATTTGTAATGCGAACATAGATGACTGGGATTTGAAGGTACCAATAGTACTATGGACTTACATAACTACATGAAATATGTTAACATGGAAGACACCCTTCATATTGGTGTATGGACATGAAGCATTAGTTCCCTTGGATTATTTAATACCAAGTTTGTGCATTGCAACTATTACAAAAATGACAGAAAGAGGTGCAACACAAGAAAGGTTAGATCAACTTCTAGAATTGGAAGAAAAAAATATCATAGTTAGTTTCCATCAGGAGGTACAAAAAGTGAAGGACAAAGCTTGGCATGACAGACATATTAAGAAGAAGAAATTCAAAGTATGATATCTGGTTCTCCTCTATGACAGTAAATACTTGCATCACCCAAGGAAGTTCAAAATGCATTGGCTAGGGCCATATGAGATCAAGTTTGTCACAGATGGAGGTGTTGTGCAGCTAAAGGAATTAACAGGAAAGGAAATGCAAGGAATGGTGAATGGTAGTTGATTGAAACTGCATAGGGACATTCGACCTACCAACCCTCAGTAATTGCAGCACAGAGAATAGATTTGTACATATTGTATATAGTAGGAAGTAAAAGAAGAAAAAGTAGAAAGAAGAAAAAGGAAGAAAAAAAATAGAAAAATGGAGAAAAATCCAAAAATAAGTAGTCAAAGGAATAAGTCATAGACAGATAGTTGAGAATAACAACGCGCATCAGACAGTAAATTGGTGTGACAAAATTCATGATACTTCGTGTAGGAAAAATAAACATGGCGCGCCGAGACATAAAATGATAAAAAAAGTGACAAACGGGAGAACAAAAAAGAGAGGGTGCGTTAGAGCATTTATGACAGAGTCTATAAAAAGGAAAAATAATGGAAAAGGAAAAAAAATTATGTTTTTTTTAGCAAAGGAGTGACAGAGAGAATATATTGTGATCATGGGAGAATATTGTGAAAGAATCCAACCAAGTTGCACATATATTTTCCATAATTTGAACAATGTCACCACCAAAGTATGTAGGACCAAGTCAATTTGCGTGAAGGAACATAAGCACTAACAGATCAATGGAAGAGACAATCGGGGTGGTCGATGTGGAAATCATTCTGATGATAGAGACTCAATCAATCAGTTCTATGTGGATCGAAGAATAAAACCCAGAAGAAGAAGCAACAATAGTTAGCCAAGCAACGCAAGGACAAAACCCTAGGACGAAAGCAAACCCTAGCAAAAAAAATATAGGAGTGATGTACGTAGATGACGAATAGAGCGATGATGATATTGATAAGATAGAGTCAAATAAAACTATAGCAGAGGAAAAACTAGAGGTCGAGGATGACCGTGACATGGATAAAGAAATGTCGGAGGAAGGAACTCCAGAAGAAACAATGGTAGGGCCATCAAAGAAAAGGGTAGAAATGGTGACAACGCACACACAAACATAGATTTTTCTGTCAATACCCCACATTTTAGATTCGTTCATAGTTGTAGAAGAAATGATGGGATGTGTTCCCAAGTTGAGTTACTCCCACCACAATGTAACTGAAGTAGCAAAATTCCAAGAGCTTGCGCAGGAGGTTTATATGGAAAACAGGGGGTCAACCTCGAAAGTAATCCCGATAATGGATCCCAAACAATGGATAGATAGACTTTACAACTCTAGCATTATGAATTTACTAGAAATTCCTCACTTCAACAAAGGGAAGGACGTAAATTCATGCTTAAAACAACTTTTGGCACATGTACATGGAGGGTTTTTATGGATGGACATACATGTCCCGATCGATGTCAACCTAATTTCTAAGATGGAAGGACTACCGACAGATGGGGTAAATATGGAGTAGTACCTTGATGATAAAATGAAGGAGAAGGCCATTATAGAGGAAGTGAAGGATAAATTTGGCACTGACAGGGGAAGCATAGGTATGATCATTAAGAACATCATCGACCCAGCTACTAGATTTGTGACGAAGTTGATGGCCCGCAAGCTACCTAGAAAGTGTCACAAAGAAGAAGTGCCTGCAAGGGTAGTCATATGAGCTCTGCAGTGTGCAAAAGGTAAAGTTCTCAGTTGGGAAATGTATCTACTTAACCTTTTCTTAGAATACTATATAGATGCACAAGATGTTGGAACGAAGTTCCACTATTCCTAGTTGTTGATATTGATATCTTTATACAGACGGGAAAAACTGAAAATTTCAATGTTTTGTGAAAGAAGAGGAAAGTGTGGTGCAACAAGATATGAAATGATGTGACACAAAACACATTACAAGAAGATAAAATCCAACTCAAACATTTTTGGCATGTATATTAAGGAGATGTAGGAGAAAATTACAGACACTTGGAGAATTTCACCTGAAGTGGTGAAGGAGCATGAGGGGATTGCCAATTTCAAGGCATCGAGGCATAGCATATGTATACAATCCAGAAGAGACCCTAAGAAAACATGGCAAAATATGTAGTATTGAATTACAATAGAAGAATTCCAATGGATACTAGTAGAATGGCCAGAAAAATGGAAGGTGCCAATAGTAGGAAAGAAAGGAGCAAAGGGAAAAGAAGAGGAAGAAAGTGCCACAACACAGAAATCCAATATCCCAATAGCCAATACTAGAAAAGTAGTAGAGGGAACCAAATCAAAAACTATTGGTACAATAACAAAGAAACCAAGGAATAAGGAAACAATACCAAGAGCCTCAGTTCTAGGAACTAACAACGCAGAAGGAACAAACAGAGAAGCACAGAATAGGTAATGAAACTTGCATAGACAAAAAATAGGAAATGAACCATGTAGATGGGAGAACAGATAAAGAAGATGAAGGCATATAAGAATTCCATTGAGCTCACAATCATAGAAGATGACACATATTTAGTAGAAGATAAGGTGCAAGACAGAGGAGAATAAGCACTCTATGTCGCAGAATCTCGAAGAGAATAACTCATGAAGAAGATAATGTAATTTAAATAAGTTTTGGATGTGTTTGAATAATGTTTTTTTGTGATGTGTTTGAATAATGTTTTGTTTTTTCTGCAATTATGAATGAATGATTAATAACTAGAATAATATTATGTAGCGTGCAGTACTGATATTACAAAAGGAAATTATTGTTAGATCTAGATGAATGATATAATGAAGTATATATCATGATGCATGTGAAAGTAGAAGAAGTAGAGCACCCCCAATACATTTCACTACTGCATACACTTGGGTCATGCAGTCACCCATAAGCCATATTGGGTGAGACTGTGTTGTGCACTCTATGCATGGTGTAGCCTTCTGGTTTACCAGAAGGGCCTTTGTTTTCTAGGGTTTTGTTGGAGAACTAGCGTAGAACTTGGGTCTACCCATACATCGAATAGTTTCCTCTAGGACTTCTCATATTTATGAGTATTGATGAGTCTATGGGAGAGATTTATTTTGTTATTTCAGTCAAGAAAAATATTTTGATCAGTATTTTGTTGAAAATATTAAGTTACTATTGGTTGTATAATTCTCACCACATGAAAATAGTGCTTTGATTTTGAAGATCCACTCTGGTAGAAGTATTATGGTCGGTACAAATAGTACATTAGTTATTTTTGCACAAGCTACAAAATGAAGATTGTATTTTGGATTCTTTCTGAAATTAAAAATACAGTTTTTTTCTAAGGAATATATATATATATATATATATATATATATATATATATATATATATATACTTAAGAAACTACATGTATGCAATGACTAAATCTAGTGTCGTATGTGAGTGGATAGTTTTTCACCTATAAGGAAATCCATGTGATCAACCAAGCCTCCTATAGAACCTATTGTCCATTAATTCAACACTATCATTGCCATTTTGTTGGCAGCAATAATGTAATTTATATTTGTTTATAAGCTGCCTAACACAGGGTATTTAAATTCTTGTTACTCGTCATAAGCAACAACACTTATTATTTGTCACCTTTTACATACCCACCTTTCGATTTTTGTTTTCATGACTGTAAGCATGAAAAATCACAGCTGCAATTCACATTTGGTTTCGATTTTTTATCAAAAGATAACTGTTCATATGGTCTATTGTCGAATTGTCGTCTTTCGTTATGAACTTGATGGTTTTCCTAGTTTATAACCCTTTGGTCTTAAACGTGCCTTGGTTACATAAGTATAAAACCTCCACTCATTTAGCATTCGATTAATGTCAATGGGGTTTTGATTCATAAAACTTTTAATGGTTCAATGTTTATTTGATAAATTAATCCTTATGATCAAGTCATGGATACGCGTACTATTCTACTGTTCTGATCCTTATGCGTACCAATATGCCAAGGTGTCATTTTAAGTACAGCATGGTATTATAGCTCTGCATGGCCTTGATCTACACGACCTCTTTCACACGCATGGTAATTAACTCTCTTGCCTACCATTTCGAGTTGTCTTTACATTGCATTGAGAAAACTCGAGGCTATGGCTCTGTGTTTTTTCTATCAAACCCTACCTCTGATTCCCGTGTTGGTTATTTTCTGTTAGCCATGGCTCCTGTGGTGAGGATTGAGCCCAACGACATCCAGACCTTGTTATCATTTAACAATTCCATAGATGACTTAGAAAGGAACGAATGGCATGTGTTTATTGAAAAGTTCGAGGGTTTTAATCTAAGAGCTGCTCAAGAATTCACGTTGACATTCGACGGTTGCAAAGCAAAAATAGGAGACATCCATCTTGAGTTAAATGAATATTTTATAAGCCAAGCTACCATTCTACCAGCTGTGGGGAAAAAATGGTTCAAAAACTCAAAGGTTGAAGAGGTTCCCTGGTCATTGTTGTTCACCTCAAGGAGAATTACCAACTGCGACCGAGGTATGCCTGTCTCAGCTTTAAAACCTAGATGGCATGATCTGTTAGATATTGTGAAACAGTTCGTTACCTGTGAGGGGAGATATGGTTTGGTTTTCTTGTATCACTTGCGATTGCTTATGAGTTTTATCGATTTCCCCCTGAACATGCCCTATTTCCTCCTTTGAAGTCTATACAAGATGGCAAAGCGGTTTAAGAGGCAGAAGTCTGATTCTAGTTTGTTCCACCATTATTTAATCAAGATTATTATTATACATCAGTTGAAATTAAACAATGATTGTTGGGATGCTTTTCTGTTACGAAATGGTTTTGGTAGTAGTGAGTTGGGACAGGTTGACAAGCCTATCATCACAGAAACCCTCGTGAAACCTACCATATCTCCTCCTTCGCTCTTGCCCTGTGATCCTATTTCTAATTTGGAACCCTCGACCTATCCTGATTCTACACAACTCGACACTCTACCAGATTCGTATCCTAAGGTTTGTGTTAAGACTGTTAAAAAATCCACAAGGAAAAAGTGTAAAGGCAACGTCGATGTCAATTATAAAAGTAAAAGGGTCGCTCGTTGGGTTTCACGATGTGCTTGAAATAAACCCAAGCCCTGTGCAGACCAAAATGCAATTGTGGTAAGTGAGGATTCTGATTTGGAAATTGAAAGATTCCTGGCCGAAGAGTATCCATATTCATATGGACTTTGCTCTAATAGACCCTACGATTATGTCACTAACCTTCCACCGTGTCTAAAGGACAATCCTGATTTCCCTGGAATCAAACTCAGTAATGAACCTACATGTCCAATGGAAGATTCCCCACCTATTAATACTATCAGTGCCGATACATAGTCTATACAACCACACTGTAATGAATGTCGATCCTGGATCGATAGGTATTACAAAGATGTGCCTTTACGAAGGAGAATAGCAGACTCCAATCCATATCTCAAACCAAAGACAAACTCCAAAAAACCATAGGGTCTGTTGTTTTTAAGAACATGGAAGCAATGACTGCAATAGTAAATTCAAAGATTGCTTCATTAGTTCGAATCCCTTAATTTGAGGTATGATTTTTTTTAAATAAGTTTAGTATGATTCTTTCTTTTTCCAATTAGGATACATGATTTTTTTGCACAGATTACCTTTAGTTTGTTTTGATTGATTCAATAAAATATGATTCTAGTTATAATTATAACTAGCTACAAAATCGTGAGAGATTCTGTAGCTAGTTAGAAAAAATCGAATTACTTGTTTTGATAACTGAAAATACATCTGAAATCTTTTATTCTTATTTGTTTTCAGAAACCTATGATTTATAAGGAGATTTGAAGCACTGTTGGCATCTCTCAACATACTATATTTATGTTTTTAAATAGAATAGGCTGTTAGTTTTTGGTATCAAGTAGAATCTGGGAGGTTGCATCCCCCACATTTTTTGGAACAAATTCGATGTTATCAGCAGGAAACGTTTTGTTCCTGTAACCTATATAAGTATGTTGTTTTGTAAACTTGAGATCATCTCTTCTTGGGGGAAAAAACTATGGATTTATGATTTACAAACTTGAATGGAATATGATATTTGCACAGCTTTAGCTTCTCTATATCGTATTTTTATTCAAGTTATGATTATTTTGATTTGTAGTTAGATCATGATTGCTTTAGCTATCGTGGTTTATTGCAGATTGATATGATAAAATTTATATGATATCCATATTTTATGTCCAATAATTAACATGTAGTAATTATTTTGTTCAAACTTGAGATTTAGAGATTTATCTTCATCATTCGTTGAGCATTTATACATAAGTTTCACAGCATGATTTATCTCAATGTGGCCACTTGTGAAATTATAAAATTGTTGTTACTATATCTCCTTTATGTTATATCATTGGGATTCAATCACTACTGCTTCACATTTACGAGAAGCATTTGTAGGACCTGTTGTGGGTTTGCCTCATCAAACAACAAGATTGGATGTTATACACAGGACAAATATCAGATCCAATTACAGGTTAGTTTGTGAGTTTTATTTCATTAGTTTAATACAGAAATTTCCTGCAGTCTAAACATATTCTACTATTTATTATCTCTGTTTTCAATTAGACAGTTTTATTTTTCATTTCTTGTTTATAAACATTATAAAATATATATATATAAATCAAAAATATTGAATGATAGCTTTGTTGTTGTTTAATAAATCAATCCATATTCAATTTTCGCAGATTTAGATTAAAATTTTCATTCTATAAATGTTATACATATATTAGAAATAAATCCATTTGTATATATTATACATACAATAAGTATATTTATGTTATAAACATTATTTAGTAAACTATAGATATATATTAGATCTGTATATAATTTTCAGTGAGTTAAGTTATCTTTTTTTCTTTAGTTTTGTTTTTCTCTATCTTAGGACTTAGATCGGCTAACAGAGCCGCTAAACTCGTCAGAGTGGATCAATCCAAATGGCTTGGGTTAATTAGACAACCCCGGACTAGATTCACTCCTCTAGTTGACAAGCGGTCAATTTTGCCCGTCAACAAATGGCGCTATGAGGAGGGCCTGGAAATTATTAATGGCATGAGGTGGTCGTAAGACTCCTCCACCACCTACCCACTCACCTATAGTGACTAGAAGTCATTCAGATGACAACATTGTCCCTCAAACAACAACCACATCAAACGATGATCTACGGATCACAGTTGAACCAGTAACTCCAAATCCTATGGGTGGTGACATATAAGAGATTGTTCGCCAATATCTCATAAGAACACACAGTGCCTTCGCCCGTTTAAGACAACCAAACTGACCTTTGGACCAACCATTAGACTTCTCTGATATCAGAGAACAACTTGGAGGCACTGACCTTATTTTAAACCCTACAGATCAATTCCTCACTCCTGCAGCAGGAGGATGTGGTATACCACCATCACCACCTCCTTCATCTCCTTCTTCTTCTGGAGAAGAATCCTCTGATGAAGGCAGTTCCTCATCCCAGCCTTCGACACCACCCACACCTATGGCCAACCAGAACAATCCTGCCAGACCCTGGCTCGACCAAGCTGCAGTGGCCATACCTGGGCCTTACCATCCCTTACCCAAACACCTGGATAAATGGCTCCCTAAATTTGACCCAGACTCCAAATAGATCATCGAACATCACATCAAAAAGTTTATGTTAGCCATTAGACTCCGTAGTGTCAAGCACGAAGACGTAGTCTGTAGATTGTTTCCCTACACCTTTGAGGGCAATGCCTCTACCTGGTACTTTTCCCAACAACCCCACACCATCGTGTCATGGGAGAAGTTTGAATCCTGTTTTCTTGAGAATTTTGGAGACGACAAGTATCCTGAAGTTCTAGTCATGGAGCTTTCTAGTTTAAGAATGAATCCCAAAGAAAAGATCAGAGACTTTAATCAAAGGTTATTGACACTAAAGAACCGAATCCCTATGGATTCAATGCCTTTCGAGAATCTGATTATAGCATATTATACGAAAGCCTTACATCAAAGCATAGCCATTTGGGTAAAGAGATCCAAGAAAGCCATGTTGTTAGAAGCCTTCGAAGAGGCCAGTCAGATCAAGAAAGACATCCTCATCTTAAAATACACTACTAGCAATGAGACAGAGACTAGTTCATCTTCCAAAAACAAAATCGAAATACTCTCTAGGCCTTCCCAAAACAAGGCTCAACCTGAAAGGTCAAACTTAGAAAACTTACAGAAAGTCGTTCAAAAACTGTCCAATCAAGTTATAGATTTGAAAAGGATGGTTGAAGAAGCTTCTTCGAGCAAAGGACCTTACAAACCCTCTTTTAGGAAGCCTTTTCCCACCAACCGACCTAATTCAAATACTTAGGGCCTAAATCTAGAAAGCCTGCAATTCGCTATTCAAACAATTCTAGAAGCACAGGATAACTTGATGGCTCCCAAGATCCCTGAAGAAGTAGATGAACAAGAGACAGTAGAAGAAGATGAATTCTCTCCGAATATTTTTGGACATTTTTCGGATATTATTTTTCAAGCTAATTTCGAAACAGTGCATCCTTACAATACTAGGAGTAAGACAACAAACAAGCCTTCTTCTAAAATCACTACGACTTTGCCTCCAAAACAATCTAAATCAACTGAGACTAAATAGAATTCAATAAACCCAAGCTTAGATTATGATTTGGTTGAAGATCTAAAAAATCTTAGGGCTAATATTTATGTTTATGAATTATTAAAATTCCCTTTTCTTCTACAAAAAATGCTACAAAATATTGCAGAGAACAACAAAAATGGAAATCCAAGCAGTAACAAAGGTGTTCAGAACAACCCCAAAGTTCTTCAGAAGGCCTCTTCCAAAACTACTTCTGATCCTCACGAGAAAAGAGACCTTCCTATAAATAATGCAACAAATGTAGATAAATCATTTTTAGAGGCCGCGAGTAAAAAGAAACAAGCTTCCACTATTAGTACTCGTAGAAATGTCCCTCCATTTTTGTTAACTTTTGACATTTTCAATAGGAATGTGCATAACTGCATGGTAGATTCAAGAGCCTCATCTAACATAATGCCTTGGTCTGTTTGTCAAAAGATTAATTCTGAATTTCAACCATCCACCTTGAAGATTATCCAGCTTGATCGAACTAGTGTTAGAGTTATAGGCAAATTGAGAAATGTGCTTATAAGATTGTCGTCTAACCCTAAATTTCATCAAGTGATTGATATTATTGTTGTAGATATCCCAGAATTTTATGGTTTGTTTTTAAGCAGAGACTGGTTAGAACAACTACACGACTATTTTGCGACAGATTGGTCTCACTTGTGGCTACCCAAGAATGGAAATCCCAACAGAATCAAGGTAAATCGTGAATGTTATCTAAAGTTCACGGTGACTGATTTAAATGATCCCAATGAACCATTCACTCCTTCTGTCGATTCGCCCGAAATACAGGGGATGGATACCTTTCTCAATAATTTCATGGCTGAAACTTCTACTATCACTAACCCAGAACAACAGTTGGAAATTTTGACATATACACAACCAACAGCTTATGCCCAGTGGTCACATGCAACCGAAAACAATCAAATATGGTCTCTTTACTTTGATGGGTCAAAATCCAAGGAAGGAGCTGGTGCAGGCTGTGTGATCATCGATCTAGTAGGTAACAAGACCCTGATTGCTTGCAAGTTAGAATTCGAATGTACAAACAACACAGCAGAATCTGAGGCACTATTGGATATGAACGTTCAAAATTTAACTGTCTTTGGTGATTTGGAAATCGTAGTTAGACAGGTAAAAAATTCTATCCACTGTTTATCTCCGCACCTTAAAAGCTACCAAACTGAGGTACGGAATTTGATGAATAAGTTTACCGCATTTAACATAAATTCTATTCCTAGATTGAATAATTCGGAAGTTGATTTGTTAGCTAACGTAGCTTCAAAACTTTTCCCTGCAAAAGGCTTATCTCCAAATGCATTCTCCGTCGAACTGTTGTTCAGACCGTCCGTCCCAGACAACAACACAAATTGGAGAGTCTTCGATGACGATCAACAGATTATACGTTTTATGCATATGGAAGAAACTTTCCAGGGCACGGTGATCGACGAAGGTACCCATGACAAAAATCTTCGAGACTTTACGGTAATACCAGATTCAAGATCTCCAGAATCTTCATCAGACATGGTAAATTCTATCCCAAAATCTGTAGTTAGATTAGAAAATTTTTATGATCTTCACGACAAGTTCCAAAAATCAGTGAATTGTAAAATGAATAGTTCCTCTTTGACGCATGAAAAAGTAAATTTGGGAACTAAAGACAATCCACAGTGCATTAATTTAGGGGTGGGGTGTTCTGAGCAAGAAAAAACAGCGTCTATTAAATTTTTTAAGGAATTCAAAGATGTTTTTGCTTGGACGTGCGATGACCTAAAAACCTTTGATCCTAACATCATACAACACGTTATTCCTATGAAACCCCAAACCCAACCTTTTCAACAAAAGTTAAGGAAAATGCGCCCAAAACTCGAAGCAACTGTCAAGAAGGAATTAAACAAACTCCTGAATGCTAAGATAATCTTCCCAATTAGGCACACACAATGGTTCTCTAATCTTGTCCCTGTTCGAAAGAAGAGTGGTGAAATCCGTGTTGGCAAATGTTTACCAAGTAGCGTATGCTTGTCATTGATGGCAAGTACAGTAGTGGAGATGGTAGGATAAGAAGGATACAAATCCCTTGGGGATTCAGACGTGAAATCTCAAGAGGAACAGCGTTGAAGAAAACGCGCGCAGCAAAGGCAAAGCTCAAAGTACAGGAATTTGCAGAAGAGAAGGAAGATAGAGATCCACAACCACAGGATCTCATTCAAATTTCCCGAAAGAACGAGGGCCGTCAGATCAGACAGAAGCTGTACGAGGTTTACCATCAGGAAAAGCCAAGGTGAAATCCCGACATAATCAGGACCGTCTATTTGGAAGGACG
>ML783586.1:485059-501507 GCA_009831015.1 Picea engelmannii
CCTTTCCCATGGAAGACAAGACAATGTTGGATATATAAATTTGTAGTATAGATAATGATCACTTAATAATATCATTAATTCATATCAAAAAGAACAAATTGTTATTAATAAGAGTCATAACTCTAGGGAAGGTTCCTAAGGACATATACATGATGTCCCCAACATTGTAATAACTCATGGTAAACTTATTTCATATCTTTTGATCTAGGACCTGGTTCTACTACAAGTTGTTATATATCATGAGGTAGAGGAGCCACGATGGATTCTCCAACAATCCCTAATCCAATAAACAAGATAAAAATAACAATGCCACATAAAAATTCAAAAAGGTGCAACATAGGTACAATGAATTGGTGTAGGTGCCCTTAGGAAAAAGAACAATTAAACTCACTTGAATGTGATTATATTAAAAATCAGGTATGTGGTGTATTTATACCACTCCACTAGGTTAAGACGCCTACCCCAAAGAGGACGCTAGGTCGACCTTACCCCAAATTACAATAAAATAATTAAAAGTGTAATAATGGTGCAACTACCCATAGGTCAGCTTGTTAAGAGACTCCACTACTCACAAAGTGGGCTAGCACATAGCCACAAGTGAATATTAGCCAAATTATCTCAACATCCCCCCTTAAGATGAACAAGGGGCCACATAGACAAAATTACATCCACATATTATCACAAAAGATAGCCAAATGTTGGCAGGTTGGCTAAGATCCCAACGTAAGGAAAAAAAAATCAAATCAAATTGTTTTAAAAATCTAAAGAATTATTGGCTTGGGATAATTCAATGCACAAACTCTAATATACCACATGAACCATATAATCCATAATCAAGCATATATCAAGTGCCACCCACAATTACCATTACAATGAGGTAAAGGGTGGATGATGCAACATACCATATGTATATCATAACCTTTGATATATACATTTCCAAAGTATGTCCACAAGAGAATCTTCAATGCTAATTAGAGGGTCTTGTTGTGTGATCGTGGGAAAAACCTACATGCCAATAACATGTAAGAAAGATGTAATCAAACCAAATGAAAATGACCCTTTCCAGAACTAATTTGTCTTGTAAGCGAGGAGATTTCACCTACACTCTAGGGTGAGTCTCGTGCATGAATTCAAAAAGCTTGTTGATGACAGTTTTCAAAATTTTCCAATGTGCCCTCAAAAATCTTGGATATTTTCCCACTACATACCTATTTAGTTAACCAGAAATTGCATTAGTTTAGAAAAACATAATTGATTCTTCAATAGGTAAAAAATATCAAATCATTGACATGATAAGACTATACATACATGATGTTACTTGAAATTACAACTTTATTGTCCTTTCCCTTGGTGACTTCACATAGGTTGAGTAAATCATGAATTATTGTCAATAAAAGCCAATCTTCCTACCTTTACAAAAAGAAAATACAAACAGTAGAATATCAAAAAAATATGAACTTGTATAAAAGGTTAATCTATTGTTGTTAACATAGAAAATACATATATAAAATTTTGTTTAACTCTGTCCTATTTCCTGCTTACAACTATAACAATTAATTAAAAAAATAAATCCATGTGCTTGAATGAATATTTATGGTTGGAAATTGTTTCGATAGTGAAATAGACATAAAAATCACGAAGAAAGAAAAGTCATTTAGGCTAGTGACAATATCACCTAGTTGTAGCAATAATAAGCATCCAATCAATAAATATGAATAGGGATAGAAAACCCAATAAATAACTATAAAAGAACATAAATGATAGTTGCAGAAAACATACTATGCCTAGTCCTCCATCATAGAACCCAAAATAGAGCCAACTTCCTAGCAGAGTGTGTTTAGGTTGTTCCATGTCCAATATTAACCATTAAGTTGTTTCATGTTCAATCTTCACCATTAAGTTGTCCAATATTCATGAATATTCATGCTTTGCCCATGTTTTCTAGTCTTTCCTTGGTTTCTTTTCATAGGCTCCTAGACACATCAAAGAAAACTAAGGAAAGGCTATAAAAAATGGGCAGCCAGAACCTTGTTAGAAATACGTTGTGGATTGTGGAGGTGACCACCCTTCAAACCTGCATTTTTCAAATACAATAATAGGTTAAATGAATGAATAATAACTAAACATCAATGATATTCTATTTGAAAAATAGAATTAAACGTTATAAGTCTGAATACTAATTAAATATGTACGATGCTCTAGAAATACTAAAGGGGAATACCTCATGAAGTATCTCCTCTTTGTTTCAAGAATAATTTATTCTCTACTAAACAAGACCCACCACGTTAAGGTGGAATCTCGTTTGGTCCCTCCCCCCCTCACATCACTCTCAATTCCCCATACCCAATCATGCATAACAAGTAGAAAAACAAGAATTAAAGGTAAATGAAATCAAGAAGTTACATGCATACAAAACATATAAGGTCCACGCACAACTAGAAAAATAAAAAATTGTACAGTCAATAATTTATATTAATAAAATTTGTCCTAAAAATATGTACAATCACTTATTTTTTTGTTTCTTCTTTTTGATAAAAGTCATGGGTGTATCATCATCAATATCATCTCGAACCCGAGCTTCTACTATTGGGTCTTTTTATGTTGTTGGAAGGTGATGGGTCATATCAAGCATTCTACTACTTCTAGTAACAGGACGTGGATGTTGATGCACTAGAGGGGCATACACTACAATAACAAAAAGTGTTAAAAGGACATGGTTAGTTATTATTCATAGAAGTGTTTCATCAGTACCAATATCATTACTATATTTTTTACTTGGAGGAGTAGTGGACACCATTGGTTGTATTCTCATTGGTTCCTCTCCTCTCCCATCATCCCCATCCACATGCTCTGTCATTGAAACAAGAAAAATTATAAGTACACCATCTAAGGGAAATATTTATAATCGTCATATTATACATTTTATTTTAAATACATGCATATAGTGATCATAGGTTTGTGAACCACTAGTATCATGGTGTTGTTTTCCACCACCATCAAATGAACCGGTGTTGCTTGCATGCTTAAAAGAAATAGAGACATAATTAATCGATGGGTAAAATCATTTTTCAATATATTGTACAAGTAATCAACAACTAAAATCTTTTCATTTTATTTACCAACTCATTCAAAGGGTTATATTGTGTCTCTGATCCCTTCCTTTGTTGATTTTCCACCACATCTTGAAATACAAACTTGAAGTCAAGCATCAAGTCTTGTTTTGTGGTGGCACTATTGAATTTATCCCCCTGCATTGCATGGCATAAAATATGGATTTTTTCTTACTGGATGAAATTAGATAAAATTTGCATGATGATATATTGTATAATATGAATAAAGTATTTGGTACTTACAATTCTAGATTTAATCTCAAGTAACCACCTTGGCCAAGCTTGTGTTGTCCATGTTTATCTAATCTTTCCTTTGTTTCTTTTGATGTGTCTAGGAGCCTACGAAAATTTTCAAGTATGTTATAAGATATCATGATTTTTTCTGTAGAACTAAAAACAATTAGCATATTCAATTGAAAATATCATATATTACCTTCCAGGGCCAAGTGGTGTCTTCCCTTCACTTCTCAATGTGCTCTCATTTGCGTCCTCCTGTATATTCTTCCATTCCCTCTTGGGAATGTCCAGAGGATGATGATACTTAGGGTTCATTTTCAATTGAACCCTATATTGATCTTTGACATATTTCAAATATGTATCAGGCCTCGAGGTGGTTTCAAAATTGTTGAATATATCACCAAACAAACCGACCATATGGTCTATAAGATTATTTTTCAAATATTTATTCTAGGCATTCCACCATGTGAAAATGGTGGACCCAAATATATATAGAGCCTTTTCATGCAAGGTCTTATAAAAAATAATGTTTACTAGAAAACAATATGATAATTAGATTAAAATAATGTGAATTATGTAGGTTTCAATAAATGGTAGGAACTATTTAACATATTAAAAAATACCTGGGATTTGTTGTATATTCAAGGGAACCAAGTTTCCGTCCACTAACAAGTTGATGAAGAGTGTCCCCAAGATTTGAACATGTGTTACCCTAGGATAACAATGCAAATATGGTCGTGCATAACCAATATCGTCATGAGATTTTCCCTGTAGACCCTCATGAGCACGGTCTAGCATGTGCGGTGGGGGAATCTCATGGGCCCAAGGATTTTAATCCCTTTGAGTCACATACGAAGAGGCAAATAGCCTCACAGGTATGTATCTCATGCTAGGATGTTGTGGGGTTTGTGCATCATTGCCACCAGCAACATCCCCATGACCAGGTTGTTCCGTCAGATGAAAATTTTCATATAGAAAGAAAATATTAGAGTATTTCTCATATAACGGCAACAAAAACAAATATTCATAAATCAATATATGTCTAAAATAGTCTCTCTTTTTTTTAATTGCGCTTACCCCAGATTGTTCTATATCATATCTTAAAATTTCCATCATTTTTTCCCCTCCTTTGTAAGTGGCTTAGACCTAGCCAATTCAATGCATTCCATATTTTCCTTTTTTAAGGCCTTTTTAATTGTTTCCACGAGGTTAACAGAATAATATATTTCATTTCATAGATCATCCAACTATGACAGTGTGCTTGTCTACATCAACAAATAAACATGTTAATTAAATTATTATAAGCAAGAATTGATATGGAAATCATTGTTATACATGCTCTGAGCTAGCTAGTGCCTTCCCACGATCACCCTGCCACATTATAATATGCATGACAGTTTAGAATATTAGAAAATAATCTAAGAAGCATGAATTATTAAAATGTGTGTTTCAGATATAAAAAGGAAAACATTAATTACAAGTTTGGTATACTGGTAGAACATGTTTACCCCCATAATAGCAGTTCTTCCATCGATTCGATTCAAATCATAATTGATCAAAAACTCTTCCCCTACAGCTATTGTTTTCACTGCACATATGAATATTGAATTTCCTTCGTGCCCCTCAAATATAAAATTGGGTTGCTTTCTTCTTTTCCTTGGTATTGCAATGTTAATAAGCCCTACAATATTACCCAACGCCTTTGGCCTTCCATCAATATACAACATCACTCCTTTATTGTGATCATTATATTTTACCTGTATGTAATTTTCAGTGACTGCATACCTTCGCATACTTGGCATATATCAAACCAAACTCAACCAATATCCATAGTTGTATCATGGTCTGACATACTACATCAACTCAACAAGTCCTATGTTGACACCATCTCTCCTTTATGGTCTGACATACACCATCGTTCCTTTATTGTGATCGTTATATTTTACCTATATGTAATTTTCAATGATTTCATACCTCTGCATACTTGGCATATATCATACCAACCTCAACCAATATTCATAGTTTTAGCATGGTCGGACATAATCCATCTTTCACCTTTATTCCATGCATGGAGAATATTTCTAGACCATGTATGGATGATGGAGAGATGCAATAAATCCTCTCATTGACGTAGAATTCAGTGTCCAACTAAGGAATTTCATTGGGTACCCATGGTCTCAGTAGATGTTTGTACCTCAAAGTCACCTATTATCTCATATGATATTCTCTCATCATCATATGAACATGAACCTCCTTTAGCAAGAAATAATTACATGTGCCTATAACATTTTCTTCTGACCTTTTCACCTCTAGTTGATCTCTCCCTATTAGATGTGTTGGACATAATAACACTTTTCCCCCTCCCTCCAAATATTTTATTTCTCGAGGATGATAGGTTTGATATGTACATGTTCTCTTGTACCTGCACTCCATAGAATTAGAAAACATAGTTAGTAACAATATGATTGAAATGGAAATGGCAATGGCAATGGTAAGAACAAAGCACTAGACATCTTGTCTATTTCTTTGACTAAATGTAATGAATGGGAAAATGGGTAATTATCAATTGTTGGGTTTGGACATTTGATGTAGAATATATTTTACCTACAATGTTGTTGGGAATTTTCCTTGGAACCACAACCAAGTAAACCGAGCGGCGAAACTAGATTTTCACAAAGCCATTTCTTCATGGTAATTAATTCACATTGGAGAAGCTTGATCTCGGGTCGATAGTAATTGCAGAGACTTTCGCATTTATTATTTTGCAATGAATATATGTCTTGTTAAGAAAAACGAGCTATGATAGGCCTACCATTTATGGATCATAATGGTATGATAGTGGTTGAATCAATAACATTGAATAACTTCCCAACACTTTGAGGAGAAGGTAGACCCAACATGGTTAAGGCATTGAAAAGAGAAAGGTTGGAAGACACAAGGGCCATTAATGTGCATATCTATGAGGAGAATTGACACTTGAAGGAGAAAATAAAGAGGTTTCGCAAGAGGATAGCATACCCAGAAGAGGTCCTTGAGGCTATACTTGGAAATCATTGTTTTTGTTAAAGGAATCGTTGGCCAAAAACCAAGAATCTCTCACATGTGATTTCCCAATATGGTATTAGAGTGCTCATGTGGGTAAGTGTATTTTTGCAAATAGAAAGACAACTGTGTTGAGTATTTGAAGAGATTCACAATCCTTCATCTAAATATAAATCCAAACTTGTGGAGCTCTCATTTTTAGCTTCTGAATATTTGGGGCTATGATTCTATTTCAACAAAATCCATACACTTTGGAGGAAATATAACCGTTCCATTACATATGAATGTCCTTTTCATTGGGTATACATTTCATTTCACTCACAAAGGCCTTTGTATCCCCAATATTTGAATATGTTCATTCATCAATTAGTGGACATCCATTTTGAATTGTATAAGAACTTTGGTTTATGAATTTTTTTATTTAATTCATTTTTGGCAAACTTTTTGGTTTTATAGAAAGGTTTTGGTGTTTATCATGGTTTGACCTATAAATATATGAATATTTTGTTATTACAAGGTGTGTTTATTTTGAAGGTCAATTTCTTTTATATCTCATCTTATGAGCCTCCTACTCCTCCCTTGGCCTCGACACTCTTTAATTTGTTTTGGCTCAAGCCATGGTTTACAAACTTGGTGGCTTATTCATTCTCTAAATGATCATATTCTATATAGGCTCCTTTCTCCCTTGTCCATGATAATTTGTCGCCCCATTGACGTCATCCAACCCATGACCCATCACTATTTTTTGGGACCATTAAGTTGGGAATTCACCCTTTCTGGTCAAATCCTGCCATATGGGTTGACCATCTTCTTTAGAGTTACTGACCCCTCAGAATGAGTTTCACACTATCGCATTGCCATTTCATCAACCTACCACATCACTAGAGACTACCACACCATATTTTGACCACATTAGCTAACATGTCAACATTCCCAATCAATAGTTCCATGTCGACCTATAGCAGACCCCTCTCTCTCTTTTGTGATATCATTTTTTTGAGGTGATTTTCAAATGAGCACAACTTTCTCATTCTGAGTTTGTTTTCAGTGCAATTATTTTGTAAAGAACGTGTTTTTTCATGCTTTATTCACTAGTGTAATTGGTTTGTATAAATTTCAATAGGAAATTTTCATTGTTATTAGTTTTCTCGTAATATCCTCTCTAGTCTTTACTTTTGGAAATACTAAAGCATGTGTCTTGGTCATTTGGGCACCTTTCTGAGTGATATTATTTTTTAATGTGTGTTAATTTTCATATACTTTGTAGTGATGTAGTTAGTTTTATGTTTATATTCATTTGATTGTGTTCTTCAATATTGCTAATTCTAATGAAATATGCTTAAATAGGACTAATTATTTATCATGAAAGTCCCACATGGAAGATTTGTTGAGAAGTAGGGCATTGTGGAGGATTACTTTAGAAACACAAGTTGCACCTTTGGATGTCTTAAAGGAAGACAATTGGGAAAACAAAAGGATGAATCCCATGGACTCTTTAGCATGTCCATTTATAGAGATATGAAATTTCACCTATAAGGGATTGACAAACCAGAAGAATCTTGGACCAAACCTATGTAGTTGTTTGGTGAATAAAATAAAATTTAAACTCTTTAGCTTGAGAATGAGCCAATTACTTTGGATCCTGACAATTTTGATCAAATCAAAGATTATATATCAAGGTTTAAGACTCGAGAAATTTTCTTGCATATTTTGGTTTGGAGGAGTTTGATGATCAATTTATAATTTCCATCCTTTCTGAAATCGGTGAATGTTACTCAATTTTTGTTTTTGCATTTTATTCCATAAAAGAATCCTTTGGAACCACTTATAAAATTCCTAGTTTTGATAATTTTGTGATCAACTAATGCTAGAGTAGGATAAGATCTTGCACATTGATATCATTTATATGGGAACCAAGAATAAGGCCTCAATGGTGCAGTAGAATCAAGGTTCCAAGAAGAAGAAATACAAGAAAAACATAAGGAAGGGTCCCAAACCCAATCAACATCTTATTCCTCCAAATCGCGGTCAAGGAGTAAATCTCAAGGGAGAGAAGATTGGAAAGAATTATAACTTTATGGATGATGTGATGGTAATATTGAATCAAATTGATTGAATAAGATGTAAGAGTTGGAGGAAACCATGAAGCGCCACATCATCCAACTTGAACCTTATTGATTGGCAGTAAGTGTCGCTCTTGAACATGACACCCCCTATTCATTATTTGAAGCCAGTTTGGGAAATCCATTTCTCTCTCATTCGATTTGCTACAAGGCCATACCCTGTGTCGTCTCTGATTCAATGCTGCCAAATCATTGGTCCTGTCATTCATATGTTCAAGAGAAGTTCATCTGAAACCTCTATTGATTCGGCCATCTGCAGTTGTCCATTCTCTCTGTGTTGGCCTTCCCTGTGTCCAGTCCAACTTACATCATACTCTGTTTCACCTTCAAAATCTGTTACTCATTTTGTTATCAAACTAGTTGAAGGCAGCTTGCGAGAATGGGTCATTCTCTCACCCTAGGATATTAGCAACCTGCGAACTCTCTTCAAAAGTATATTTTCTGGGAAGAGATGAATGTCACTTTTCTCAGGAGAAAGTTCTTATGAGGAGCCTGAGTACACCATCATCAATACACCATCAAGATTGACCAAAATCATGGGTAACAAACCTCCTCCTTCTTCTCATTATCTTTCTAATTCTCAAACCATTTTTTTTCTGCCTATAGCTTCAATGTAGAAGCTTCTATTGTAGATGATTGGATTTTAGATTTTAGGGACTCATGTCATATGGATAATGAAAATGCCATATTTTCTACACTATGATTGTAATAGAAACTATATTTTCATTATTGTTAATAGGTCCTTAGGATTCTTAGGATCGGGGTTTCTTTTAGATAGATGTTGGTGGTTTTAACAAGGTACTTTGTTTTGTTGATCTCTCATGCAATCTTCTATCCATTTCTCAGATAAAAAAAATTGATGTTGGAAAAACTATAGATTTTTTACTACATAGTATTATAATAAAATACTTGCATGATCCTTAACATGTGATAGCTTTAGGAAGAGTTGGCATTTTCTCCACACTACATAAGCTTGAAAATTTTGAGTTATAATCACTTTCTTATGTTTTTGTCACTCAAATTTGGTATAAGTGGTTTGGACACTTAATTACCACTCACTACAAAAGTTATGCAAGTAAGAAATGTTGCATGGTATTCCTCTAGTTTGCTACAAGGATGTTTTTTGTTCTATTGTGTTCTCAAAAAAGATGATTGGGATAGTTTTGAAAAATGTTCCTCCTGTCATGCATCAACACTTTTGAGTTGACTTAGAGTGACTTCTTTGGCCCTCTTACTTTTTCAGTCCCTGATACATTGATGGTTTTTGTAGGAACACTTAGGTTTATTTTATTACTTGTAAAACTGAAGTTTTTACTAAGTTTTTGGCCTTATAGGCCCTAGTTTACAAATAATCTAGTCATCACATGCAAAGCCTAAGATAAAAAAAAAATGGAGGATAATATGTTAACAATAATTTCATTATATTTTGTATTGGAACACACATTGTCCCTTGTACATCGCACTAGAATGGTGTGGTCAAGAGAAATCATCCAACCTTAAAGGAAATGGCTAAATACATGATTCAATCTAGTAATATTCCCCCTATGTTTTGGTCCAAAGCCATTAATTGTGCCAACTACATATTGAACCACACTCCTACTAAGGGTGCATATTGTAATATCAGAAGAAGCATGGAGTAAAAACCAGCCATATGTTAGAAACTTTCATTTGTTTGTCTATGATGCTTAGGCTCACATTCTCGATGAGAAGAATAAATTTTTATATCTCAAGAGTAAAAATTTATTATTGTTGGTTATTTAGAGTATGTAAAATGTAATCACCTTTATGTACACCACACTACAAAGGTGATTCTCACTATACATGTTTAGTTTAATATTTTGTTTTGGCTTGTGAACCTAGTTTGATTTTTTTTTCCATATTTAGCCAGTAAACCAATTTGTCCATTTACTCATCTATCAACTTCTTATTTTTATTATTTCAATATTATTTCATTTTTATGGATGATAATTATTCTTTTGACAAAGAAAATAAGGAGGGAATTCCTACTCTAATTGCTCCTCTTTCTCCTAAAGATTGATCATTTCCAAGACGGGTTCAATAAACTTGGGAATTTCTATCCCTAGTGCACATTCCTTGGTAACTCAGATTATTTTTAATAGAAATGTGCACTAGGGACCATAAACATATGCATCCCCATAGGTAGTGAACAATTCATTTAACAAAAATTGACACCAGTTAAAACCTAATTCCTTTCACATAGAACTTAACTATGGAAAGAGTGTCCAATGAACACTTACCCTTGGGATATTTCCTCATCAATAGATAACTCATTAGTTGATATGTGATTCAAAATAGAGTTATAGGGATTGGGAAAATTTGTATTTTACTAATTTGTTGATGAAACAATTTCCATGACATTAAATTCATTTCTCTGTGAAGCCCTAAAATACTTATCGCAGAGATGGGAGGATTCACTTACTGATTTTTTCGGCATCGCTCCTTTGTCAATCCAGGGCACTCCTCTGTCGAACCGAGATATCTTCTACGTCTCCTCTGTCGATCCAGGCTATCCAAGCTAGTGATGTCAAAATATCTGATCGAGAGTTGATCTTTCCATATGGGAGATAGGGTTTTCTGGATATTCGATTGAGAGTGATGTCTGTCGAGATGGGAGCTAGGACAGTCAAGATACTCTCGAGATAGAAGCTATGGAAATCGAGAGATGAGAGGTAGGGAAGTCAAGATATGGAGATCAGTTACAATAGCCAAGGGAAATCAGGATATGTAGATCACTTACAATGGTCATGAATATATTTTTTGGTTATATATATTATATGTTTTATATATTTATAATTTGTATAAATTATAAATGTATAAAATATATATTATATAGTATATATAATATATAGTATATAATATATATTATATATTATGGAGAAGGAATTATGCTTTCAAAAATTGGTGTATGCCAATGTGAGTGGCCAACACACAATATACCATTGATGATGACGATTGCGATGACAATGGCAATAATGTTGATGATGATGAAGATTATGATGAGGGGTAGGACACCGACAATGTTTATTAATAGGGGTGGCAATGATGAGGATGACTATCATGACAATGAGCACGATGATGACTATGAAGACGATGATAATGATGGAATTTATATTCCTATTCATGAAGATGATGATGACAACAATTAGAATCATCACTTTCCATCATCATCTCTTGTTTTTGTATTCCACCCCTCAAGAATGCCAAGGGCCATTTATTAGCATTTTTTTCAAGGGTCATCTCATTTGGTGTTTAAAGACACAATTGTGACTCCCTTGTAGCTTATACCCCTAATTTTAACTTATATGTTACTATAGACCAAATGAAAAAATAGGTTTTTCTATCTTTGTGAACCACATATGAGTATTAAAAATCTTAGATATTCTCATAATGCTTTAGAGGGGGGAATTAGATAGTTGTTACCACAAAAGGGGAAAATTTATCCAATTGTAAGAAATGGCTTAGCATTTAACTATGCACAAAAGAGATTGTGGTTAAATGATATCTTGTACACAAATTTTACTCTGTGGTCATCATCATTTTCTATGAATTTAAAATGTTTTATAAATTGACATAAAATAGTACTTAAAATACAAAGAAATACAATATCCATTTGCAAATTTAACCAATTAAGTAATAGAAGCTTAGAAATTCAAATGAACCATAAACATCGCCTAGTATTAAGCATGTTATATATAATGGTGTTATAAACATCAATTATGATACATCAATGATTCACATAAATAATGAACACAAAGTAACTTTGAAAACTTAAATATACATTAATTAAAATAATAGGTAGTATTGTATATCATACTAAAACATAACTGCAATGCCTCTTTTATTTCTCCCCATGGGGACATTGATAAGAAGACCATCAACCTATCATCATAAGCAAGCAACATTTTTCCCTATAAAAATTATAATTAATGAATAATTCATCATAGGATTCAAATTGTGTTTACCAATAGCACAAATATATGTTTTTGGAAATTTTGTGGACATCAAATCCTCTTTGTAATTTTCACATGTCATAAATATGAAAATTTACTAAGATCCGCTTCACCTAAAACTATTAATAAATCCTACAATATTTTCATTTATATGTGATTTTCCATCAATATAAACATGATCTTTGAGTTGATCACCATGTAAAAGAAAATTGTATGTTGATATGATATATCTACATGTTGCAACCCTCAAATAGTCAATAAGGGAGTAATGTATGGCATTGAAAGAACTTCAATACTAACTTGTCTGAACAACTACGGATGACTATAAAAAATCCTAGATATTCTCATAAGACTTTAGAGGAGGAAATTACATAGTTGTTACAACAAAAGGGGAAAAGTTATCCAATTGTAAAAAATGGTTTATAATTGACCCATGCACAAAAGAGAGTATGGTTAAATGATGTCTTGAAAGAAAATTATAAATTTGGAGGTAAGGAAATATCTGAAAGGTCTTCCCTAACATGATATTGTGAAATATTAGATTGTGTATTTCACTTTAGCAAACTCTTCACTATTTCACCCAACACCTTAGATCGCCTAGTTTTAATAGGTCAAACAATTGATTCTTGGGTATCTAAACACTTATCACTTCATTATGGGATAGTAGGGAACAAGCTCGGGTTGGTTATGCTAGACACATTTCTCATAGGCTCAAGAAAATTCCTAAATTTAGGTTTTTCCCTTGTATTCCCAACTTCACTTATGGGGTTAAGAATAATTGTAGGAGACATACAACCATCGACATATAGAATTTAATCTTAAAAATAATTCTTTAGCACTTACTCAACAAGAAAATTTTCGTATTCCTTTGCATTGTGAACAACCACATATAACCCTTGTTTCAAAAAAATCACCACAATAATTTGTAGGGCATCCCACCTCTTGCGACACCCTAGATGTTGATTGTTGTAGGAAATATTTTTCATATAAAGATATCCCATATGCATCACATGGAATATTGTTAAAAAGTGGCCCACATTCAAAAGGATGATTTCAATTATGCAATAGTAAATGTTAGTATCAATATGCAAAAAATTCACTTACTTACAATGTAGAGTAAAATATTTTTAGGATTTACACGTTCCCAATAAACTTTTATTTTTGGTTCAAGTCAAAATATTCAGATTTGATCAGTTCCAATATCAAATTAAGCCTTAGAACCTACCAAACTCCTAACACATCCTAAAATTAAGATCGTTAAGGTTTATGAACCTATTAACACATATTAATAGTGATTCATATTGGTCTCCAATCCATGGTTTTCTGATCTTATGATTTTGTTTTCAATGATATCCTAGGGATATAGGTGATTATTATAATGGTAGATCAATTAAGTTTTACTAGCACATTAGAAAAGGAAATTGGAGCAACTCACTATGGTTAATTAGTCAACAATTCCTTTAGTGAGATAGAATCCATAATGCTAGATATGGAAATGGAAGAAGGAAGATAACTCACTTGGAACTAGTTGTTGTAGATGATGAAGCTCTTTGCAATGAAGTGTAGAGTTGTGATAGTCCTCTAATAATGATCCATGTCCAAAATGACTTGCACACTAGATATAACCAATAAACACTAGATATGAAATAATGAAACATGCATAACAAATAGACCTAGCACCCTCATGGGGGATGATGTCTCCCTTACCATAGCTATGTTGGAACCTCCCTTAAGGTGTTAGGGTTGAAACATACAAGGAATGAGTGGACAATATTGTTGATTATGGTGGTGACAACAATGATGAGAATGACGACAATGACAATGATCATGACAATGGAAATGATGATGATGATAGAAATGAAAATGACGACAATGAAGATGATGATGATGATGATGATGATGATGATGACTACAAAAATAATGATGATGGATATGATGATGACCATGAAGATGACGATGAAGACAATGAAGATGATGATGATGATGACGATGTCGATGATGATGATGATGATGACGAATATGACGATGATGACGATGACAATGATGACAATGATGATGATGATGGCGATGATGATGATAACGATGGTGATGACCATGATGATGATGATGGCGATGATGATTACCATGACCATAAACATGAACATGATGATGACCATGAGCATGATTATTATGATGATGATGATGATGACAACTGCGAAAATGTATAACGATCACATAACTCATGCATTTCATCATTTCTATAATATCATTGATTATCTAAGTGCTCATCAAAGTCTACATTTGAATCGTTTGATTCATAATCGAAGTTGAAAGGATTATCCATATCAACATCATCATCATCAAAGTCATTTTCAATAATATCATCGTCAATATGATCGTCGAGAACATTTTCATCTACATCTGGCTCAATCTTTGACGTCTCCGTCTGATGGTAAATCTACCTCATGATCCTCTACATCTTCTTCTTCTTCAATATCATATTCTTATGGTACATTATACTTTACGAGACTTCCTCTTGGATCATATCTAACAACATACGACCAACCTACTTTACCTGGAACCTATGAATAAAATACCTTCTCACATTGGCTTGGAAGAGCATAGATTTTTGTACCCATCTCAAATTTCCTTGTATTAACCTTGGTAAATCCATTGGAATGATCAATAACAATTCTTTCAAGATCACATTCATTCATTCATAACCTGTACCATTTGACCTCGAATAGAACTAACTTGAAGGAATTAAAGTCACACTTGATTATATCATTCAAATACCCATAGTATCTATTTTCAAATATTGTTGGATGTATGTCACTTCTAGAGGAAATATTAGTGACATGAAAGATTGAAGTTATCCTAGAATCATAGGTTTTATTCTTATCATATAACTTTTTGATGCGAAATTTACATCCATTGCACTACATAGCCTTGTGGTGTTTCAACTGCAATATGCCCCACACGTTAAAAATGCATATTTGTCAATGAATAAACATGATATTTACACTTAGTAAAACTTTATAAAAGAAATAGACCATGACCTAGATTAATAGAATGGAAAATAATTGAAATATGATGTGGGTAAATAATATGCTTTCCTTTTTATCTTTTAAACCATATGTTAAATCAATTTCCTTCTGTAGTGTACCCTTCACTACCCAGGTTTCCCAACCTCTCAGTTCACCATTCCTTACACGGAATTATAAGCAAATGCATTTAACACATTTAAACACACTTAAAAACTCAGAGTAAAATATATGGGTACTGCTATAATTAAATGTTCCATAGCATTCATCATTAATTCATTTACACAGCGGAATACATGATACATGAACAACACAGTCATGCCAAAAGTGTTAAAACATAATTCAGAATACTTATCTTGTATCAGCTGGAGAAATCACCAACCAAGTGCAGGCCTTCCACGAACCTCCCAGCCTTAGACCACACTGTTCATCATCTCAACAGTAGGTCACCCTCGAGCTGGGACCGAGCTCCACCCCAAGGCAAGGAATATAGACTCAGGCTGAGGTTACAGGGAAGATAGCACATACACATTCACCAGGAAGAAGCTCTCCCAGGAATATCCCACGCTCATTGCACACAGACCCTCATTCCCCACATGCCTGTTCCACCCCAGGAGAGTGCACCTTCTCTGTCACCTAGACAGTCCTTCGGCTGCCAGTCTCCCTTACCTTGGGTTACAGGAACAGACCGGACCAGAATTATCAGGGCTCTATGGCAGCTACAGCGGTTCCTTCCAGGAGTCCTCTTCTCCCTCTGCGCACTCCCTCACATGGAGGGGTCGCTCACAGGCCAACAAGCCTCATGCAGTCCAGTTCTGCGCATTCACAACAATCCATAGGAAACACAGACAATACTTCTAACAACGGCTTGGCAATCACGAAATGATCTCACGGAGATGATTTCGGAGCAGGCTTCACGCACAGGCTAGTTCAATTTTCTCG
>ML783586.1:509649-527828 GCA_009831015.1 Picea engelmannii
AAAATGAAAATGTCTCCTTGGTATATATAGGAGACTAGGAGGTATAATTACAACTAATGGCCTAAATCCGACATAAATAAAACAACATTACTAATATAATATTCCCCAATTAAGGGGTAATGAGCCAATATTAGGGCTTAACACTCTTCTTGTGCTAGAACAATTCCATCTTCATCCATCTTCTCCTCGGGCTGTAAATTCTCCTCATTATTCACAATTGCATCCCTCGGGCAATCTTCTTTTGTGCCTGGATTGCCTAACCAATCTTCCATCATATTCAACTCTATTTCCCACTGAGTGAGCATCTGATATGAATGCTCCTCTTTTTATTTCATCTCTTGGGAAGATTTCAATGTCTTCTCTTACTCCTCCTTGATAGTCTTTGTTGGTTTTCTCTCCTCTGCGAAACCTGCATCATGTGCATTGGCCTCTACTGGGATGCTTGGCAGGAATATATTGAGTCCTCCAATGATCAGAATGTGCCTATGATCCTCCTCCTCTTATCATCACTGCTTGTTGATATGAACTCCTCTCCTCTGAGTTCATGAGACTCTCATGCAGTCTCATATCCAATTTTGTCAGCACTCCTTTCTGATATGAACTCCTTTATGATCTCTTGATACTTTCAGACAGTCTCATTCCCTCCTTCTTCTTTCCCAACTAGAAACTTGAAGTTTTACTCCTGCTCTCCTAGAAGTCTATGAGATATTTGCATGATCTCATCTCATTTACCTCCTGAAAATTTGAACCTTCATCACTAAGGTTCCTTCCAACCTATAGTTCACAAATGTAAACCATCTCCTCCTCTGTGGCACTAAGGTTTTCAACATACCTCAGCCACCTCCTTAAATTTTTCTTTTGCCTTCTAGCAATCAGCTACTGGATATGCCACTTCAATTTTCTCTTCAAGGGCCATTCATATCTCCAGCGTACCCGTGACTCAACGTCAACCGACCGATTTATTCTCGGACCTCCTTCATCTCCTGGTCCATTTCCTGTCTACTCATCTGCTTAATATATTTTCTCTAACCTCATCCATGGCCTTTAATAGACATTTTCTCTGTCTTCAACCCTCCTAGTTGTCTGTTGTCTAATATGCAAATGAGATCATCACCATCTTTTTCCTTCATCCCACTTGTATGTCAAATGATTGTTGCACACTTGCAAATAGTTCTCCATAGATAATCAACACTATGTCTCCTCTTGCCTTACTTGTTTTCTATAGACAAAAATGGGCTCTCATACCACTAGATGGTATCAGACAAAACTTTCCTCTCTCTCCTGCTATCTACAAACAAAAAAATTCTCTGATACCACTTGATGCAAACCCCCACCCTCACCTTAGGTCCACTGACCTCCCAGTCTAGGATCGTTCAAAAGATCCAGATTCAGGTCAACTCTCGGACCCTTGCTAAGACCCCAAAATTTTTACATAGGCCCTCTTTAGCTTCCTGTGTAGGTTCTAAAATACCCGCGAGTGTTTCCCCTTTGGCGCTTTTCCTTTTTTTTTTTAATTGAAAATACAGGTGCTATCTCCCTTTGCTAAGACCCTTTCCTCATATGACCTTGGACTATGACCAGGTGCCAAGACAAGTGGTGCTTCAGAGCTTCGGACTCTAGGAATTTTCAACTCACGACACACTGATCCTCCTGGACCTCTGGTCTTGTGAAGTCCGAACTGGTGCAAAGGGATCAACAATCCCCTCTCTCTGGACAAATCAATGGCCTTGATCTCTTTGGGCTCCGGGCTTCAGCGTTTTCCAAAACACCACGCCTCAAGCCTCCCTGGAGCGCTAAGTCTATGGACTAGATTATCTATTGACACGTGCCTCTTAGAAAGGACAGTCAGGATGAGCTCTGGGACTTTGGCACTTCGGGAGTCCACAACCCAAATAACTCTCACATCTATCTTCTGGAGTGTCCAACCTCCAAAACTTGATATCTGGCTCCATGTGTCCCTCTCAAATGGATGGTCGATATCTCTTTGGGACTCCAACCTTCGAGCATTCTCACAACACTGCACCCAGTTTCTTCCATAGTACCTCTCCTCTAGAGTGAGGGATCAAGAGCCACGTTCCTTCTTTAGATTGGCAGCCCATATATATTTGACCCTTTGGGACTTCAACAAAACAGAATTTTTCTCCTCGCAAATATCCCAGAGCTCTAGTCTCCCGAACCTCTTGATCTGCTAACACGTATATTTCCTAATGGACAACCTAGATGACTTCAGGACTCTAGGCTTGAGGAGTCTTGGTCACTCCAACCTGTTGTTCCCCCAAACCTCCGAACTGACAGAGGGTCTAATCGTATGCCACATGTCCACTGATTTGGATGTCTCAGGTGAGATCTAGCCTTTGGGCCTCTAGGTATGCTCACCCCAAATAAACTTAAGTCCTCAAAACTCCGAACTAACGAAGCTTAGATCCACGCTCCATGTGTCCCTTCTAACGGACAACTAAGATTTACTCTGGTTTCGGGCTCTTCAAGAGTTCTTTACTATTTATCAACATCATTCCTCTAGAGTGGCTATCCTCCAAAGTGGCTTATCTGCTGACACCTGTCCACCGAGATCGATGGTGGAGATTTAATTCGTTGCTCTGTCTTCGGGGATTTTCAAAACATGACTCTTCAAATCCTCCGAAGTTCTCACCTTCTAGACTCAAGGATCTAGAGACACCTGTCCTTCTTGATTTGGATGATCCTGATTACTTCGACTCCCCGGTATTTCAGGAGTCCTCTTCCAGTGCGCTCGAACTTGGAAATCCTATGAATTCACGAAGTCCGATGGAATTCAAGTTTAAGGCACACACTACTTACCTGGATCCGATGGTTGTTGATCCACGTGCCCATATCCAACGAATGGGATCTATTCTTTCTCCTCTGTGCACTCCACGTTTGTTCTGGACTCGGATCTAACGGTCCAGATGCTCTTTGATAGCTGATCCAATGGTTGTTATAGCTTCTCCTCCTTGCGACTTTGCCTTCTTTCAGAATGAAGGATCTTCAAACTTCTCAAGGGTTCTTCCTTTGATTTCTTCTCCTGCAAGGTTGTCTTCTTGGCCTTGACTTGCACTGCTCCTCCTGAGATTGAACTTTGAAACAAGTTCTTTTTGGAGCACTCTTTGCATTGACTCTCCTGATCTTTGTATGTTGCTCGAACCTCGAAGGGTATCGACCTTCTGCTTCCTTTGAATACTTTTGGTTCCCTCTTGGCACTCCACAATCTTCCTCCTGAGCTTGTAAATTTTAAAACACTTTACCTCTGGCGCATTCCTTGCGCTCACCTCTGTGCAGCTTGCACTTATCCTCATAGTGTTCAATAAATCTTGTGTTTATTCTGATCTTATGAACGTACTCAAACTTCAAAGGGTTCATTCCCTTTTCTCCTCAAATGGATTCTTGTGCACTCCTTACACCTGTTCAAATCACTCCTTGTTGAGCTTACAGAGTATTCAGTAACTCTGGATGTGCTTTCTCTACACAAGATTTCCTCTAGAGTATTTAGTAACTCTAAGGCTCCTTCTAAGTTTGATATTGTTCTGGTGTGCCCACGTGGCACATTCTTTTTTGAACTCAAAACATAATTCAAACACACACTCCTTGTGTTGTCTACACAGAGTTTCAATACTCCGGCATGCACTCCTTGCACAAGCCTAAATAACCCATAACTCTTAGAATATCACAAAGATAGGGAATTCTATATAATTCCTACAAAGGGAAACATATATGCATCTATGGCATTCATAAACATATAGAAAATATCCAGGAACAAGCATTCACATCAAACACATAAAACTGTCATGAACACGAAAATTTCTCTTTGTATTAATCTGAATGGTTCTGTACAAAGATGTTTTTACAAAGGCTAGACTGCAACAGAGTCTTAAACACTTTCTCTCCTCTCTTGATCTCTCTACTTGATCATCCACTCTTCATGCTAATCATCTAATGAATTTTGATACAATGATATTTTTACAGAAGAGGGGCTCCTCGAGCTCTCCCTCCAACTCACCTAACTCTCATTAATTACATTGAATTACATTCAATGGGCATCTAGTCGAATAAATCGATCTGTACAAAGACATAGGGTAAGTTTTCCTTAACCATCACAGACTTAAATTACATTTAATTTCATTAAAATTTTAAATTGGGTTCAAAATGAGAGGGTTGACGCCTCTGTTTCCTTGGAACCCATTCATCCTTGTGCGTTGATGCATTGGCACTGGTGCATTTGCTAAGATGGAGTGATGCTCCTGCATCAAATGACTTCAAGTGCCTCTCCACCATCCACATTGACCTTTTGTGTATAGGTATACACATTTCAACCTACTCAATTTGGTGTATGAGTTAGTGTTCTTGTGCATTGAAAAATTCCAAAGGTATATACTTTTTCATTTCGCACATTAGCCGAGGAATTTATCTCCTCCAATATTTTATATCTTCTTTATGGATTTCTTTAGATGAAACCCACCTACACACAATATAACAAATCAAATCATAGGTTTCAACAACAACGTCATATATACATTGAAATTATCCACTAATTAATTTGACAAAATCTTAGTAATCTTGTTTACTAGAAGCCTCTAAATCCTGAAGAGGCTCACAACTATACAAACTAATCTATGTCATTTGAAATTATGCATATAAATATGTGTGTTCAATACAAAATTCATAATTCTATGTTGTGCTTAGACAATATTCTATGTAGTTTAATACATTTCACTAAGTGTCTCATAATCTTCAATAAAAAGCACATACCATGTATCTTTTACAATCATCTTGAGTCCATTCTGAAAGACCCAAATCTATCATTCTACAAACACAACAAAATTAAAAAGGTGATGAGAGTTCTTATTAAATCTCAACGAAACATGTCACCACACTTACAGACACCTATAAAACTCCCAATGGGATTTTTGGGAAGCATGCATTAAAAAAGATGCCCAATGTTTATATTAAATATTATTAACTACAAAACATAAATCAAGATTGAGATTTCCCATGTAGAGATTGAAGTAGTATATACGCCTCACAAAGAGGCTAGAGTATGATGTTACAATAATGGAGTACATGTATTTGGTTGTTCCTACAAAAAGTTTGTCTTCATAATGGATCTTTAGGTGAGTGGATTTTGAGTGCATTCAAAGAATATGGTTAGGTACATCATTGCAAATAAGGTAATTCAGTAATTTGCTCACACCAAACTAGAAGAAGTATTGACATTCTTTTTACCTAGAAACGAACTCAATTTTTGCATTGATCCGTGTCCTAACATCCAAGGCTTTCACATGCCCAAATAATGCATATGTGATTTATCTGTAAAGCATAATGGTTCAAACAATTAGGTTATGTGCAAGTTGGTAAGAAGTATTTCCATGACAGAACTTTGAGCAATACAATTTCATAGTAAATTTTAGCAAAGCAATTGCACGACGATCATTATAGAACAAACACATAGATGTATGTAAGTCAGATATTAACACACAACCAATAAATTATATATGGTATAATTACCTCTTAGAGGCTGAGTCAAAGCCCAGGGCAAATCTTCTTGGTTTTCACCTTCTTCTTTCAAATAGTACTATATTAGCTAATTCTTCAGCATATAGCTTCCTACAATACTATAAAAATCAAATTCTCATATGTTTGTGCAAGTGATTAGAATATGAAATAAAATTCCCCCCAATTTTATCAATCAGTGGACCACGAACCCTAATAAGAAATTGATTATAGATTTTAAAGTTGTAAAATCATAGAAGATAAACCATTAAAAAAAAACAAGAGATCTAATTGTAATAGTCCATGGTTAATAAATGGCAAGGCCAATGGGAATAATGATTGTTGATTAGAATACAAAGTATTACTAGTGGTACATAGTTCTTGTGGTAATCCACTAGTAACTCCATTAGGAATATTGCACAAACCTATCTGAGACCATTCACGATCCATATCTAATGCCACCAATAGCCATTGTGCCTCTAGTAGGTGAAATTTTCATGCACTTGTAGGGATATTGTGGGTGTAGAAACACGTAACTCGATATTAAACTATATAAAATGGATTAATTGATGCTTTCAAGTCCCTATTGGATTACTGAGGGGGGGGTGAATCAGTAATAGAGAAATTTAATCATTTTTAACCATATAATCCAAGTGTTATATCAATGTAGCATTATCATCCAATAACTGCAAAGTAAATAAGAAATGAAAAAACAAGCAATCATACACATACACAGTACACCGGTGTTTTACGTGGAAAACCAAAGCGGGAGAAAACCATGAAATGATTTTTCTTATAATTCTTGAAGAATTACATTCATTGGAAGCCCCAAATTCATTTGTTTTCCAGCTGAAACTAGAAGGATACTCCAAACCCCTTGTTTCTTAGGATACAACCTAAAGGAAGCTCCAACTCCCCTATTCTTTGGCTATAACCAGAAGGAGGCTACAACCCCCTATGTTCTCCGGCTACAACCAGAAGGTGGATACAACCACCTGTCCTTTCCCCATCCAACCACCCTGAAGTAGAATTAGAATGATGGAACTACTAACACATTATCACTATCATATATATTGATGTAAACTTGTACCAATAAACCTGAACAATGCATCAACCTGTACCTCAACCTGTAATCAACCTATACTATAAACAAGTGCATCAACCATGCACCAACCTGTACCAAACAACCTGTAATCAACATGTACCATAAACAAGAGTGTCCAAACATGTAACAAGTATGTACCAATCATGTGTCAACTACTCATCAACTATGACTCATCAATATGTACCAACATCATCAACTATACACCTCATGTATGTGCCAACTCATCAACTACTTGTATCAACCATGTACCCAACATGTACCTCAACCAAAAGCCCTTATCAATATCATCATCCAAATATGATTTGTAAATTTGTAATAGACTTGGTGTATATGATCACATACCTACAAACCTTCCTTAACTTTAACAACAAGAGACTAGCATTTTCATCTAAATTTTCTTTAGTCTCACATGACTAGTTTTGGATTAATCAAAAACCCTAAATTTAAATAATCATAACTATGTACCTGTAATGAATAAGGATTTGAAACTGATACACAATGTTCTTCAGTGTGTTTTATGTAATTCCTCCAAGTTTCACTACTTGGAACCTCTCGGAAAAGGAGTTATAGCAAAAATGGCATACCTTGCTAAATTATGGCTTATTTTAGAGAGAGACCTTGTAGAGTGTGCCCCTCACAGAATATTTGTTGAATCGATATGAAAAATTGACACAGTATACTATAGAATGTACTCTAACCAACACATTTTGTCTTACTAAATTTGGATCTGTTATGAAGAAGTTATGATGTTTTTACCCGAAACACATGTTTTAGACTAGTTTCAGGACTAGCCACAAACCCTATTTTCCATGGAGTGTAACTCCAAAACTACAACGACCCACAAGATGAATGTTTTACCACAGATACTTGGATATGTTTCCTAAATGTTGTATCAATCTCACGTCCTGAATCATTCTAGAAAAAACGTTATTGCGAAAATGGTGAGATGACCTGTAAATAACATACCTTAGAAAGCATCATCAAAATAAATTATCCTCCCTTGAATTCCGACCCTCTTTTCTTCACCTTCCCTCTGAAATTAAGCTTATATATCCTTTGGTTACCTCATTTACCTATAGATATTCAATATTCTCAAGTGTTATGTAAAATGAGAGAGCCTTGCCTCTTATTTATACTATCCATTTCTAGGTCACCTAACCTATTTTCCTCGTTTTTAGGATTAAACTATTTCCATAATTAGAAAGTTCTCCATTACTTTATCATATAAATATTTCTCCTTGACTTTGTCACCTCACTTTATCGTTTAAATAATCTTCTTTGATTTTGTCACTTCACTTTATTATTTAAATAATCCTTTTTGACTTTGTCACTTTACTTTATCATTTAAGTAATAATTTTTTCTTTGCAAGTTCTTTGACTTCTTTGACTTTTTGGGGCTTCAAGCCAACATATGTGAGTCCTCCAACTTCGTAAGGCTATAACTCTCAAATCGTGAGGATTTATGTGACGTTCCACATACCACCAGAAATGGCATGACATGTACTATCCATATAGAATAGTATTACCTTCAAATATATTAAAACTCATACCAGAATTCGCTACCAGAATTTCTTCAAGGGTTGGCATCAATGACAACCAACCTTAATCAACAATCTCCCCCTTTGGAATTGATGACAACACTCTGATGAAATACTAAAATTATGTCATGCAATATTGAAGTCATATCACTTGTGCTCCCCTTGGAAACATGCATTTGTCCTCTACATTTCGGTGACCATTTCTCCCCAAGGAACCATGCCTCTGTCCTCTGCATCTGATGAATCTCTCCCCCTTTGTCATTAATTCCAAAGGTATCTTTCCATCTGGGGATGCTCCCCCTGACCGAACTATCGTCTTTATGGTGCTTCCTCGTGTACATCTAAGACATATAAGATAAGCATTCAAAAGCATTCATTTTGGAGTATAAATAACTCTAAGTCTCTAGAGAAGATACTCAAAGGTTTCTCATAGAAGTGGTTTTGTAAAGATTTCTGCCACTTGTTATTTTGTTCCCACATACTCAACTCTGATGTTCTTTTCTGCAACATGTTCGCGTAGAATGTGATACTTGATTGGAATGTGCTTCGTCTTGGAGTGCATAACTGAGTTCTTTGATATACTGATGGCACTTGTATTATCACAATAGATTGGAATGGGCTCATCATACTCAACCTGTATATCTGTCAAAGTTTGTTTCATCCAAAGAACCTATGTACAACATGTTGCTACTGCAATATACTCTGTCTTGACTATAGATAGAGATATTGATGATTGTTTCTTGTTTAGCCATGATACTAAACACTCACCCAAGTAGAACTCTACTCCACTGGTGCTTCGTCGGTCATCAATACAACCTACCCAATCTGCATCTGTGTAGGAAATAAGAGATAGATCCTTTCCTTTTGGATACCATAATCCAAACTCTTATGTTCCTTTGAGATATCTAAAAATTCTCTTCACTACTCATACATGTGATTCCTTTGGTGCTGCTTGAAATCATGCCACCTATTCAACTGCTTGCATTACATCTGGTCTAGATGTTGTCACATATAGTAGGCTACCAATCATTTACCCATATTGCCTCTGATCTGTAGACTTTGAATCATCATCTTTTCTTAACTTGCAATTGGTTTTCATGGGAGTGATAACTGGTTTACAATATTCCATTCCGAACCTCTTTAGCATTTCTATTATATACTTGGTTTGAGAAATAAAAATTCCTTGGTTTCTTTGACGTATCTAAAGTCCCAAAAAGAAGGATAGTTCTCCAAGTAATGAAATTTCAAATTCATTATGCATATCCTTTGCAAATTTCTGGCTTAACCTGTCTTCATCACTACCAAAAATAATATCATCAACATAAACTTTAATTAATAAAATATTACCTTGACTTACCTTGATGTAGAGGTTGTTGTCTGCACTTCCTTTTATGAACCCTACTTGTTGTAGATATTTATCCAGTCTAGAGTACCATGCTCTAGGAGCCTGTTTTATGCCATACAAGGCCTTCTCTAATTTGCACACATAGTCTGCATTCTCTTACAACTGAAATCCTTCTAGTTGTTCAATGTAGACTTCTTCTTCAAGTTCCCCATTCAGAAAAGTTGATTTTACGTCCATTTGATACACTTTAATATTTTTGGAGCATGCATAAGCTAAAATCAATTGGATTGCTTCCATTCTTTCAACTGGGGAAAATGTCTCTTCAAATTCGTCTCCTTCAACCTGTGCATATCCTTTACATACCAATCTAGCTTTTTTCCTTGTAACCTGTCCATCTTCGTTCAATTTATTCCTGTATACCCACTTTGTGTCGATCACATTCTTATCCTTTGGGCTTGGAACCAATTCCCAAGTGTCATTTTCTCTATTTGATCTAATTCTTCATCCATGGCCTTGTTCCAAAATTCATCCTTGTTGGCCTCTTCAAAATAGGTTGGTTCAATCGTAGATGTGAGTGTTGGGTGTGTTTGTTCTGGTGAACGGATTCTTCTTCTAGTCTCAACTTCTACATCTTTATTTTCAATAATCTAATCTAAAGGATGATTCTTCTGTACTCGTCTACTAGGTGTCTTTGGAGGCACTTGTTGAACTTTCTCATCTAATTCTGTTGGATTCTCTTCATCTTCCTCTTCTACTTCCTTTTCACCTTCAACTTCTTCTTCGAAAAGTTGTTCCATTGATTCATTTTATTTTTCCTTTGATTTTCGTCTGCCTGTTTCATCAATTGTTACATTGATGCTTCCTACAACTTTGTTCAATCTCATATTGTAACACTTGTATGCTTTCCTTGTACTTGAGTAACCAACAAGTACTCCTTTGTCCACACAAGAGTCAAACTTTCGCATTTTTCCATCTTCTCTTTTGATGTAGCATTTGCTTCCAAAAACTCTGAAGTGCTTCACATTTGCTGGTCTTCCTTTCCATAGCTCATAGGGAGTTTTGTCAGTTTTGTTTCTGAGCATTACTCTTTTTTAAATGTGAACTGTTGTATGCACTGCATGCGTCCAAAATATATCTTTCAATTTGGAATCTATTAGCATTGTTCGAGCCATTTCCTGTACTATCATGTTCTTTCTTTCAACAACTCCATTATGTTGAGGTGTCCTAGCAACAGAGAATTTCCTTTTTATTCCATGATTGTTGTAGTAGTCCATAAATTCCTTTGAAGTGAACTCTCGTCCATTATTAGATCTCAAGCATTTGATTTTTGAATCCATTTCATTTTCAACCATTTCCTTGTAGATCTTGAAGTTTTCAAAAGCTTCTGACTTATTCTTGAGAAAGAAAACTGCAGTCATTCTTGTATAATCATCAACTAATAACATAAAGTATTTCTCACCTTTTAAACCCTTTGTTGTAGTTGGTCCAACTAAATCAGTATGCACAATTTCCAGTGGTCTTTTCGTTGAATATTCCTTTGATTTGAAACTGGTCTTTGTTTGCTTTCCTTATTGACAATGCTTCCATAAAGTGTTGGTTGGTTTCGTGATCCGTGGCATTTCTCTGACTGCTTCTCTTCTACTGACTTTGACAAGGTTATCAAAATGTATGTAACCCATTCTTCTATGCCATAACCAACTGTCATCTTCCTTTCCTAAACAACACTTTTCATTTCCAATTTCACTTAATGCATATATGTTGCTTGAAGTTATCGCAGCTGTAGCAATGAATTTTCTTTAAACTTCTTTTCTTATCTCGCATTTTTGTGAATCAAAAGTAACTTTATGACCTTGGTCACACATTTGACTCACACTTAGAAGATTATGTTTCATATCTTCTACTAGTAGAACATTTTCTTCCTTGGTATTCTTGTTCCCAATTCTGACTATGCCTTTTCTAATGATTTTAGCTGAATCATCATTTTTGAAGGAGACTGATCCATCTCTTTCCTTTCGTAATGTAAGAAACATGTCTCTATCACCTGTCATGTGTTTTGAACAACCATTATCAACATACCAGCCACGTTTCTTCTGCTTATCTTGTAGACTAAGTGTGAATTCTTCATTGCTATACTGATCCTTCTTTCTTATCCATGTCCTTTTCTAAGGTTCTTGTCTGTGATTGTTGTTATTCTGTTTCATTTCTCTAGGAGGGATTGTCATTCTTCAATCTTTGGCCATGTGTCCAAATTTTTTACATTTGTAACATTCCACTTCAGTCCTCAAATATTCAAACCTGTTGTAACTTCTTCTTTGTGTTTCACTAGGCCTTGTTGGATAACCCTTTGTGTATGACTTTCAAATTTGTTTGTGTTCCTATTGTTAGCTCTGCAATTCACATATTTATGTCCAAAATTATTACATGCATAACATAAACCAAAAAAAATAGTTCGATACCTGGGAGTTGAAGATATTCTGAAAGGAGGTACTCTTATAAATTCTTCTTCTTCCTGAGGCCTATCTGTCGGTTGTTGATTCTGAAATTTGATTCTTCTCGATGGAGGAGTGTCCCTATAATATTCCTTGTATATCTTCCTATCCCCCTTGATTGTTTCTGGATATCTTTTTGGATATGTTTCTTACTCTATTGTTTTGGAGCTTGATCATTTTTCTGTCTGATTGTATCCAAGTCCGGACTTGTCATGATGAGATTTTTTACTGTTGATAATGCCATCCAAAACTTTTGAGTCATTTTACATATTTTTCTTTTGAATATCCTTTCTTAATGTGACAATCTCTGCTTCCAAATTTCCAATGATCTTGTCTTTTTCTTATAGTTGTTATTTGAGTGCTTCTTTAATTATTTTATCTTCTTCTATTTGAACCTTCAAATTTGTGATCATTTGTTCTAGTTCTTGAGTGTCTTCTTTCTTATCTAGTTCTGCTTGTAGTTTCTTGTTTTTCTTCTTTTCTCTTCTGATAACTTCTATGGCACACATTAATTCCTCTCGGTAGTCAAATTCTGCCTCTTTGATTTCTTCTTCGACTTCTTCATATTCTTCTTCGGCTTCTTCATATTATTCTTCAGAGTCTTCTACTGCTATGAATAGAACTCTTTTTGTCTCACTGTTACTGACTTTATCTTCATCTGATGATGTGATTTCTTCTTTGTTGCATAAGCTTTTCTTGAAACCTTTATTTGTGGTTCTTTTTCCTTTATATGTTTGTTTGTCTTTTGAATAACCTTCATCATTTCTCTTTTTCTTATAATGACATTTGTTAGAAAAATGACCAATACCATCAGAATTAAAACGAATTAAAGGAAGCTTACCTCTATACCTATTGTCGGTTCTCTTGTTCAATCTTTTGACAAAGTTGGCCACTTCTTCATCATCTTTCGAGACGTCACTATTGTTGCTATGTTCTTCTTTTTGCCTTCCCTTTTGCTTTGACTTTTTGGATGCTTTGAAGGCTGCTTCTTTTATATCTGGATTTTCCTGTTCAGTTCTCATTTCATATGCTGTGAAGATTCCATGTAATTCATCCATGCTTATTGATTTTAGATATGATCTTTCTTCTAGTGTTGATATCTTAGGGTCAAATCTCATAAGAAGAAATCTTAGTACTTTTTTAACAATTACAGATTCTTTGATTTCTTCTCCCAATCCTATGATTGCATTTACTATTTCATCAACACATAAAAAGTAAGCTGCAATATTCTCATATTCCTTCATCTTAAGTTGTTCGAACTGACCTCTGTAAGTTTGAAGCTTTGCTGCTTTGACTTTTGAATCTCCTTCATAAATATTTTGAAGTTTGTCCCAAATCTCTTTAGCGGATTTACAATGTGCAACTTTGGTGAATATTGTTTCATTAAGACCATTTAGAAGTGCATTTTTGGATTTGGAATTATTCTGACCGAGTTTCACTGCTTTGACATTTGTTGGCAGAATTGTTGGTGATGTGTATCCATCTACAATTGATTGCCAAATTTCAAATCCCTGTGCCTGTAATAGGTTTTCATCCTTATGATCTAAAATGCATACTTCTATCCATTGAACTATGGTATTCCATTTTTATATAATTTGTTGCTCTCCATGATCTACCTTTCAGTGGTTAAACTGATTTCTGAAGGAACCTGCTTTGATACCAATTTTTGGATTACTAAGTGGGGGGGTGAATCAGTAATAGAGCAATTTAATATTTTTCAACCATATAATCCAAGTGTTATATCAATGTATCATTATCATCCAATAACTACAGAGTAAATAAGAAATGAACAAATGAACAATCATACACATCCACAGTACACTAGTGTTTTACGTGGAAACCCAAAGCGGAAGAAAACCATGTAATGTTTTTTCTTATATGTCTTGAAGAATTACATTGATTGGAAGCACCAACTTCCTTTGTTTTCCAGCTGCAACTATAAGGAGGCTCCAACCCCCTTGTTTCTTAGGATACAACTTGAAGGAAGCTCTAACTCCCTTATTCTCTGGCTACAATCCCCTATGTTCTCCGGCTACAACTGAAAGGTGGATACAACCACCTGTCCTTGCCCCGTCCAACCACCCTGAAGTAGAAGTAGAATGATGGAAATACTGTCACACTATCACTATGAGATATACCGCTATAAACCTGTAAAAATAAACCATAACCATGCATCAACCTGTACCTCAACCTATAATCAACATGTACCATAAACAAGTGCACCAACCATGCACCAACCTGTACCAAACAACCTGTAATCAACCTGTACCAAATATGTACCAATCATGTGTCAACTACTCATCGACTATGACTCATAAATATGTACCAACATCATCAACTATACACCTCATGTATGTGCCAACTCATCAACTACTTGTCTCAGCCATGTACCCAACATGTACCTCAACCAAAATCCCTCATCAATATCATCATCCAAATATGATTTGTAACTCTGTAATAGACCTGGTGTATATGTTCACATAAATTCAAACCTTCCTTAACTTTAACAACAAGAGACTAACATTTTCATCAAACTTTTATTTAGTCTCACATGACTAGTTTTGGATTAGTCAACAACCCTAACTTGAAATAATCATAACTATGTACCTATAATGAACAAAGATCTGAAAATGATACAAAATTTTATTCAGTATTTTTTATGCAATTCCTCCAGGTGTCACTACTTGGAAACTCTCAAAAAAGGGGTTATAGAAAAATGGCATACCTTGTTGAATTATGGCTTATTCTAGAGAGTGACCTTGTAGAGTGTGCCCCGCACAAAATATTTTTTGAATTGATCTGAAAATGTTACACAGCATACTACATACTATACTCTAACCAACACATTTTGTCTTATTAAATTTGTATCTTTTATGAAGAAGTTATGACATTTTTACCCGAAACACTTGTTTTAGACTAGTTTCAGGACTAGCCACAAACCCTATCTTCCACGGAGTGTAACTCCAAAAATACAACGACCAACAAGCTGATATTTTTACCAAATATACTTGGATATGTTTCCTCAATGGCCTATCAATATCATGGTCTAAATCATTCTAGAAACAAATTTATTGCAAAAATGGTGAGATGACATATAAATAACATACCTTAGAAAGCATCATCAAAAGAATTTATCCTCCCTTGAATTTTGTCCCTCTTTTCTTCACCTTCCCTCTGAAATTCGGCTTATATATCCTTTGGTTACTTCAGTCACCTATAGATATTCAATATTCTCAAGTGTTATGTAAAATGAGAGAGCCCTGCCTCTTATTTATACTCTCCATCTTCTAGGTCACTTAACCCATTTCTAGGTTACTTAACCTATTTCTAGGTCACTTAACCTAGTTCTAGGTCACTTAACCCATTTCTAGGTCACTTAACCTGTTTTCCTCATTTTTAGGGTTAACCACTTTCCATAATTAAAAAGTTCTCCATTACTTTATCATTTAAATATTCCTCCATGACTTTGTCACCTCACTTTATCATTTAAATAATCTTCTTTGATTTTGTCACTTCACTTTATTATTTAAATAATCCTTCTTGACTTTATCACTTTACTTTATCATTTAAATAATAATTTCTTCTTTGCAAGCTCTTTGACTTCTTTGACTTTTTGGGTCTTCAAGCCAACATATGAGGGTCCTCCAACTTCGTAAGGCCATAATTCTCAAACTGTGAGGAGTTGTGACATTCCACATACCACCAAAAATGGCATGACATGTAATATCCATATAAAATATTATTACCTTCAAATATATTAAAACTCATACCATTCTACATGAAACAACCTTGGGTCCATTACCCAAACCTTTGTGCTACCGGAATTCGCTACTAGAATTTCTTCAAGGTTTGACATCAATGAAAACCAATCTTAATCAACTGTCCCTATGCACCAAATTGACTTATTCCCTAATGTTTTATAGGGAGTATAACTCAGGTTTTCGAGGTAAATGGAGTAGAAATCGGGTTTTCAAGATGGAGAGAGATTTCCATAGAGTCTCTTACCATATCAAAATCATAAGCAATGGGACCATTGCAGAATGATAGTTAGAGACAGTAATCTTTCTTTGTCATTAGGTCAACATTCCTATGATTCACCAACATACTCCACACAACATATTCAATATATGCAGCCTACAGGGAAGCAAGAGACAAGACAAATGTTGGTATGACTAACATGGTAGAATTGGGAAGCTCACAGATAGGACAACAATCGACGTATGTGTTAGGTTGATGTAGAATGTATTCATTTCAAAAAATAAAATAAAATAGCTAACTTGCTTGCAAGATGATGGTAGAGGCATATATCATCAAAAAAATTAGATTAAATTGGGATATATGAATTCAATGAACAAGTAGCACACCTTTACACATAAAAAAATTACATTATCCATTACTTAGGCAGGGAATGAAAATGTTAATAGTCTAACCAACAATAAAAACATTGATAGTCTAACAAGCATTGAATTACAAATGAGAGCTTCTATGGCACAATATAGGTAGAAAAAAACTTAGTTAACACTTTTGTTAGTTCATATTATGTTTTGTATATTAAATCCCCTTACCCCCACCCTCACCCTCACATGTAGTGAATGAAAATGTTTAATAGTCTAACCAACAATAAAAATGTTGATAGTCTAACAAGCATTGAATTACAAATGAGAGCTTCTATGACACAATATAGGTAGAACAACACTTAGTTAACACTTTTGTTAGTTCATTTTATGTTTTGTATATTAAATTCCCCGACCCCCACTCTCACCCTCATATATGAGGGTGGGGGATTTGATATGGTATATGAGGGAGGGAGTGGAGGGATTTACTATGCAAAACATATTGAGGGTGAGGGTGGGAGTGGGGGATTTACTATGCAAAACATAGGGGTGGGGGGATTTACTATGCAATTCATATTATGTTTTGCATAATAAATCCTTATGAGGGTGAGGTTGGGGGGATTTAATATGAAAAAACATAATATGTTTTGAGAGTGAGGGTGAGGGTGAGGGTGGGGGTGGGAGGATTTAATATGCAAAAAATATTATGTTTTGCATATTAAATCTTTATGAGGGTGGGGTTGGGGGGATTTAATATGCAAAACATATTATGAGGGTGGGGGGATTTTATATGAAAAACATAGGGGGATTTAATATTTTTTCCATATTAAATCCACACCCTCATAATATGTTTTGCATATTAAATCCCCACCCTCATAATATGGTTTGCATATTAAATCCTTATGAGAGGTGGGGTTGGGGGGGATTTAATATGAAAAAAATATTACGAGGATAGGGGTGAGGGGATTTAATATGCAAAACAGTGAGGGGATTTAATATGTAAAACATAAATAATATATGTTAGTGAATTTCAGAAAGAAATGTAGGATGCATGAATACTATATATAGTAAAACTCTGAACATCATAAAACACTATGTGATATATGCAACTCAAAAAGAAGTTTAGAAAATTAAGAAAATCCAAACAAAAACTTAAAAGCTTAGGCATGCCAATAATATATAGAGGAAAACACAAAAATTAGGACTCCCTTCCCCTTACATTAAAAAATATTAAAAACATTTTGGAAGAAAAAAATATATTAATTTTTATAATTAAAACATAAAAAACAATATTAAATTTAGATTTTTTTTTAATAATATCAATACATTAGATCCATATTTGATTAGATCCATATTTGATTAGAATTAACATTCATACTAGACAAATTGACAACAAGATTTAATGGCCTTATTATAGTTATAATCACCAAATCACCTTTTGTTTAGCATTTAACTATTTAAATAAATGGACATTACGAGTTACAATTCAACATTGTTATGTACATTTCAATTTGTTATACTTGTTATTTAAATATAATTTTTTTTTTTAAATAAAAATCACAACTTTTATTTGTTTTATAAAATAAAAATTATATTTTTAAGATACTTAAAGTATATACAAATAAAAAAATTACAAAAATTGCAAGTACATATAACATTTAGAATATTAAAATTACATTAATAATATATATCTCATTTTTTTTTGTCCTTTATAAAATATTCTTTAATCTTTCATTTTTCCCTTCTTTTTTAATTTCTTTCCTTAAAAAAAACTATTTCATATTCATTATTATTTAAACACAATATCTTCTTAAACTTGTTATATATATATATATATATATATATATATATATATATATATATATT
>ML783586.1:530933-565123 GCA_009831015.1 Picea engelmannii
ATATATATCTAAAAACATACCAAAAAAATTTTCAAAAAATCAAATGCTGAACTAAAAATTATAAAATATACATAAGTTAACAAATTAAAATCATTATTAATTACACAATTAGTCATATATAAAGAATTACAATAGATATGAAGAATAATATTTGTGTATTCAAAATATTTGATTTTTTTTATTAATAGTGAAATTGCAATTTTCCATTTCTCAAATTGTATTTGTGAATAATTTAACACTTTGAAAAACCCTAATTTACCAAATCTTTTAAATTTCAAACAAAATTTAAAAAGAAAAATCTGAAAACATAGAAAAACAATTCAAAAAATCAAATATTAAAATTATAAATTATAAAATACACTTAATTTAACAAATCAAAATCATTATTAATAAGACAATAAAAAACTGTTTGTAGAATTTTTTTAAATGAAGTACATAATTATTATTCAAATGAGAAAGAAAATCAGTTATATATATATATATATATATATATATATATATATATATATATATATATATATATTTGTTTTTTCATACATAATCAAATATTTTCATTATTTAATATTTAATTTAAATATAATAAATATGTCAATTTTCCAATATGGATTTGGTAGTATTTTTTTCTACTTCATAAATATTGATTTAACAAATTATTTATTATAAAAAAAAAAATTATTTCATAAATTAAATATTGATTTAACAAATTTTTTATTAGAAAAAAAGTTAAATATATATTATTATTGGATTGTTCAAAATTAAAAATATATATATTTGATAGTAATGTTATTTTATATAAAAAATATTTTATCTTTATTTAAATGAGGATTGATTTATTTCATTTAAAAAAATTGCATCATGTAATAAAGGATAAGCAATGACTCTCCTTGTAGTTATATATAACTAAATATATTTTTATATATTTCAAACTTTCATTTAAAAAATAATTAATATAATATAATAATTTTAAATTAATATTTTATTTTAAATTAATATTGATAATTTACTATAAATCAGCCTCCTTATGGTTATATATAACTAAATATGGTTTTATATATTTCAAACTGTCATAAAAATTTAATTAATATAATGTAATAATTTAAAATTAATACTTTATTCTAAATTAATATTGAGATACTTTAAACATCCATATTTTACATCAACATATTAGCATTATTTTTAACCCTCAAGTAAAATAAAATTGGTAATTTACAACTTTCTTAAATATTAAAACCTTCCCTTTTAATTTATTGTATTTGAAGTGACCTTATTTTTCATAAAATAAATTGGTAACAAGTAAATTAGCTAATACAAAATGTTTTAGTTTTCTTTATTTAGTTATACTTATTAATTTAAGACTTTACAATTTTAAGTACACTTAAACCATTAAAATACCTAAAGAAAGATCTTCACAAATGTATAGTTAAAATTTAAAAGATATATATGGATATGTATGTTTGTATACTCCATCTAGTACATATCTACAAATGCTAGCTTGAGAATCTTTCAAGATTGAATATGGCTATGGATTCCTCTCATAGAGGGTGTTCAACCCTCCCTCTATACCCTGATATGACATTTTGAAGGTTAATCACTTCAATTGGAAAATCAACAAAGTTCCAACCCTCCATATTCAAGAAAAAAACTAGACGATGTATTGAAAATACTCCTTCCCACTTCGTCTTCACACAGCATGGCCTCGGCTATAGAAAATCAAGGTTTAATAGGGAAATTCATTCATATATGGCCATCCCCAAGAGAGGTAGCAATCTGGATCCAGAAAACTTGGAAGGCCTTGATAAAGGGAAATCTAGCCCACTTTTGTGGTATAGGGTTTTATGCCTTATTGTTTGAAAGCAAGGAAGACAGAGATTTGATATTCCTGAGTGGGTCATACTTTTTTGGAACTATATTTATTTATTTGAATCATTGGATGCCTAACTTGAATATGAAATAAGATATACCTATAGTCATTCCAATGCGGGTTCATTTACCCCACTTACATTTGCACTATTGGAATGAAGAGACCATGAGGTAATGTCTCCACTTTTTAATGCATGAAAAATGGATGTTAATTCCAAGTCATGTGTAGCATAATTCCTTTCATGTTATTTTAATTTTATATTTTCATAACACACCACATGATCCTTTTGAGTGAGGACTCACCAAGGCCTTCCTTGCATGCATTAGTGCAAACTACAAAATCTTCATCTGGATGTGCAATCTTGAATATCGGTGCACTTTTCAAAATATCTTTCAATTGCTGAAATCTTTCTTCACATTTGGAAGTCCATTCAAATTTCACACACTTCTTTTGCAAATAAGTGATTGGGCTTGAAATCTTTGAAAACCCTATTATGAATCTTCGGTAATAACCAGAAAGACCCGTAAATGATCTGACCTCTATCACATTTCCTAGAACTAGCCATCCTATAATGGCCTCTATATTATTGGGATAAAATACTATCCCATTTGTTGATATAATATGACCCAAGTAATGAATTATCTTTCAATAAAATATGGATTACTTAGTTTTGCATACAACTTGTGATCTCTCAAAACTTGTAGCACCATTCTTAAATGTTTCCTATGCTCTTGTTTTATCCTTGAATAAATGAGTATATCATCCAGGAACACAATAAAAAACGTGTTCATGGTATTCCAAGGGAGGTACCTATTAGAGAAATTTCATCCTTGCAACTAAAAAGAAGTTTTAGAAAAGGATGTTAAATTTATGTAGCACATATGGAAGATGCAATTAAGGATAAAGTTACAAGTATCGAAGATCATCCAGTCTTGAAAGAATTTGAAGATGTATTTAGAGAGATACTGGCATTTCCACCAAAAATAGATATAGATTTCTCCATTAATCTGATGCTTGGAGCTACCCCAATGTCCAACACTTCTTAAAGGATGAGTACACCAAAGTTGAAGGAATTGCAAATGCATCTTGAAAATATTTTGAAGAAGGGGTATATATGCCCAAGTGTGTAACCTTGGGGTGCCCCTGTGTTATTTGTGAAGAAAAGGGATGGAACTTTAATACTATGCATTGATTTTAGGCAGTTGAACAAGATGACTATGAAGAACAAGTATATTTTGCCAAGGACAGATGATCTTTTTTATTAGCTGAAAGATGCAAAGATATTTTCCAAGATTGACCTCAGCTCAAGCTATCATCACGTGAGGATTAAAGGAGAAGATGTGAACAAGACAACATTTAGAACAAGGTATGGTCATTATGAGTTCACAATGGTGCCATTTGGGTTGTCAAATGCACCAGTTTTCTTCATGTATTTGATGAATGGAATTTTCATAAATTACTTGGATAATTTTGTCATTGTCTTCTTAGATGAAATACTTATCTACTCTAAGTCTAAAAAAGATCATGATCAGTACTTGAGGATGGCACTACAAGTATTAAGCGAGCATCGACTGTATGCAAAGTTGAGCAAGTACTCATTTTATCAAAGGCGGATTTATTATTTGGGCCATATCATTTCAAAGGAAGGGATAGCAGTGGATCTTGAGAAGACAAAATCCATTGAACGATGGTCATCACCAAAGAATGTCTTAGAGGTGAGGTCATTCATGGGACCTGTAGGTTATTATAGAAGATTTCATTGAAGGATTTTCAAATATTTCACATCCAATCTTATTTACAAAAGAAGGGTGTGAAGTTTGAGTGGACCAATGAATGTGAAGAAAGATTTAAACACTTGAAGAATTTATTGACAAGTGAACCAATATTGCAGATTGTTTATCCAAATGAATAATTTATTGTGTGCATTGATGCATGCAAGGAATGGCTTGGAGGAGTCCTTATCCAAAATGGGCATGTAAAATTATATGAGTCAAGGAAGTTAAAAGAGAATAAGAGACACTATGCCATTCATGATTTAGAATTGGAAGCCATAATTAATTCCATGAAGATGTAGAGGAATTATCTTATGGGAAAGAGATTTGAGTTGAGGATAGACCATAGTGCTTTGAAATATTTATTTGGATAGCCAACTTTGAATGCCACACAAATAAGAGCCTAAAAGGTAAGGTGCTTGGCCTCCAAAGGTCCCAGATGAATCCCACACATGCCACTAGGCTCATAAATGCCTCCAAAATGAAAACCCTAGATATGGATGATGTCCAGGGTCATGATCGTGACGTCTTGGGCCTTTAAGGGCCAATGTCCATGTGGAAGAGAAATATCCCCCAGGGTATAGGTATGCCATGGTGCCTCCAAAGCAAACGTCCTTCTTTAATCCTAGTGCAAATCTTCAATGTATTCGTACCCCTGGTTGGGGTAACAACATCCATCTATGGGCTTTAATCCCCCCATGAAGTTATGATCTAATCATTCCCTCATGTGTACCTGTCCACTGGGAAAAGTCTTGTAGAAACAACAAATACACCCTCCAAGGGTTCATAATTCATAGGGATCATAACATGTAAATCACATCCAATAATTAAATTACCCAAACATGTGCATCAAACCCCCCTTTAACCCATAAAAATTCTCAAATACATTATGAAATTTGACAAGTTAGGTTTGGAGAAGGTCTCGAGGAGTCCTATTGGGATAACCTCTCTTAAGTTTGGGGTGTTTCCCAGGTGGGATATAGTCTAAATCATGTAATTATATGAGGTGGTATGGGGTAAGTGTTTGGGAATAGGATGCATGTGATAACATGGAAATGTAAAATCTTACCTATGGGTGCCTTTGTAGAGGGCGAGTTGCACCTTGACATAAATTCTATTGTTTCCTAGCCCATTCATTTCCTTTTACTCTTAGCTTTACTGATTTTGATCTTTTTCTTTTGTGATTCAAGGGAATAGATGAGGGCCACTGTCCTGGATTGATGACCAGAGGTGACAGTTTTATCAACAAACATTTCACGGAGATGAGAAGGTTGGCTTGTGATGACACCCCCTTTCTCTTTGTTATGCCACCAAGAGCCACTACACTGGTTTGGTGACCAGATAGGTGGTAGTGGCATACCTCTACATGCTCATGGTCATAATAGGCCATCTCGTGATGAGACCTCCTATCCATCAACTAGTACCTTAAGTCTGTATGTATTGTATGGGTCCCCTTTTCTTACTAAGAAGATTTTCACTTCTTTCTTAGGGATCCCTCAATGAAGCATCTCAAAGATTTAAATATTGGCTTTTAACTCTTGCCATCTAATTTTACCCTTTGGGCCTTTAGCCCCTTATTCTCACGAAATAAGGTACAACCCTTCCTAGTGTAACCAATCCCAATGCCCAACCAAAGCTAGGGGAGATGAGAGGAATAAATATGGAAAGTGGTAAGTTTGTAGGGAACGGATGATGACCTTTCATAGACTCACCCACTAGAAACCCATCCTAAAGGGATATCAACTTACTAGGGAACCATGTAACCCTTCCAGGTATGAACAAGGAAAAGAGCATAATTTCCAAGAAAACATCATGAAATGAAGAACAATTCAATGCAACATATTCAAGTGCTTCAAAAATTAGAGTGACACATACCATGATACCCAAACTCGTTACCTCATGGAGCAAGACTTACTGCTACTTGAGGACCAGGTTGGTGGGATGGATACTGTTGTTTCTGATAAATGGACGGCACTGAAGAAAAGAGGGGCCCTCTGGGGTCATGCTTAAGTTGTATGTCTCTCAATACTACATGTGTATGACCTATGGGCCTCGAGACATGATCTCCTTAGTTATCCCTAGGCTAGGGGATAACATCTGGCTCCAACTCGGGGACATGTGCTCACCATAGAACGCATGAGAACCTTATCATCTCTAATATGACCTATTCTTTCTAAATCTCAACAAATGATATTAGTAATCCTTAGGGTGGTGATATCACCCCTTATTCATAAATGACATAATAAACAAATAATACCATCTCCAGTTTAGCATTTGATCATGAGCATACATATATACAAGCGAGAAAAAATAATATGCAAATGCAACTACAGCTATACTAATATGAAATGCAGATGTTATACACAATGGATGCAAATCACTTACTTACCTCAATAAAATACTAATATTTCAATAAAATACTAATATGAAATATTAGTATTTTATTGAATTCTAAGGTCAGCGTTAGGAAAAGAGAGATAAAGGAAAGGAGAAAGAAGATATAGAAGGATGAAAAGGTAGGTCCATAAAATATAGAAGGATAACATGGAATCAACTTGGGGTGTCAAGTGGAACCAGAATTCCAGATCAGCCACCAAGTCAATAGAAATCTGTCATTTTTCTCAGAAATTTACAAAGTTTTGCAAGTCATAAACTTGTAGGCCATTTTTGAAGGCTTAAACAACGTTTTCAAGAGTTATAATTTTTTAGATTGTAAGTGTTGTAGGCACCACATATAGTCTCTTTATCTTACTTAAAATATCTCGAGGAGAGCTTTCCAATGAGCTCTTTTTTTCTCCAAGCAGAGCTTGTATGAGGAAGTTACAAGATAAATAGTGCAAGATAATTTTTAGTACTGGTTGAATTCTAGAAGGCATAACTCCCTACTCAGAAGTTAGTTTTAGGGACAGGAGAAATATATGGAAATATAATGAACCATAGAATACATATATGGAGTTATATTTGGAATATGGGTACCTAAACAAGTACATGATGAGAGAAATATTCATGCATCATTTAGTGCAAAAAGAGGAAATAGGTCAAAACTTCAGCAAGTTGTAACTAGCAACCTAGATGTTGGATGAAGGTGAAACTTAGTCAGATTGATCAAAATTCAAGCATGAATAAACCTAATTGATACTCTATCAACATACCAAAGGATTTGGTGTAGGGATGCAAGAATAGGGCTGAAATTGCACCAGGTTGAAAAGTGTGCAAAGGAGTAAATGGGTAATGTTCAAATGGCTATAACGTGTTGCTTAGAACTCATAATTGAGTAAGAATATATTTATTGGTAAGGTATTGGATAGAGAAATACATATATTCACCCAAAAATGTTAATTGAGTAGGAAAATTCACAAGTAATCAGAAAGAGGAAATATGGTGCACTTAAAGGAGCAGAATTGTGCACAATTTCTATAGATATGTTGATTTATTTAGTCTGACAAATATTATTGCATGCAAATTTTGAATAATTAATGGAACAAATAGAACATAGAATAATTCATCAAATATATCAGAGTCATGGAATATTCATAGAGAACTTGCATCCATGAAAATGAATTCAAGGGATTGTATGTCATCATGGGTAATGCAGGAACATAATCAAATGGGCATGGAGAAGGCAAAGAGGAGAGAATAAACTTGGTAGAGACTATAAAGAGTCTGCAAAGAGATGTGTTGGGATATAAATTTGATAAGGAGAATCTTATGAAATCTCAAGAGCAGTAGAATGGCTTCAACATCATGTAAATATATGAGGTTGTATGGGGTAAGTGTTTGGGAATAGGATGCACGTGATAACTTGGAAATGTAAAATCTTACCTATGGGTGCATTTGTAGAGGGTGAGTTGCACCTTGTCATACATTATATTGTTTCCTAGCCCATTCATTTCCTTTTACTCTTATCTTTATTTCTTTTGATCTTTTTCTTTTGTGCTTCAAGGGAATAGATGAGGGCCACTGTCCTGGCTTGATGACCAGAGGTGACAGTGTTATCCACAAAAATTTCATGGAGATGAGAAGGTTGGCTCATGATGAGACCCCCTTTCTCTCAGTTATGCCACCAAGAGCCACTACACTAGCTTGGTGACCAGATAGGTGGTAGTGTCATACCGCTACATGCCCATGGTCATAATAGGTCATCTCGTGATGAGACTTCCTATCCATCAACTAGTACATTAAGTGTGTATGTATCATATGGGTCCCCTTTTCTTACTAAGAATATTTTCACTTCTTTCTTGGGGATCCCTCAGTGAAGCATCTCAAAGGTTTAAATATTGGGTTTTAACTCTTTCCATCTAACTTTACCCTCTGGGCCTTTATCCCCTTCTTCTCACGAGATAAGGTACAACCTTTCCTAGTGTATCCAATCCCAATTCCCAACCAAAGATAGGGGAGATGAGAGGAATAAAGATGGAAAGTGGTAAGTATGGAGGGAATGGATGATGACCTTTCACAGACTCACCCACTAGAAAACCATCCTAAAGGGAGATCAACTTACTAGGGAACCATGTAACCCTTCCAGGTATGAATGAGGAAAAGAGCATAATTTCCAAGAAAATGTCATGAAATGAATAAGAATTCAATGAAACATATTCAAGTGCTTCAAAAATCAGAGTGACACATACCATGATACCCAGACTCGTTACCTCATGGAGAAAGACTTACTGCTACTTGAGGACCAGGTTGGTGGGATGGATACTATTGTTGTTGATAAATGGACTACACTGAAGAAAAGAGGGGCCATGCTTAAGTCGTATGTCTCTCGATACTACATGTCTATGATCTATGGGCCTCGAGACGTGATCTCCTTAGTTATCCCTAGGATAGGGGATAACATCTGGCTCCAACTCGACGACATGTGCTCATCATAGACCGCATGAGGACCTTATCATCTCTAGTATGACCTATTCCTACTAAATATAAACAAAGGATATTAGTAATCCTTAGGGTGGTGATATCACCCCTTATTCATAAATGACATAATAAACAAATAAAACCATCTCCAGTTTAGCATATGATCATGAGCATACATAGATGATATTTTTTGTTAGCTGAAAGATGCAAAGATATTTTCCAAGATTGACCTCAGGTCAGGCTATCATCATGTGAGGATTAAAGGAGAAGATGTGAACAAGACAACATTTAGAACAAGGTATGTCCATTATGAGTTCACAATGGTGTCATTTGGGTTGTCAAATGCACCAGTTTTCTTCATGTATTTGATGAATGGAATTTTCAGAAATGACTTGGATAATTTTGTCATTGTCTTCTTAGATGAAATACTTATCTACTCTAAGTCTGAAAAAGAACATGATCAGTACTTGAGGATGGCACTACAAGTATTAAGCGAGCATCGACTATATGCAAAGTTGAGCAAGTGCTCATTTTATCAAAGGCGGATTTATTATTTGGGCCATATCATTTCAAAGGAAGAGATAACAGTGGATCCTGAGAAGACAAAATCCATTGAAGGATGGCCATCACCAAATAATGTCTTAGAGGTGAGGTCATTCATGGGACCTGCGGGTTATTATAGAAGATTTCATTGAAGGATTTTCAAATATTTAACATCCAATCTTATTTGCAAAAGAAGGGTGTGAAGTTTGAGTGGACCTATGAATGTGAAGAAAGATTTAAACACTTGAAGAATTTATTGACAAGTGAACCAATCTTGAAGATTGTTTATCCAAATGAATACTTTATTGTGTGCATTGATGCATGCAAGGAATGGCTTGGAAGAGTCCTTATCCAAAATGGGCATGTGATATCCTATGAGTCAAGAAAGTTAAAAGATAATAAGAGACACTATGCCACTCATGATTTAGAATTGGAAGCCATAATTCATTCCATGAAGATGTGGAGGAATTATCTTATAGGAAAGATATTTGAGTTTAGGACAGACCATAGTGCTCTGAAATGTTTGTTTAGATATCCAACTTTGAATGCCACACAAGTACGATGGTTGGAATTCCTCAGTGAGTATGAATTTGATATAAAGTATATCAAAGGCAAGGAGAACAAGGTTGCTGATGCACTCATCAGGAGGGTACATGTGATGTATGATACAACCTTTAGCATGTATAAATATGATTTAAAGGATAGAATTTTCACTATTGGAATGAAGAGACCATGAGGTAATCTCTCCACTTTTTAATGCATGAACAATTGATGTTAATTCCAAGTCATGTGTATCATAATTCCTTTCATGTTATTTTAATTTTATATATTCATAACACACCACATGATCCTTTTGAGTGAGGACTCCACCAATGCCTTCCTTGCACGCATTAGTGCACACTACAAAATATTCATCTGGATGTGCAATCTTGAATATCGATGCACCTTTCAAAATATCTTTCAATTGCTGAAATCTTTCTTCACATTTGGAAGTCCATTCAAATTTCACACACTTCTTTTGCAAATAAGTGATTGGGCTTGAAATCTTTGAAAACCCTTTTATGAATCTTCGGTAATAACCAAAAAGAACCATAAATGATCTGACCTCTGCCACATTTCCTAGAACTAGCCATCCTATAATGGCCTCTATATTGTTGGGATAAACTATTATCCCATCTATTGATATAATATGCCCCAACTAGTGAATTTTCTTTCAATAAAATATGGCTTACTTAGTTTTGCATACAACTTGTGATCTCTCAAAACTTGTAGCACCATTCTTAAATGTTTCCTATGCTCTTGTTTTATCCTTGAATAAATGAGTATATCATCCAAGAACGCAATAAAAAACTTGTCCAGGTATTCCTTCAACACTCACTAGAGCAATGTGCCCTTTTTCTGACAATATACCGACGCATGTTCATCGCCACATCATCACAAGTAGGACGAAGGAAAAAATAATTTTTTGTTGCATCATCTTCATCCCAATTAAGACATTCAATATTTTTCCACAATACTGATGAATTGATTCTTCATAAAAGCGACTAACGTGCCCCAATCAGTTTGTCACACTCACATCACTTGGTCATCGCTTGTTAGTTGGAATATCGAATAAATAGTGACAAACGTATATGTCCGACATTTTTTGTCTCGGAGGAAAAGGATATGTTAGTCAAACCTTCGACGCAAAATTGACAAACATGTGACAAAATATTGAGAAACCTGCGATGAAAAATTGACAAAACTTCGATGAAAAATTTATAAAAGTTGAACAAAAAATTGACGAGAAGGCTATATGTCCAATGCTTTTTCTCTGGAGGAAAAACTCCACATGGATTTTAGTGTTGTGGAATATATATATACATATATACGATGAAAGGCTTGTAGGGGAGATAATTGTGAAAGTCATAAAAAGATAATTATTCAAATAATTCACATACACATTAGGGGTGATCTCATGTATTTTATATTCTCAAAGAGCTAAGCCTTATTGAAATGAGGATCCGAAATAGTAGAGTCAAGTTGGCATGTTGAAGATACATGGAAACTTTCACAGGATAATGAGCATTTATGATGATTTGAAATAAATTCCAGATTATACAATCACAGAGTATGATTTGGCGTAATCAGTCTGCATATCTAACTGATTAAAGTCTACAATACACACAAACTTTGGAAGTGCTCAACATAATGTAGAATGTGACAACCAATCTTCTAATAATTAGGAGAGATAATGTGTGGAATGTGGGACAACATTGTCATCCATATTGGCATAGCCATTTTAATATTATATACTTATAGTAAAATATATGCATAATTGTTTTTTTCAATTAGCATTTGCACTCATTTTTCCATAAGAATTTGAATAATAAAATCATTGAAATGGACTTCATCTGCTATAGATATATGATGAAATCATGGATACAAACTTGTATGCAGTTTGTATGCATTGATAATTCATATTCAAAATATGGATACATAGATGGGGAGTTGTATTTGTAAACTTAAATCAATAGTGATTTTCCCATTGCCAGGAAGTTGCTTATTGTTATTAATCTTGGTTAACTTTTAAGTGATCATTCTAAGAAAATATCAAAGACTAGGTTGCAAAAAAAATGAGTTGCTCTATATTATTCTCAACCGTAAAAAATGTAGAAATGTTTATATAAACTTTGTTATCACACAATTTTTACTTGCCCAAATCCCATGGAAAGTAAGGGAGATTGTTGTAACAAACAAGATATCCTATCATTGTCACCTTAATAGGAAATCCCCGCTTTTTAGGGATAGGCAAGGTCTCCCCAAGGGGAGGAGTCATCAGTAACCTAAAGGTGAAAATTAGGGTTATGTTTGAGATATATTACCCCCTCTCACTGGTTACCAAAGTCACTAAATTTGTGTCCCAAATATGAGGTTAATGAAGTTCTTGACGTACCTACCCAAAACAAGACAATATAACATGCATATACAATAATTCCAGGAACAAATATGATAATAACACCTCAAGAGACAATGGACAATGACAATAAGTGATAGTTAATATAAATTTGCATAAGTTAATAAGTTTACAACAACAATTGATAAAATGTAATAGCTGCAACAAATACTCCTTGGAATTTCTTGAAAAGAAAGTAAAAAGGTAACATTTACTAAGAAGAATGATAATCAAATGTCATAAGAAAATTTTGAAGTGTTTAGCTAGCATTAAAAGTCAATTATGCATAAACTTTGCTGCATTTAGATGGTTGTAGCAGTCATTTATAACAACAACAAATAAGTTAGTGATCTAGGTTAAACTAGCGTTAGAAATAGTTACTAAAATCTTAGGAGAAGAGTGTTTGATTGTTTAATCAATCATTCAACAAGAGAGAGGTAAGAACTAGTTCCTTCTAGGGCTTATGGAGTCAATTGGATGTATTCTTCAAAGGCTACAATTCAATTTTGATAATGCACAAAAGTATAAGAGGGAGAATGCAGAGGAGAGGTAGTAACTTAAGTCCCCCTAGGCATTTTCCACGAGAAATAAGATACTAGGGTGTAGTAAATTCTAGGCGCTAACACCTTGATCTCCCTAGGCCTCTTATGGGATAAAACTTATGCAAAGATAACTAGGTCAAAACCTTAGAGCACTAACAATTTAGGGCCCTAGGGTTTGACTAGTCACTAGATCAATTCAATGAAAAGCTTGGAAAATAGAAAGTAAGAAAGTAGAAATTTAAGTTCCTTACTTCAAGCATTAACTTACCATGAAATTTCATAATATTGTATGAGAAAATAAAACCATACATAAGCCATTCAACAGATGACAAAAAAATGCAGATTTTACTTACTTACACTAGGAATAATCATGAAAATACCATGCAACATCACCATAAAAGCTTCCAAGATTGATCCAACTTGCAAAAATTAGACTTATACAAGAGTGTGCCTCACAATTCAGGTAATATCCCTTACTAGGGCACAAATTTCAGACCTCTCCTCTTGTGTGAGGAGTTGTGATGTGAAAAATGAAAGTACTTTATGTTTATTTATACAAAACTAGTGACCTTTAATTAATTTTAGGTCAAAATAAGGTCGACCTGGCCAATTTACAAATAAATTCAGATTTGACATAAATAAAATTAATTAGCATCTAAAGACACCTCCAAGGGTGACGTCATTCCCTTCTAGGGTGACATTGAGCCCCTAAGGTGGAACGTTGAGCCTAAAAGGTAAGGTGCTTGGCCTCCAAAGGCCCCAGATGAAGTCCACACATGCCACTAGGCTCATAAATGCCTCCAAAATTAAAACCCTAGATATGGATGACGTCTAGGGTCATGATCGTGATGTCTTGGGCCTTCAAGGGCCAATGTCCATGTGGAAGAGAAATATCCCACTGGGTCTAGGTCTTCCAGGGTGCCTCCAAAGGAAACGTCCTTCTTTCTTCCTAGTGCAAATCTTCAATGTCTTCTTACCCCTGGTTGGGGTACCAACATCCATCTATGGGCTTTAAAACCTCCATGAAGCTATGATCTAATCATTCCCTCATGTGTACTTGTCCACTGGGAAAAGTCTTCTAGAAACAACAAATACACCTTCCAAGTGTTCATAAGTCATAGGGATCATAACATGTAAATCACATCCAATAATTAAATTACCCAAACATGTGCATCAAACCCCCCTTTAACCTAGAAAAATTCTCAAATATGTTATGCAATTTTAAAGGTTAGGTTTGGAAAAGGTCTTGAGGCGTCCTATCGGGATAACCTCTCTTAAGTTTGGGGTGTTTCCCAGGTGGGATCTAGTCCAAATCATGTAAGTATATGAGGTTGTATGGGGTAAGTGTTTGGGAATAGGATGCATGTGATAACATGGAAATGTAAAATCTTACCTATGGGTACCTTTATACAGGGCGAGTTTCACCTTGTCATAAATTCTATTGTTTCCTAGCCCATTCATTTCCTTTTACTCTTATCTTTATTGTTTTTGATCTTTTTCTTTTGTGCTTCAAGGGAATAGATGAGGGCCACTGTCCTGGCTTGATGACCAAAGGTGACAGTGTTATCAACAAACATTTCATGGAGATGAGAAGGTTGGCTCGTGATGAGACCCCCTTTCTCTTAGCTATGCCACCAAGAGCCACTACACTGGTTTAGTGACCAGATAGGTGGTAGTGTCATACCGCTACATGCCCATGGTCATAATAGGCCATCTCATGATGAGACCTCCTATCCATCAACTAGTACCTTAAGTGTGTATGTATCGTATGGGTCCCCTTTTCTTACTAAGAAGCTTTTCACTTCTTTCTCGGGGATCCCTCTGTGAAGCATCTCAAAGGTTTAAATATTGTCTTTTAACTCTTGCCATCTAATTTTACCCTCTAGGCCTTTAGCCCCTTCTTCTCACGAGATAAGGTACAACCCTTCCTAGTGTATCCAATCTCAATGCCCGACCAAAGCTAGGGGAGATGAGAGGAATAAAGATGGAAAGTGGTAAGTATGGAGGGAACGGACGATGACCTTTCACAGACTCACCCACTAGGAACCCATCCTAAAGGGAGATAAACTTATTAGGGAACCATGTAACCCTTCCAGGTATGAACAAGGAAAAGAGCATAATTTCCAAGAAAGCGTCATGAAATGAAGAAGAATTCAGTGCAACATATTCAAGTGCTTCAAAAATCAGAGTGACACATACCATGATACCCAGACTCATTACCTCATGGAGCAAGACTTACTGCTACTTGAGGACCAAGTTGGTGGGATGGATACTATTATTGTTGATAAATGGACTGCACTGAAGAAAAGAGGGGCCCTCTGGGGCCATGCTTAAGTCATATGTCTCTCGATACTACATGTATATGATCTATGGGCCTCGAGACGTGATCTCCTTAGTTATCCCTAGGCTAGGGGATAACATCTGGCTCCAACTTGGGGACATGTGATCACCATAGAGCGCATTGGAACCTTAACATCTCTACTATGACCTATTCCTGCTAAATATCAACAAAGGATATTAGTAATCCTTAGGGTGGTGATATCACCCCTTATTCATAAATGACATAATAAACAAATAAAATCATCTCTCATTTAGCATATGATCATGAGCATACATATATACAAGTGAGAAAAAATAATATGCAAATGAAACTACATCTATACTAATATGAAATGCAGATGGTATACATAATGGATGCAAATCCCTTACCTACCTCAATAAAATACTAATATTTCAATAAAATACTAATATGAAATATTAGTATTTTATTGAATTCTAAGGTCAGCGTTAGAAAAAGAGAGATAAAGGAAAGGAGAAATAAGAGATAGAAGGATGACAAGGTAGGTCCATAAAGTATAGAAGGATAACATGGAATCACCTTGGGGTGTCAAGTGGAACCAGAATTCCATATCAGCCACCTAGTCAATAAAAATATGTCATTTTTCTCATAAATTTACAAAGTTTTTCAAGTCATAAACTTGTAGGCCATTTTTGAAGTCTTAAACAACGTTTTCAAGAGTTATAATTTTTTAGATTGTAAGTGTTGTAGGCACCACATATAGTATTTATAGCTTACTTAAAATATATTGAGGAGAGATTTCCAACAAGCTCTTTTTTTCTCCAAATAGAGCTTGTATGAGGAAGTTACAAGATAAACAGTGCAAGGTAATTTTTAGTACTAGTTGACTTCTAGAAGGCATAACTCCCTACTTAGAAATCATTTTTAGGCACAGGAGAAATATATGGAAATATAATGAACCATATAATACACCTATGGAGTTATATTTGGAATATGGGTACCTAAACATGTACAGGATGAGAGAAAGATTCATGCATCATTTAGTGCAAAAAGAGGATATCGGTCAAAACTTCAGCAGGTTGTAACTAGCAACCTAGATGTTGGATGAAGGTGAAACTTAGTCATATTGATCAAAATTCAAGAATGAAGAAACCTAATTGATATTCTATCAAAATCCCAAAGGATTTGGTGTAGGGATGCAAGAATAGGGTTGAAATTGCACCAGGCTGAAAAGTGTACAAAGGAGTAAATGGGTAATGTTCAAATGGCTATAACTTGTTTCTGATAACTCATAATTGAGTAAGAAGATATTTATTGGAAATGTATTGGATAGAGAAATACATATATTCACCCAGAAATGTTAATTGAGCAGTTAAATTCACAAGTAATCAGAAAGAGGAATTATGGTGCACTTAAAGGAGCAGAATTGTGCATAATTTTTATAGATATGTTGATTTATTTAGTCTAAAAATTATTATTGCATGCACATTTTGCAGAATTAAGGGCACAAATAGAACATAGTAGAATTCATCAAAGATATCAGAGTCATGGAATATGCACAGAGAACTTGCATCCATGAAAATGATGTCAAGGGATTGTATGTCAGCATGGGTAATGCAGGAACATAATCAAATCAGCATGGAGAAGGCAAAGAGGAGAGAATAAACTTGGAAGAGACTATAAAGAGTCTGCAAAGAGATGTGTTGAGATATAAATTTTATAAGGAGAATCTTATGAAATCGCAAGAGCAGCAGAATGGCTTCAACATCAAGTTGTTGCAGAGCTTGGACATAATAGAGAAGAGGGTGGACAAGGAGACCAATTCAAGTAAGTCAAAGGATAACAAATCTCATGCCAAAAATGAAGAGTATATAATTTTTGGTAGACATCATCATCACTCACCAAGGCACTCATTTAGTAGAGAAAACAATAGTCCAAGTTTATCTCTTGTCAGAAAGCATAGCAGAAGGTCTGGGGTAGATGAACTACAAGGAGAAATAAGAAAGATCAAACCTCCTACCTTTGATGGTGAGCACAAGAAATATGAATATGTAGAGACTTGTCTATTGTGAATGGGGAAGTACTTCAAATTGCATAATTACTCCTCACAAGCATAAGGTAGAATTGCAATTTACTAGTTGAAGGGAAAAGCATCAATGTGGTGGGACCGGTTCGTGCAAGTAAATAACAATGATGAGAAAAATATTACTTGGAGGGAGTTAAAAAAGTATTTCCATAAGAAATACTTATCCAAATATTATTATGATACGAATATGAAGGAGTTCTTTGAACTCAATCTTGGAAGCATGACCATGTATGAGTATGAGAGAATATTTTTGGAGTTGTTGAGGTATGTTGGCTTCAAAAAGGATGAGCAAGTCAAAATTCAAAGGTTCTTGAGTGGGTAAATGAGGTATATGCATAGAGCATGAGGTATGAATGTTTTATTATTCATAGGATATACATTATAAAAAAAGGATCGTCTTTATTAAATGGGTGGAGGATGTTCTATAAATTATTCGTTTAAGAGGTGGACACTTTTTATTTTTTGTAAAAGGTATTAAGGAATATATATTAAAGATTTATGATTTGTCTTAAACCTTTTTGTTTAAATAAATATCGTGGGGTTCAACCTTGTTATATAATATTATTCCTCCATATTAAAAATCTTAGTATTATAAGTTGTAGTTTGGGCAGTTTCTGCTAATGGAAAAAGTACATAGTTCAAAGTTTGAGGTAGATAAATTCAATGGGAAAAATAACTGTGATCTATGGAATCTCAAGATGCGCAATATGATTGTGCAACAAGGATTTCAAAAGGAATTGGCGGGTAGGTCAAAGAAACCTATGAATATGTCGAACTAGGACTAGGAAGATATGCATGCAATATCTCTCAGTACCATTCGTCTGTGTCTAGCAGATGAAGTTTTGTTTAATATCACGGGAGAGGTAACATCAGCAGGCTTATGGAGCAAGATGGAAAGAATTTATATGACGAAATCCTTAACAAACAGAATCTACCTGAAAAGGAAGTTATACAATTTGTGAATGAAAGAAGGTATAAAAAAATTTGACCATTTAAATACTTTCAATACTCTAACATTTCAGTTGACTAGTATGGATGTAAAATTCAAATATGAAGACAAGGAAGTTACATTATTTTGTTCATTGTCTAAGTCTTGGAATAATTTAGTCACGTCTATTAGCTTTAGCTCAATATATGTCCTTGATTATGATATTGTTATGGGCTCTTTGTTGACTAAGTAGATGAGGAGAAAATACAGTCAAGAAACCTCGACATCAAAAGCAATAGTGGGTAGAGGTCGATCTAAAGAAAGAGGGAAAAATTTGAGAGGTACATCAAGATCTAAGTCAAAAGGCGAGAAGAGTAAGCTAAAATGTTGGTACTGTGGCAAATCAAGGCATCTCAAGAAGGATTGTTGCAAAAGAAAACAAGAATACAAAGAGGACTCCACAAAGGAAGCAAATTCATTTGAAACAAGTTCAGATTCAGGTATGGTTGATGAGGTATTATCTACTTGTAATGTTTTGCAACATCATCAGGGTTGGTTAATAGAATCCGATGCTTCCAATCATATGTGTCTTCATAGAAATTGGTTCTCAACTTACCAATCTATAGATGACGGTGTTGTTTTTATGGGAAATGAAATGTTTTGTAAAATTGTAGGGATTGGTAGTATCAGGGTTAAAATGTATGATGTTACTATAAGAATGTTAACAGATGTGAGACATGTACTCGAACTTAGAAAAAACCTAATATATTTGAGATTTCTAGATTCTGGTGGTTATAAATGTACAGTTCAAGGTGGAGTATTGAAGGAGTCCAAAGGCATCTTAGTAGTTATGGAGGCTAAAAGGATCAGGAATCTTTATCAGCAAGAAGGGAGGAATGAAATAACTCAAGCAAAAGTAGTATCTGAAGGCGCAAGTGATTCTAATAATTTATGGCATCATTGTTTGGGTCATATGAGAAAGAAATGACTTAAGGTACTCACAGACCATAAGTTACTTCCAACCTTAAAATCTTCGAATTTGAAATTCTGCAAGCAATGTATTTATGGAAAATAGTGTAAACAAAAGTTTAAAACAGGAAGATGTATTAGTAAAGGTATCTTTGATTATATCCATCCAGATGTTTGGGGACCATATCCTAAAGTTTCTTTTGGAGGATCGTCATATTTTGTAACATTTATAGGTGATTACTCTAGAAAGGTGTGGATCTATTTACTTAAAAGAAAAGTTGATATATTTAATGATTTTAAGAAATTTCGAGCTTTGGTTGAAAAGAGCACTGGAAAGTCAATTAAATGTTTGAGAACAGATAATGGAGGTGTGTTTACTTCTAAGGAATTTGAAAATTATTGGAAGGAAATTGGGATCGAAATACATAAAACCACAGTTTATACTCCTTAGCAAAATGGTGTTTTTGAATGCATAAATAGGATGCAAAATGGTGTTTTTGAATGCTCAGTAATGCCAATTTGCAGTAGGAATTGTGGGAAGAAGCATTTTTTACACCATTTTATCTGGTAAATCGATCACCATAGGCTACAATAGACAGTAAGATTCCAATAGAGGTATGGGCAGGTCACCCTTTTGATTATTCAAATCTTAAAATCGTTGGTTGTGAAGCCTATGCTCTTATTCCTAAGGATCAGTGATCCAACTCAGATCCCAAATCAAAAAGGATTATCTTTGTTGGGTATGGTGATGAAGTTAAGGGATATAGATTGTGGGATCCTACTGCCCACAAAATCATCATTAACAGAGATGTCATATTTGATGAATTGTCACTCATAAAATCAGATGTGGTAGATATTGGAATGAAATGGGAAAAGGTATCATAAACTTAGAAAATTTAGTTGGTGACTCGATCATCTATAGGAGAGGAGGAGCATGAATATGTTCATGAAGAAGCTCATGTAGAAGAAGATGAGGGTGTAGAAAATAACCAAGAAAATGTGGATATGCCACAACTCTCTCTAAGGATATCTACATAGGTCAGGAATCCTCCTATAAGGTATGATGATTATGTTTCATCTGTAGATTTTATTTCTAATTATGGGGAACCTAGTTGTTATCAGGAAGCGATGGAAGTATCTAAACATGATAAATGGAAAGTAGCAATAAAAGAAGAAATGGATGCTTTGTAAAAGAATAAAAAATGTGACCTGGTAAAACTCTCAAAGGAAAGGAAGGTTGTAGGTTGTAAGTGAGTATACAAACTGAAAAAGGGTGTTGGTGATAAAGTTGAGAGGTATAAAGCAAGACTGGTGGAAAAAGGGTATTCTCAAAAGGAAGGTATTGATTTTCATGAAATTTTTTCACCGATTGTTAATCTTGTTTCAATTCGTGTTGTGTCAGCACTAGGTGCTTTACTTAATCTTGAGTTAGAGAAACTAGATGTTAAAACAATATTTTTACATGGAGATTTGGATGAGGAAATATAGAGGGAACAACCAGAAGGGTTTTTTTAGGATCGCAATAAAAATTTTGTTTTCAAACTCAAGAAGTCATTGTATGGCCTGAAGCAGTCTCCCAGACAATGGTACAAGAAGTTTGATTCTTTCATGGTGAGACAAAATTGTACAAGAAGTGAGTATGATCATTCTGTTTACTTTAAAAAGTTGGAAAATGACATATTCATTATTTTGGTGTTATATTTTGATGATATTCTTATAGCAAGAAAAAGCATGGTTGAAATCAACAGGTTAAAGGCTCAATTGGATAGGACATATGATATGAAGGATTTAGGAGTGGAAAAAACAATATTGGGCATGGAGATACACAGATATAGGAAAAATGGTAAGTTGTGGTTATCACAACAGAAGTATGTGGAGAAAATACTTATGAGGTTCAGAATGAATAATGTGAAACCAATAAAAATCCCTTTGGATTCCCATTTCAAGATTTCTTCAAGTTTGTGTCCTAGTAATTATGAATAAAAGAAGTATATGTCTCGTGTACTGTATGCTAACATAGTAGGAATTTTGATGTATGCGATCGTAAGTACTAGGCCGGATATTTCACATGTAGTTGGTTTTGTTAGTAGATACATGGCAAAACCAGGTAAAGAGAAGTGGGAAACAATGAAATGGGTGCTTCAGTATCTTAGGGGAAAATGTAATTATTGTATAACCTATAATGGTTGTAGTGATTTAGTCTGTGGTTATGTTGATTCATATTTTATAGGTGACTTGGACAAAAAAATATCCACTTTAGGATATGTCTTTACTCTTGTAGGAGGACCTATTAGTTGGATGTCAAAGAATCAAAACATTTTTTCTTTATCCACTACGGAGGCAAGTTATATAGTTGATTCACATGCTTGCAAGGAGACAATTTGGTTAAAAGGTTTTTTTTGTGAGTTTGGAAGGATGCAAGACAAGGTGAAACTATTCTACGATAGTCAAAGTGTTATTCATTTGGCTACAAAATTCCAGCTTATCACACTAAGACAAAGAATAATCCTATTAAATACCATTTTGTAAGATAGGTTATTGATGAAGGTGGAGTGGCTCTGGAAAAGGTCCATACACAAGAAAATTGTGGAGACATGTTCACAAAACCAGTATTGTTAGAGAAGCTACAATGGTGCTTCACTTCTCTTGGCTTGCAAGAATGGTGATGAATAAATTTGGGCATGATATTCAAGTAAGTTGTTGTCAAGGTGGAGATTGTTGAAAGGCACCAAATAATTCCCACAGATTTGGATATGGGCAGACTTCTTGGCTCCTATTATTCTACCTTCAATTGAAACAATTCAGCTAAAAATAGAATATGGATAGGAGAACATTAATTATAACTATTGAAGAGATGTTATTATCTATGTAATACCATAGAGCCAAAGTGGTATGTGCGTGAGAGATGGTTGTAAGCCTATGTGTTTTTTGGTTGTTTTAATTCTCCCTTGAACAATAAGAAAATCGATTATCATTTCCCCATGGATGTTTCCCTTTAAATGGTTTTACCACGTAAATCATTGTGTTCAATATGTGATTGTTGTTGTCTCTATTTTTTTTTACATAAAATATGTTTGCATTTATGCTTCCGCTACCCAACAACAAGGAAGCTAACATTGCAAAGATTTACTTGAATGAAATTTCCATGCTATATGGTCCTCCCAAGGCAATTGTTTCTGATAGAGATCCAAAATTTACATCACATTTTTGTAAAGGATTTGGGACAAATAAGAACTTTAGCACTGTTGGGTATGTGTTATATTCTTGGCACAAATAAGAAATTTATGCCTCGGGAAGCCTGTCACATATTCAGGTGGTTTTTCGGCACATGGTTTCTTTGCCGATGGTTTTCTATTTTTGGTTAAGGAATTAGGGTTGTGGACTAATCTAGGTCATTAGATTAGGGTTTTGGATGCCACTGGATCCTATATGTATATTGTATTGTAAACAATGTATCACAATGAATATATAGAATATGTTGGTTTTCACGGTTTGGGTTTCCAGGGGAAAAATCTCTGTGTAATGTTTGTATTTTTCATTGTATATTTTCTTTTCTTTTACTGAATATCTATTTGCAGTAGATATTGTACAAGGTTAAAATCTATAAGAACAACATATCACCCATAATCAGATGGGAAAATAGAAAGGTTCAATCAAGTGATTGAGGATATATTGAGGTTGTATGTGATGGATAAACCGTCAAAATGGGATGATTATTTACATTTAGTTGAGTTTAATTATAATAATGGGTATTGTGCATCTTTAAAGATGAGCCCATTTGAGGCATTATATGGCAGAAAGTGCAACACACTAGTGAGTTGGGACAACACAGTGGATAGATAAGTAGTTGGGCCAGAATTACTCAGGGAAATGGAAGAGAAAATGGTGAAAATAAAGTAGAATTTAAAGGTTGCATAGGATATACAAAAAAGTTGTGTTGATAAGGGAAAACCCCATAGAGAGTTTAGAGTGGGTTACCATGTGTTCTTAGAAGTGAAGGCCAAGAGAAGTTCCCTGAAGTTGGGGAACTGTTCAAAATTGGCAAAACGCTATTGTGGACCATTCAAAATCTTGGAGAGGATTGGTCTTGTTGATACATGCCTGCACTATCTACATCCATGTGCATTCATAATGTATTCTATGTGTCTTTTCTTAAAAATTATGTGCCTAATGATAATCATGTAATTGATTGAAATGTGATTCAATTGGAACAAGAAGGTGACTTCCAAGTTCAGTCAGTGTGCATATTGGACAGAAAGATCAAGCTACTCTAGAATCAAGAAATAGGGATGTTAAAGGTCGAGTGGACATGTTATGGTCCTTAAGATGCAACGTGGGAGCATGAGCATGTCATGCAGGAGGAATACCCGCATCTTTTTTAATCTTTTTTAATCTTTTTTCTTGTACATGTGTATATAATGCATTCAAGAGGACATTGCATAAATAAGGGGGAGGGAATGTAATACCCCAAGGCCGAAATCCAATTGTAAATGTACATATGCTTTATAAACTGGTCAATCGGGAAGTTTTGGGCCAAAGTGTCTCTGTATATATATGTTTTGAGGCTAGAATGCCTCTGTGATTATTAGGCCAGAGAGCGTAGATGATAAAAGGCTAGTTATCCTATCATTCTAATATGTAATCATGCTCGGATATATTAATAAAATACATCACTGCTACAGACCCAATCGACAAAAAGTATGGGGGGATAGGACTCCACGAGAGGTAAAGGGGGATAAGAGATTGAGAGGAAAAGGGGCCAAGTCAAGGGGGCTTAAGCTAAGGGAATATTATAATATTATTCATAAACTCAAAAGTCATATGATATTATTTTATCCTAAGTTCCTAAAGATTGGGAATGAATCACAAAGTGGAGTCAAAGAGATTCCATAAGGTGACAAGTGTCAAGTTAAGAGCATGCAAATATATTGTTGGGAATTAGTGTAATTCCATAATTATCACAATCATTCTTTCCTTTCACTCACTATTTTCATCCCTCAGTCGTACCTGTGTTTGGAGAGATTTGAAGTTGATTGTACCCAGTAATTCCTTAGTACTGGGGTTGAAGAAGCAGTTTGTCAGGCCTGTGAGAATTTTCTCTTGATGAGAGAATTGTTGGGAATTGTTTTCCCGGTGTGCTAGGTTGGTGGGTGTTGCAATTCTTGGAGCAGTCTTTTGTTTTAGGTGCTACAAAACTCTGAGACTTCATGTTTGGCCTGTTGTTGAAGCCCTAGAAGGGAAGTGGAAATGTCGAAGGATTGTTGAGTAGAGAAGGGGTACACCTTCTACGGTGGGATAGGTTGTGGGGAATGAGAGGTTGTGAGCTGGGAACTATTGTTAGAGTTGACACCTGAGCATGTGCTTTATTATGTTGTTGGTCAAACCTTAGCTTGCCTTAGGAGAATTTTTCCTGGTGGAGTCATAGCCTCAGCTCGGGGGTGACCTTTTATTGAGAGCATATGAATGGAGAGTCTATGTCTGGGAGGAAATTCTGAGGTTTGCATGCAATTGGTGATTATGATTAAAATATAAGTGTCTTTTATGAATTGTTATGAATGTTGTGTAATTAATTTTGTTCTTTATGTTGTGGTATTAATGTTATAATTATGCTTGAGGATTATATGATGTTAGGAATGTGTATATGCTTATATGTAGGGCATATTCATTAAGTAATAAATGGTATCAGAGCTAATTTAGAACTTTTTGGAACGGTAACTGTTACTTTGTGGTATCAGGGAGAAAATTGTGTGTGACGTGCCCCATCTTAGGGCTGGACATTACACAATCAATGTGAAAGTGGTATCGAAAGAAATGTATTTCATCGTCCTCTATCCCTTCACCAAGCAAGTTTGGAGCAAAGTGGAAGGACTCATGGATTTGAAATCAGAATGGAAAGGAGTCTCTATTCAAGAGGCCTTAAGAAACTAGCACAAGAACAAAGAAAAAAAATCCTACAAAGTCTTTCCCCTCACCATCGCATGGGGAGTTTAGATTGCAAGAAATGCAAAAATATTTGAATATGGGGACACTTTTCCCTTCAAATGTGCTTACAAAAGTCTCAAGATCTTGAGATCTTTCCCTCAATTATCTCTTGTCCATCAACATGTGAGGCATTCTAACCCGATCATTAACACTCAAACCCCCTGGGCCTTCTTCGATGGAGCATCAAAGGGATCCCTTACGAGAGGAGGAGTAGGGGGAGTAATCTTCCTCTCTCAAAATTACTCCATCAACTTCAAAGCCGACATCGACTAGTCAACAAACAATCAAAGTGAGCTAACAATCCTAAAATTGGACTCCCTCCTTCTGATCCAATGAGAAACATATCTGAGAAATTTTTTGTTACAACCCCTCTTATAAGACATCAAACAAATGCAATAATCTTTTACTCATACTACATTTGCTCATTTTTATAGAAAAAACAACAAGGAAGCTTATAGACTATAAGGATAGCCTTGAACCACATGAAGGAAATTGGGAGATCCAAGAGTCCCAACATAAACACATTTCTACTTATTTTCATGAATCCTAAGTTTTGAAAATCATGTCTATTTCGAAAATAAATTTTCGAAAAACTCTTTTTGCAATTACAACTTTTCAATTTTTTTTGGTATGCCGTTTTTCTTTTCATCTCAATAGAAGTGTTGATACCTTTCCAATTATGGTTTCCAAAAAGGAGGCATGGAACCCCACTTATGTAATGATGTAAAATCCTTTTTGAAATATTGGCTAAGTGTGTTTCACTCAACCAACTTTGGTTTTCTCTTAGATCTATAGGGCTTTCAATTTTGACTCCACGTGGATGTTGAAAATACCCTTAAAAGTATTACGCTCATTTCTGGTTTCATTCAACCAACTTTGGTTTTTTCGTAGATATCTGGGTCTTTCAATTTTGACTTGATTTAACTAAACTCATTCTTAACCGACTAAAATGACTTGATTTAACTAAAGTCATTCTTAGCCGACTAAAATGACTTGATTTAGCTAAACTCATTCTTATTTTTGAAATAGTTAAGCTTATATATATATGAAATATTTATGTTATAAAAGCAATTAAAATCATACTAACCATTACACTTTGGACTTTTTACTGTCTCTTGGCACAAATAAGAAATTTATGCCTCGGGAAGCCTGTAATTAGATAGTATATTTTCATCTTTCAATGCTTCTTTGAATTACTCAAATTGCTAACAAAATTATTTTAGGTTATTCATAGATATATATACCATATCCACTTAGTAATCATGACATTATGTTTAAGGATACTTACCAACCCAAAATGGTGGCACACCACAAAATAGAAGAATAGGATAGCACCAACACTCCACATGTCAATCGTAGATTTGTAATAACGTGACCTTATATGCCATATAGTATGGACTACTAACTATTTCCAAAGAGCGATCCCATGCAATAGAGAGTAAAGAGATTATAATATTATATTGTTAGAATGAGAAGCACCAATGGTTTACAACTAGATAATGATTGAGTTCTTTCCTTTCATAAGAAGAAATAATAGATATTGTCAATGTTAAAAATTTAAAAATTGATGGTTCAAATTTGTTTACAATATAACTAAATAAGAAATCATTCTTCCAACTTTCAATTAGGTGAATTTATAAGAATCCTTGTAGAATTATGCCTCGCACCCAAGCAATCTATACTAGATATCTGCTTAAAATTTTATTAGAAATATGGAGTATTGACTAACTAAGTTTGAAGAATACAAATAATCCAAAATCAATAGCCTTAAGTGGTGAATTCTTTGACATTATGTATAAAGATACTTAGACACCCAAAATGGTGACATGCCACACAATAAAATATATAGGATAACACTAGCACTCCACATGTCAATATCAAGTCTGTAATAACACTTCAAAACCTCTAGTTCCATATATAGTATGGACTACCAACTATTACAAGAAAGCAACTTGTGCATGAATTCAAAGTCGTTCATCGTTCATTCTTACGAGTATAATCCCAAAATAAGTGATTTCGTAGAGGGCTTTAGAAACTTTTCAATTACTTTTGTTTAGAAACTTTTTAATCATCATTAATCCAAATTTTTGAATACCTATTGATTAAATAAATAAATAAAAACTTTACTTATAACTTATCACCATATTCAAGCATAATTCACTAAAAATGAAAAGGTTTTTTTTCTTTAAACTTCATAAACCTACATTCATCCTTCTAGAGTTACGACTCGAAATTTATTCATCATGGGAAAATCCCTATATGTCAATTCAATTGAATTTTAACCGAGATAAAACCAAGTGACAAAGCACCTATAGTTCAATCATTAGAATCAATTGTATTAAATATGGAACATTGAGTGGATGATGACAATAATAACCACTATAGAGGTGTTGGTGTTAGATTTCTTCTTTAAACTAGCATGCATTCGATTAAACAAATTCACTTGTTTTTTATTCATTCATATACAAATGATATGCAAACGGTAGTCATGTATAGTGACCCAAAAAATAAGATTGCAACAAGCTAATTATAAATGGACATATGGTGGGAGGAATATTAGATTAAAATTTAGGGTGATTATTATATATTTTGGGACAATTTTGTGGGTAACTGGTACAACTCAATCTAAGTCTGAACAATAGGTGAGATAAGATTAATAGGCTAGAGTGCACAAAAATTAAAGAAGATGTTGTTTGCTCACGTTCTATAATTGATGGTCATTTGAGTTGCCCACATCTCAAATGAAGAAGTAACCTCTCCACAAGATTTTAACACATTCATATTACTTGTAAACATTCAATGGCAATGCTTTAATACCTCAAGTCTAAATTGATATTAAGCTCCCCTAAAACTAAAATTCATCTAATACCCATGCAAATATTAAATGATTTTCCTCCAATTAAATAGAATTTAATACCCTTAACTCTTCCATGGAAGATAGAATCCGACCAACTTCGACTAATTCTAATGCCAAAAAGCTATGTGCAATTTAGATAAGTATTTAGCTTCTTTTTGTTAAGACATCTTCTCATGGTTCATTCTCATTATGTTTAAACAAGGTTGTCTTTAGATGAAGTTATTGAAAATGATTTGCAAATTTTGGGGTTATCTTTAATATCACCCACATTTAACATATGATGTTTAATGTAGTAAATCTTAAAAAAACATGTTAAAAAAAAATCAAAACATGGGGAAAGTCTCAAATGTATTAGGTTAATCATTGATATAATTATAGGTAAAAAATCAACATTTAATGTTGTAAACAAACTTTTTCATTGACATTGTTAGAGAAACTCAATGATTCATGTGTCATCTAGTTAGTTTCTCAAAGTTAGAATGTGAACAGAGAGGACTAACCTAACCAAAAAAAAAGAGATTGCATGTTGTTGAATAGTCCATTTAGTTTGGTGCCCTTGGGGTCCATAGTAGTTAATTTTAATCCTTTATCTATAAGAATAGAGAAAGTGTCAAGTCAAAATATGACTGCTTTGTATATAGACTTTTGGACACTGAGTCTTTATTCAATATATGCGTTGTTTATCACATAAAAACATTAGGAGATGTTGGTGGTAGACATGTTTTTGGACATTTTCTAAGCTACTGAAAATATGCATACACTATATTCTAATTATAGAATGAAATATATGTAAGAAGTTGACATGTTAAGAAGTATTTTGGGGGAATAAGCTATATTGTAAGTTTGATTGGGAAACTTCTCAATTGAATGGAGACATGGAGTTGAATTTATGTGAAGGAAAGTGTAATTGTGGGTAGAAAATTTTAAAAAATTAGAAAGTTTCTTCCTAAACTTGAAATGAACATGAAGTTTAAAAAATTGGAGATCGTCTAAATTTAAACATTTGAAAATTTACAAATGTCTTAAAAAGTTTCTTCCCAAACATTTAATTAATATGAAGTTTAAAAAAATGGAGATAAACTAAATTTAAATATTTACTGAATGACTGAGTTTGACCTTCAATATTCTCTGTAGTTGTGTGTTGTGATTCTATTTGTTCTGAGATTTATGTTATTATCGAATCGACTAGTGATCCTTCACAAGGTTGGTCGACCGAGATCTCAAATGTACATGTTGTCACTCTATTATTACAGGTGTTATAGTTGATATCGAGATTTTTTTGGACATGAGTTGCCATGTCATAGTTTCCACAAATCTCAAAAAATACACCTTGTGCACATGGCTCGTAGTCTACTCCTTTCCCTCTCGTCCTACACCATCCTCGTACCAAGATTGATAATCTACATATCCTCCACTTTAACTCTCATTTCCTTACATAAACCTCCTTCCTTCTGATTTTGATCTTGATCATATCTTCCACCTACGAAGCTTTGTGCCGAGAAAGAAAGATCAAATCTAAAAGAAAGAGGTCAGACCTACAAGAAAGAGGTCGATACTGAAGAAAAGAAGTGAGATATGAACACTTTATGCTCTAAGAAAAGTAAGAGTGGAAATTTCTGAAATAAAGCGGTCAGACATGCAAAAAAGGGGTAAGATCTATAAGTTTTGTGCTCTAATAAAGGTAAAAATAGTCAAAAATTTTTAGATATGAAAGCTTTGGGCTCTATATAGGTAAGATAAGTGAAATTTTGTGTTTCTAAAGCATGGATCTAGGTATGCTTGATATATGTTGTCCTAGCTTCCAAACTAGGGCATTAATCAATGAAAGAAAGTTTGATATGAATAGATTTGATAAGTATAGTGAAAGATATGTTATAACTATGCATAGAAAGAATTTTTGGACTAACCAGTGGATGCAGGATCCTAGAAAGAGTTTTTTGCAGGCTAGCTACCACGATCCTGGTGCACAGTACATAAGAAGTTGGGGAACATTTAAACGAAAGAGAGTGTTAACCCTCTGTTACAGTTGCAGAAGATTGGGACATATTGCTAAGGAATGCCCTGGTGGAAGACCTAGATGTCTCTGTTGCAAAGCCTCGGACCATGAAGTGTTGGATTGCCCTAGAAGGATTGCTAAGCTTGAAAGAATGAATCTGAATGAAAAAAAACCCTAAGGAAAATACGAAAATAGTAGAAACTCGGAAAGAATTAGAAAAGGTATTGCTACAGATGAAAGACACCTTGAATGATCACTGACATGTTAGGAAATCCAAGATCTTCAAAGAAAAGGAGCAAGTCGAAGCAAGAATAGGGGACTTCGACATTGATTTTATTCTTGATGAAGAAACACAAGTGAACATTATTCCAGAAAGAACTTGGACATCTATAGGAAAGCCTGCCATGATCCCTTCCCTAGGAGGGACAAGTTTATTTAGAGGAAAGCTAGTAAACCTATGTGGAAGGCTCGCCCGGATACCTATGACTGTCAATGGAACATCGACAGAGGAAGACTTTGAGATTATTAAGTTTGTTGAAGACAATGCCCCATTTACCATGCTCATAGGAAAACCTTGGATTGATAGAGAACAAGCCAAACAAAAAGAAGAAGAAGAAGTTTTGGAACAAAAGAAGCAAGAGCTACAAGACTTTATGACCAGAAGGATCACGCACTTGATTGAAGAATAGAAGAGCAGATCGCAGATATTTAATACTAGCAACTCCGATGTCGGGGCTAAGAGAACACTCGAGGATCCGCAGAAGATTGAGTTACCTATTTTTGATACAGAAGAAGTATTATCAAGGAACCTTGGGAAAGACTTTTAACAACGCGAAGTAACTAAGACCACAGAAGATAAGCATCAGAATGATAAAAGAATTACTGAGATGAAGCTCACGGGGAAGAAGGCTAGAAAGTTAAGAAAGAAAAGGGCTAATACTGTAAGGCTACAAGAATTTCTAGAGGATACTTCGTAGACAGAAAAATTGCAGAATTGGAACTTCATCGAGATATCAGAACAACGACCTAGAGTACTTCGCCATGACAAAGAAATAAAATCGTTGGAACTAGTATATCCGTTCGACTTTCACTCTGAACGGAAAGAAAATAAATAAAGGTTCTTCATCCAACCATCAAAATGCGCCATAACGGATAGAACGAAGTTAATGAAGGCCCCATATCTATTGCAAGCAGATTGTTACTAAGTTTCCCTACTTAGTCCAGCGCACCACGCACCAAGAATACTTTTTGCTAAGTGATAATTTGAGCCTGAAACTTGAGATTAACTCACCCGGAGATCATTGCCTTGTTCCCATACTATTCACTGTAGTCTCTAAATTCCTTTCGCACCCGAGATAGCTGACCCAAGTTTGTATGTCGGACGAGCTCAATGCTACTAAGAAAATCGTTGAAGAAGTTCTAATTGACTTAATGACTGAGAGAGTCATGTCAGAGAGAGGAATGTCTATAGGAGTATAGGCATCGTCCTCAGGAGCATTGCCAGCTTCCCCCTCCACTGCTCGCACAAGACCATCTCGACTGCCTTCGAAGAGACGATCTAAGCTCGGAAACGACTTCGCCACTGTGAAGATGATCCCAAGTATCTTGCCTAAGTATATCCCACCACTAAGTGGAACAGTGAATCAAGACACTATACCCAGAGACTTTGACTATGTTGTGGTCACTGCGTACCTCCCGAAAGGGGTGCGCGCAATTCATGCTGACTAGGATAAGCTCACAACGTTGAAATTTAGTGATTTTAACCTTGGATATCGCAAGGTTTATAGTACGCTAGCCCCACACAAGTACTTAACTATCACAAAAGGGAGGAACCCAAATATTGTCCCTCGACAATGGACCCACAACCTCGCACAGTCAACCCTCCTCAATGTAATGAAGATTCCACATTTCGGGAGGCATCAGGAAGTAAATTCATGCATCAGATTGTTGTTGTCTTGCTACCACGGAGGATACCTATGGTTGGACCGTTGCATCACTGTGGATCTGATTATGATCAATCGGATCACAGGGCTAAGCATGCAGGGCCCTGACCCACAGGAGTTTTACCTTGGAAAGACCGCAGATCGTGCTCTCACCCAACGAATAAAAGACACATATGGCGATCTAGAGAAGGGAACACGAGGTTACAAGGTAGCCTCCATTGAGAATGCAACAGTGCACCTTGGTTTCCAGCTGGTCGCAGGGAAGTTATTCTGCAAAAACAGACCCACACAGGTGACCGAATTTGTAGTTGACCTCGCAGGGAAGTGCGCGGAGGGACTACAAATGAACTGGGTAAAGTACCTTATAAATCAACTAGAGCTTGACTGTAGACAAGTGCAAGACCAAGGGTATGAGTTCCACTTTAGTTGATTACTCATAGTCATCGCTTTCATCGTGTGGGAACTACCAGAGGGAGCCACTTTTCTGGAGATCGAACCTTTTGAACAATTAGCCGCGAAGTTTTGTACGTTTTGGTACTCCAACGACATGAACAAGCAGTGGCAATCCAATGCAATCTTCCACACTTATTACAATCAATTGAAGAATGCAATCCAGTCTACACTATGCATCACACCCAACACACTTCATAGGTTTAGACCTTTAATGAAATTCAGCATAGACTGTCACTTCACCTATATCACAGCGCGCACAGATGAGCATAAACAACAACTCCAGTCATACTATAAATTAACAGAAGAATATTTGGAGCAGATTACCAAGGAATGGTCGGTGGACCTCCTTGCTCCAGCAGACCCCACAGAGATGTTCGATGTGGATAGCCCTGAAGCTATGTTGGATACACCTGGACCACGCAAGACTAAGAAGGATGTGGAAGTTCAAGACATCTAGAGCACATCCACAAAGACTACTTCGATCTCACCTGCAAAGGGAGGTGATGGTGAAGAACCAGGTGGCACAGAAGTTGAGCAAAAAAAAGGCGAGGTCACTCCACCTAGAGAAGAGGAGGATCCCTCCAAGAAAAGGAAGACTACCCCACCAAATCCCTCATCCAAGAAGAAAGCTAAGGCCATCCAGACTAAGTTTAAGACTACCCTCACATAGGATGACTTCGATTTCTTGATCGTTGCGCTGACTGATGTCTCGCTAGAGATCGCAGAAAAGTAAGAAGCGAAGCAGGAGGAGGTATTAAACTGGATCAAGGGTGAACTTCAAGAAGTGCAGCAGGCACTCCAGTCCAGCAGAGTAGTTTCTACGATGCCCTTTGTTGGAGTCGGAAGTCACTCTTGGATTGCTTGTAGGAGCAGAGCCCGACGCCCATCAGTTTAATGTCACAATTTGTTTTAAAGGGGTGATCAAATGGAGGGAAACTCAAAACGATATCGTTTCAACTCAGAAACTAGGTCGGGCAAGCATGAATGAGTGAGGTCTTGATAAAATTCAAATAGTGAGTCGTAGTAAAGGGTGAGTAGGGGGAAGACTTGCATTAGAAGAGTGCGAAGGTCTATCACAAACATTCGGTTCATAATAGACTGGAGAAGAAAGAATCCAAACGCAAAATCCTTTTACATTCAAACACAGAAGACCAGAGAGCACAACAATGTCATAACAAATCCTTTATCATAAAAAGATTGTTCATTCCATGCGAATCCTTCGACTGTGGACTCCCCGGCATGAGATGGAACATAGATGGAAAAAGAAAATTGTTTGTCATAAACCAAGAAATCTCAAACATAGAGGCATAACCAGGAAACCAGAATGGTCGCTGAAACTTTATAGTCGGGAGCTAAGCTCTACCATCGATAGATACAAAAATGGCAAAAATGCCTTCATATACTCAGAACTACAACATCAGCGAAATCAAGACACTGCATTGAAGGCTTTGCGTCTGCATGGCTTTCTGACAGTCAACCTCTGAAGGGTCGTGCAACTTGAGTTAGATGCAATCTAATTCTTTGACAGTACCAACGGCGAATCGACGTACCTTTAATTCATGGCCGTGATTTCCCATTATGGCGGAGGCGATATCTAACCACCACCAACCGCTTCAATAAATGATTCATCGGGATTGAGGATGGCCCAGCCAACTCGGCACCTTCGGGATGTGGAGAGCCTCCTGCACTGCTACCTGGAATAACTGACTGGCTCAAAGAATATGCGTGGAGGCCAGCGCGGAAGGTGGGGCACGGGAACGGAGTGATGGGGCCGAAACAGCGGGGGGGGAGGAGTAAGAAGAGATGAGGGAGCGAGAGAGGTTACAGGGGAGACACACGGAAAAAATGCGATAAGCGGAGGAGGCAGGAGAGTAGATGTGATGGACATGGGAGGCTGACGTGGAGGGAAGGAGACACCTGGCAGGCAGTGTGTGGATGATGAGAAGGAAGGAGGACCACGTGGACCAAAGAGGGGAGGTAGATGGGTGACACACGGCAGCAGGGGAAAGGTTGTTTGGAAGATGACATGACGGGAGAGGGGCCCATGCAGGCTAAACACAGAGTAGCTGAGCATGATGGAATTGCGCGAGCGCCGTTGATCTGAGTGCTAATATCTCGACCATCGGAAAGCTGTGTCCGCGATTCCGGACCCCCCCCCCCTCCGCTT
>ML783586.1:573174-589308 GCA_009831015.1 Picea engelmannii
AAAGGTGGAATGGTAGGGGGGGTCCGAAATTCAATACGCGCTGTTGATCCGGGCGCACGAATCGCGACCGCTAGAACTTGCACATTGCTTACCTCGGGCGCATTATCACCCAAAACTTAGGACAAGTGGGTTTTTAATCCAAACTTTTGCGTTCTAGCCCCTCTTACAAGAAATATCGCTAACACCCTTGACAATGGAAACACCAGGAATAGCTGATGATCCCACCCAATTATGCCAAATCGTCGAGAAAGTCGAAGCTCATCTTCGACGAGCTCAAGAAGACATAGCACAAGCCACCCAGTCTTTGGCACAAGAACAAAGCACAAATAGAGAACAATAGAGGAAGGCAAAATAGGATCAGCTTGCCTTACAAGTGAAATGGGAGGAGGAAAAAGAACAGTTACAGTAGAGCAAGGACCAGTTGCTAATAGAGAAACTTGAAGTACAAGAAAGAGTTCTCAAAGCACTTTTCTTTGTGACGGTCATAGAAGTGAATATGGAAGAACATGTCCCACAACATGTGGCACAACTGGAAGAATTAATCCAACAACTTCAGTAGCGCATCACAGATCTAGAACTTCGTACTGTGCCCGAGACTCCACAAGAAGTAAGAGATTTGAGGGAAGCAACTACTCGTAATGCAGTTGGCCGATTAAAAACGTTGGCTTTGTAATGTAAGCAGTTGAGTGCTAGAAGCGCCCATACTTACAAGAACCTCACGGAGAACCCCGAATTGAAAACATTAGAAGCGCAGCTCAAAGAAGCAAAGAAACATGCATATGTGTTACAGGCGCAGCTGAAGGCCTTGACCCTAATCAAGAGAATGAAGTGATTTCCAGAACAACACACCACTCAACAACCGGTACACACACTGCAAAGTAAAGTGATGGAAGTCTCCCAATGACTTCATCCACTCCAAGAGAAGGCATGCCACCTGTTCACTAAAGTTGAGAGCCAAGCAGCCAAGCTTGAACAAGTTGTCATCACCGCAGAACAGCGCATAGACGGGCCAGTAAATGACACAGTAATCCAGGAATTTACTGAGCAAGAGGTTGTCGCACTGCAGCAGGTCAAAGTAGCTCGAGCCAAGATCAAAGAATTTGAGTCATAATTGATCAGACCTGAGTGACTCGGGACGAGTCACAGGTGAGTGTTGGGGGCTTGTTGGCCCTTGACCAAGTTTTGAAGAATACTTGGTCATATTTGACTGTTTTTGGGACTGCGACAGCTTGCCAAAGATAGAGCACAATGCGAAGAAAAAATTAGGAAAGAAAGACCTATTTTTGGGCCCCTTTTAGGGTTTTGGGTTGATTTAACGGGAAAGGAATGTTGGCCCATGGTTTTACCCACGCTTAGGCCCATTTTGTAATCTATAAATAGATAGGCAATGTAAGAAATAACAGAAGTTGTTTCTTAGTGCACTTGGTGATTGCTTAGTGCAAGTTGGCTAAAGTGCTAAGAGTTGGATCTGTGTGATTAAGTATTGTAAGGCTTTGTGCATTTTGTGTAAGACTTGCAGAGATGAGTGCAAGTCCTTGTGAGAGACTGTAGAAGGATTTGTTTTGAAGTGCAAGGAAGAAGGATCTAGTGAGCTACGCAGATCTTTTGTCCTATGCGAAGTAAGGGTCACGGAAGCTCTGTGTTGTAACCGCTTGACTGAGATAATATAAAGAAGAAGACTTTGTGGACATAACCTCAGGGTGGGGGTGAACCACGGTAACTGTGTGTATTGTTCTCTATGCTATGATCTGATGTGTTTATCTCCTTCTTGGCTAAGTATATGTTGTGATTAGATAGATCTAGTTATGTTATGTTCTTATGATGTATGAATGAATGTTAGATCTGATATATACGATGCTTAGCGCTTGATCTGTTGAATCTAATCTATATTTTTTTTGCTAAGTACTAAATCATCTTTAGTCTAAGTATTCATTGCGATGCTCTGTGTTATCTATGAAGTACCATAAGGGTTGAAAATTGATGATTGATCTATGCTAAGTGCCCTGTAAAAGATATAATCACAGATCAGTGTCCCAGCTAAGGTTGCAGACATCTGAGTCCTGCAACCACCCCTGCCTTTACCTCGGGTGAGACTTCATCTTCTTCGCAGGTGTTTCTGAAAGGGCTGGTAGTTAGGGTTTTGTTGGTGCGCTCTTGAGCGTTGAACCCTGGGTCTGCCCCTGTGCCAACAAAATGTATAATAATTTCTCGTTCAAGTCCCACTAAATTCTTTAAAATATAGCATTCCAATGGAATTATGTGCATGCCAAGGAGCACTCTCATGGTTTTGTATTTACTACAATTTCAGTCTCTTAGGTGTCATTGTTGAATGTTGGGTCTGTATTCTATGGATAAGAAAGAGTTAAAAACCTTTTTTTTGTATGACTGTGTAGCAAATATTTAATTGGTTCCAAGAATCTACACATGCTTGCCTAGAGACAATGACCAAGGGAAATCCACTTTATGGTTCTTTTCTTCTTTGAGAGAGATGATTAGTGCAACTAGCAACTAGATATTAGAATTGATTGTATTCTACTAGAAGTAATATTTTCTTCCTTCTTTTCATTTAATGCACACACAACAACTAATTTGCAGAAACATACATAAATATTAAGATGGTTGGCTAGAATGACAGGTATTCATGATATTATATTAGAAAGAACATCTAAATTAGTTTCTTGAAGATCAGTCTTCTATAGATCATCCACTCCTCTATCATCCTCTGAAGATATTTGTAAATTCTAACCTTGTACAATATCTATTGCAAACAGATATTCAGTAAAGGAACAGAAAAGATACAATGGAAAATACAAACATTACATAGAGATGTTTTTCCCCTGGAAGGGAAAACCATCATATTCTATATTCATTCATTATGATACATTGTTTAAAATACAATATACATATAGGATCCAACGACATCCAAAAACCTAACCCAATGACCTGGATTAGTCCAAAACCCTAATTCCTTAACCGGAAATAGAAAACCATCGGGCAAAAATCATGTGCCGAAAAACCACCTAAATACATGACACGTTTCTCGAGGCTCATGTTTCTCAAGGAAGGTAGATCTACACCATATACGTTACAATAACATATCGTGGCAGTAAATTGCATCTCACAAAATTTGAGATAATTTTAATGTTTGAACTCTATGTCAAATCTAGCCACCATGTTCTTTGTTAAATCTTGATGGATTCTTTTTTAAATCATTGACAATTAATATTTCTTCTCTCTGTATAAGATCGCCCCACCCTGTGTAAAAGTCGCATATAAAATTTTCTCATGTAACGACATGATCAGTAACTACTCACTCACTAAAAGCATGAATGAATGACTACATATATAAAGGTTTTTTCTTCAGTTGTTGCCTAATATCTATGTGATCTGTGCTCGATTGGTTTTTGTCCAAACCAATATCCCTTAGCTTATTTATATATCTTTATATTGTTGCATGATTTCATGGATCTGTCGAGTAACCCCAACCTACATATATGCACAAAATATTAGTTTTGAAAATGTGAAAATGAACAATGTTTCAAATCCCATTGTTGTGGCTCTTCATCGGGATGCAGAAATCAGACTTCAATTGTGCATGTTAGCGGTGTGTCATACACAGGGATCAACGACACTTCAACAATTCCAGAAGAAATAAGACTCACTTGTACTTCAGATATGTATTTCTAATCTATATTTCTTGCATATATGTATTTCCATGCAGGAGATTGGTAGTTTCTCGGGCTCTATTTGTTGTTACAAATATGAAGAAACCTTGTGTTGGAGAAGATCGCCATTTACAGATTTACAGTGGATGGATTGTGCCTGTTCTCTATAGAAGAGTCTCATGCACACCTTCTGGAGGTGTTTGTTTTACCATTAATGGCATGAATCCCATCGTGTTGATGTAATCGTGGGAATTGTTTTGGTATGGATGGATCTCATGATGCAAATCAAATCCTTGATAGTGCCTCTTCTGCGCATTTTTGGTGGGCAGTTTTGAACTCATATTAAATCGTTGCAAAAATCTTTCATTCCAAAGCTCAATTTGTAAGCTACGGAGCTTCAAACAATATTTCATGAGGTGCTTTGTTTGTTGTGTAAACTCGCCTTTCACCTTTGTGGATCTTCACACAACAATGCCCTCCTTCATGTCAGCGATAAGATCACTAGACCCTGTTATAGGCATTGAACTCACATCTGTTTTAGGATTATGAATTAATATTACATATGCACTAACACCACATGCACGAGCAAACCCACAACTCACTCGCATAGCTGGAAACACACTGGAAATGAGATCATCATCGAAGCATTCATAGCATTTTTCGAGGCTGAAGACCCATGCACTAGGCAGATAAATAGACCCTAGCTACACATTTGTGAAGAGACCGCTCAATAGTGCACATGAATACATCCACTGCAAATTCATAGAATCCATTCACTTCTCTTATGCACACTTTGTATTTGATATTGTGTTGAATGGTAAAAGACAGATCTATAAGTTTGGTCATTGATGAAACATAATGATAAATCAGGTGAATTATAATTGTGCATTATTTAAAATAAATTTTGGAACTTCAAAGGAATAGTTTTATTAGAGGTTCAAGGGAAACTTCAAAGTCAAAATAAAATAAAATTAGAGAGATTAGGGGCTTGAAAATTGATATATTGATTTTCATTATTTTACAAAGATCATTTGTTTGTAATTGAGATTATATTTGCGAGTTGGGAAATACTCATGAAGATTAGATGCATTATGTTCTTTTGCATCTAAAATTTTATTGTTCTTGCAACATGATCTATATTGAGACACTAAGACCACTAAAAGCCTTCTATTTGTGTTTGGGCATGGCAAGAAAAATATTCTATAATAAAATCATTTTTTTTTGCTCTATGTCCTAGATCTGCCCGAAATTGAATAAGGGGATATTAGGTACACCTTGTGTTGTGAGTGATGGTGAATATTTTCTCCGTGGCTATTCTCTTTGATGTTTATGATGTTTATTGTCTAGTTTTGACATAAACACAATTGTAATGCATTATTTACCGCAACACACATAATATAATCCAAGTGCACACAATTAGTGAAATTCAAGCACAATGAAGCACAAGTAATTAAGAAGCAATGAAGATATCAAATTGGAAATCACATCAACATTGGACACATCAAGCTCATAACCAAGGACTCAAAGCATCATCAAATTTGAATATCAACTCAACTTTGAAATCGACATTTATTGTAAACTTGAAAATAGTATTTTTTGTACAACTATGTAGTAAATATTTAATTGGTTCCAAGAATCTACACATGCTTTCCTAGAGACAATGACCAAGGGAAATCCACTTTATGGTTCTTTTCTTCTTTGAGAGAGATGATTAGTGCAACTAGCAACTAGATATTAGAATTGATTGTATTCGACTAGAAGTAATATTTTCTTCCTTCTTTTCATTTAATGCACACACAACAACTAATTTGCAGAAACATACATAAATATTAATATGGTTGGCTAGAATGACAGGTATTCATGATATTATATTAGCAACAACATCTAAATTAGTTTCTTGAAGATCAGTCTTATGTAGGTCATCCACTCCTCTATCATCCTCTGAAGATATTTGTAAATTCTAACCTTGTACAATATCTACAGCAAACAGATATTCAGTAAAGGAACATAAAATATACAATGGAAAATACAAACATTACATAGAGATGTTTTTCCCCTGGAAACCCAAACCGGGAAAACCATCATATTCTATATTCATTCATTGTGATACATTGTTTAAAATAAAAGATACATATAGGATCCAGCGGCATCCAAAAACCTAACCCAATGACCTGGATTAGTCCAAAACCCTAATTCCTTAACCGGAAATAGAAAATCATCCACAAAAACCATGTGCTCAAAAACCACCTAAATACATGGCATGTTTCTCGAGGCTCATGTTTCTCAAGGCAAGTCTATCTACACCATCTACGTTACAAGAACATATAGTGGCAGTAAATTGCATCTCACAAAATTTGAGATAATTTTAATGTTTGAACTCTATGTCAAATCTAGCCACCATGTTCTTTGTTAAATCTTGATGGATTCTTTTTTAAATCATTGACAATTAATATTTCTTCTCTCTGTATAAGATCGCCCCACCCTGTGTAAAAGTCGCATATAAAATTTTCTCATGTAACGACATGATCAGTAACTACTCACTCACTAAAAGCATGAATGAATGACTACATATATAAAGGTTTTTTCTTCAGTTGTTGCCTAATATCTATGTGATCTGTGCTCGATTGGTTTTTGTCCAAACCAATATCCCTTAGCTTATTTATATATCTTTATATTGTTGCATGATTTCATGGATCTGTCGAGTAACCCCAACCTACATATATGCACAAAATATTAGTTTTGAAAATGTGAAAATGAACAATGTTTCAAATCCCATTGTTGTGGCTCTTCATCGGGATGCAGAAATCAGACTTCAATTGTGCATGTTAGCGGTGTGTCATACACAGGGATCAACGACACTTCAACAATTCCAGAAGAAATAAGACTCACTTGTACTTCAGATATGTATTTCTAATCTATATTTCTTGCATATCTGTATTTCCATGCAGGAGATTGGTAGTTTCTCGGGCTCTATTTGTTGTTACAAATATGGAGAAACCCTGTGTTGGAGAAGATCGCCATTTACAGATTTACAGTGGAGGGATTGTGCACGTTCTCTATAGAAGAGTCTCATGCACACCTTCTGGAGGTGTTTTTTTTACCATTAATGGCATGAATCCCATCGTGTTGATGTAACTATGGGAAGTTTTTTGGTATGGTAGGATCTCATGATGCAAATCAAATCCTTGATAGTGCCTCTTCTGCACATTTTTGGTGGGCAGTTTTGAACTCATATTAAATCGTTGCAAAAATATTTCATTCCAAAGCTCGATCTGTAAACTACGGAGCTTCAAACAATATTTCATGAGGTGCTTTGCTTGTTGTGTAAACTCGCCTTTCACCTTTGTGAATCTTCACACAACAGCGTCATCCTTCACGCCGACGATAAGATCACTAGACCCTGTTATAGGCATTGAACTCACATCTGCTATAGGATTATGAATTAATATTACATATGCACTAACACCACATGCACGAGCAACCCCACAACTCACTCGCATAGCTGGAAACACACTGGAAATGAGATCATCATTGAAGCATTCATAGCATTTTTTGAGGCTGAAGACCTATGCACCAGGCAGATAAATAGACCCTAGCTACACATTTGTGAAGAGACCGCTCAATAGTGCACATGAATACAACCACTTCAAATTCATAGAATCCATTCACTTCTCTTATGCACACTTTATATTTGATATTATGTTGAATGGTAAAAGACAGATCTATAAGTTTGGTCATTGATGAAAGATAATGATAAATCAGGTGAATTATAATTGTACATTATTTAAAATAAATTTTGGAACTTCAAAGGAATAGTTTTATTAGAGGTTCAAGGGAAACTTCAAAGTCAAAAAAAAAAAAATTAGAGAGATTAGGGGCTTGAAAATTGATATATTGATTTTCATTATTTTTACAAAGATCATTTGTTTGTAATTGAGATTCTATTTGCGAGTTGGGAAATACTCATGAAGATTAGATGCATTATGTTCTTTTGCATCTAAAATTTTATTGTTCTTGTAACATGATCTGTATTGAGACACTAAGACCACTAAAAGCTTTCTATTTGTGTTTGGGCATCGCAAGAAAAATATTCTATAATAAAATCATTTGTTTTTGCTCTATGTCCTAGATCCGCCCGAAATTGAGTAAGGGGATCTTAGGTACACCTTGTGTTGTGTGTGATGGTGAATATTTTCGTCGTGGCTATTCTCTTTGATGTTTATGATGTTTATTGTCTAGTTTTGACATAAACACAATTGTAATCCATTATTTACCGCAACACACATAATATAATGCAAGTGCACACAATTAGTGAAATTCAAGCACAATGAAGCACAAGTAATTAAGAAGCAATGAAGATATCAAATTGGCAATCACATCAACATTGGACACATGAAGCTCATAATCAAGGACTCAAAGCATCATCAAATTTGAATATCAACTCAACTTTGAAATCGACATTTATTGTAAACTTGAAAATAGTATTTTTTGTAAGTAATCAAGATCAACTATAATTATTTTGTAAGTGTCAAATCAAATCAAGTTGAATTTCTTTGTAATTGGGTGCATTCTCGGTTGATCTCAACACCCAAGATTCATTTTGATTTTGAGTTGAAATTGACAAGGTTGAGTAGTTTAACTCAAATCATTGTAAAACATCACAATTTTTTGGATGCATTTTCAGTGGTAATCGACATCCTAAACTTTCTGGAAGCAAGTTCAAGTGAGCGAGTACAAGCAAGCCAGAAGAGAAAGTGAATGAGAGTTTCAAGCGAGCGTGTTCAAATGGAGAGAAGTCATGAATTACTAGAGTTTTTGAAAACTCTAATAAACACCACTGAAGACAACACAATAATATTGAACAAAGAAACTCTTCAATCAGTGCTAACTTGTTTGCAAGTGAGGCAAGATAAATTTAGACTTATACAATAACAATCCCATCTATTGAATGATAAGTTGATAGAACTAAAAAGTCAACAGTCGATGAAGTTTTCTGAACTAGGTTTTGTTCAGAACAATCCTCTCTATAATGATAATGATAATGATAATGATGATAATGATGATCAATAGTCAGTGAAGGAGAACATCAACAAACCAACTTCAAAAATAACTTCCAATGAAGATGAATTACAAGCAGAAGATGCCAAAGCACAAAGTGATACAACAAGTATAAGTGAAAGTAAATGTGAAGCACATCATCATGTACAACATAATCTTTCTAAGCCCATCATCAGACCTTGGGAAGAATTACACTTCAATAGGAATCGACATGGCTTGGATATGAAAATCAAAACAATTTTCATATTCCAAACTACTCCAAACCAATTTTGTTTGTGAACGCTGGATTTCTTCAAGAAAATTCAACTTCAAATGTTGAAGATCGGGATGTTAAGTGCCAACATTGCAATCGAGTTGGTCACATGGAGAATAAGTGTTTTGATCTCCATCCTTGCCAACATTGTGGCAATAATAACCATTCTTTAGACAGATGTTCAACACTAAAGAAAACTGAAAGATTGAAATTCACTATGAGTGGATTGATCCTTGGTAGTGGTCATCAACAATGAAGCGAATATATAAGTCTTACCGAAGAATTCAATCTCGATTAATGACCAAACTTCTATCACATAACATTTTTTTACCTCACATAAGTGGTCCCCTTATGGCGTAGCTTTCGAGCATGGATGTAATGTCCCCAAGGTCGAGCCCAGTTGTAAATCTTGTTTACAAAATGAGTTGTAAAAATGTCTTATAGGCTGCTGAGCCAAGTTTGTATAAGCCGGTGGGATTATGTGATTGTTAGGCCAAAGAGCCTAAGATTTGGAGACCAAGGGCCTGATTTTGTACCTGTATGTATGCAGCACATTAATAAAATATAAATACCGCCGCGTGCAGACCGACCACGATGAATGAGTGATGGGGGACTGAGCTTCCGTTGGGAAAAGGGGATAAGTGTTGAGCCTAGGCGCTTAAGCCTTGGGAATAATATTTTATTATTATTCCAAAGAACATGTGCATTTTATGTTTTATTTTTAAACTAAGTTCATGGCAAGGGAAAAACGTGCAAAGAGGATGCATGTTGATGGAACGCATGCAGTTCCAAGGGTGAAAAGTGTCAACCCTGGTGCATGCAAATAAAACGGTCGAGATGAGCCATGAGAGGGGTCCCTCCTCCATTCCACCCGACTGCATGAGCGTGTATGGAACTATGAATAGTACGACCAACCCAACCTCTGCAAGAATACCTCGTGTGTTCCTGAGAGTTGGGAAAACCCTGTGTTTGGTAATGAAAATCCATGTACACCTTTGTTTCTGAGAGCTGAGAAGCATGTGTTTGTTTCTGAAAAGTCAGGTTCACCCTCTCCGTTCTGAGTCATGGAGTCTATGTCGATCCCTGCGGGACTTGCTTGTCACGCAATCCCAAAAATCATCATCGTGAGACCTTGTCGTCATTGCTGAACCTATTTGGGAAGCTTGTGTTTGTATTCCCGGTTGGTTGTGGTGACCACGCAGAGATGGACTGCGTGTGGCTTTCTGGCCAGTGCAAGTTGTGATTGATCCTATGTATGACCTCTCTCCAAGTGAGGGAGGTGACTGTTGTTGGAAGAGGCAGGTTGTCAGGCATGTGAGCAACTCTTTCCAGGTGAGAGAGTTTGTTGGGAAGTGGTTTCTTCTAGAGAGTGTCCAACACCAGCTTCGGGCTCTGAGACTTCCTGATCTGGACTGTTGCCAAGACCTAGAAAGGGAGGTGTAGCACTGATGGACTGTTCTTGTGAAGGTGTATACTCCCGGGCGGAACAGGCATGTGGGGAATGAGAGTCTGGAAGTAGGGGGCGTAAGATGGCATCCTGAGAAGAATCCTTCCAGTCATTCTATGTTGTTTTCCCTGTAACCTCAGCCTAGCCTAGGATTCCTTGACTTGGGGTGGAGCTTAGTCCCAGCTTGGGGCTGACCCACTGTTGAGCTGATGAGCAATGTGGTATAAGGTTGGGAGGTTCATGGAAGGCCTGCACATGGTTGGTGGAATCGCCAAGGTTTTCAAAGATAAGTATCAGATGATGTTTTATTCATAATTCTTCATCTCTGTGTAAATATAACTATCATTTATTCTGTTGTGCATATAAATTTAATGTTAATGTTATTGATTGTATATTATAGAAGTAAATAATGTGTTTACTCTAAGCTCAAATGTATTCTTTTCTTAAATGCATGTGGATTATATAATGCCTATATGATCTATGTAAGAGAGTGTTACAATTTGGTATCAGAGCAATTAAGCCTTGGTAATAGAAAAAGGTGCATTACAGATGGTATTAGAGCCAAGGTTTCGACATTGAGCCTAGATGGGCCAGTTGAGTGGTCTTTGGACCGAGGGTGTAAGGAGAAATTGTGTCTGGAGGACCAATTCCAGACCTTGGAATGATCTGTAGTGTCAAGGAGTTACTTGACCATGCCTACAAGATCAGGAGGTATAGCGGTGTTGTGAAACCGCATCCGGTGTGGTCTATGGCCACAGGGAGAGAGGACTCCACACCAGAAGTGCTATATGGGTTGGGAATTCACCCCTTCTGGTCAAATCCTTCCATATGGGTTGACCATCTTCTTTAGAGTTACTGACCCCTCAGAATGAGTTTCACACTATCGCACTGCCATGTCATCAACCTACCACATCACTAGAGACTACCACACCATATTTTGACTACATTAGCTAACATATCAACATTCCCAATCAATAGTTCCATGTCGACCTCTAGCAGACCCCTCTCTCTCTTTTGTGATATCATTTTTTTGAGGTGATTTTCAAATGAGTACAACTTTCTCATTCTGAATTTGTTTTTAGTGAAATTATTTTGTAAAGAGTGTGCTTTTTCATGCTTTATTCACTAGTGTAATTGGTTTATATAAATTTCAATAGGAAATTTTCATTGTTATTAGTTTTCTCATAAGATCCTCTCTAGTCTTTATCTTTGGAAATACTAAAGCATGTGTATTGGTCATTTGGGCACCTTTCTGAGTGATATTATTTTTTAATGTGTGTTAATTTTCATATACTTTGTAGTGATGTACTTATTTTTATGTTTATATTCATTTGATTTTGTTCTTCAATATTGCTAATTCTAATGAAATATGCTTAAATAGGACTAATTATTTATCATGAAAGTCCCACATGGAATATTTGTTGAGAAGTAGGCATTGTGGAGGATTACTTTAGAAACACAAGTTGCACCTTTGTATGTCTTAAAGGAAGACAATTGGGAAAACAAAAGGATGAATCCCATGGACTCTTTAGCATGTCCATTTATAGAGATATGAAATTTCAGCTACAAGGGATTGACAAACCAGAAGAATCTTGGACCAAACCTATGTAGTTGTTTGGTGAATAAAATGAAATTCAAACTCTTTAGCTTGAGAATGAGCCAATTACTTTGGATCCTGCCAATTTTGATCAAATCGAAGATTATATCTCAAGGTTTAAGACTTGAGACATTTTATTTCATATTTTGGTTTGGAGAAGTTTGATGATCAATTTATAATTTCCATCCTTTCTAAAATTAGTGAATGTTACTCAATTTTTGTTTTTGCATTTTATTCCATAAAAGAATCCTTTGGAGCCACTTATAAAATTCCTAGTTTTGATAATTTTGTGATCAACTAATGCTAGAGTAGGATAAGATCTTGCACATTTATGTCATTTATATGGGCACCAAGAATAAGGCCTCAATGGTACAGTAGAATCAAGGTTCCAAGAAGAATAAATCCAATAAAAACGTAAGGAAGGGTCCCAAACCCAATCAACATCTTATTCCTCCAAATCGCGGTCAATGAGCAAAGCTCAAGGGAGAGAAGATTGGAAAGAATTATAACTTTTATGGATGATGTAATGGAAATATTGAATCAAATTGATGGAATAATATGGAGGAGTTGTAGGAAATCATGAAGCACCACATCATCCAACTTGAACCTCCTCCTTCTTCTCATTATTTTTATAATTCTCAAACCATTTTTTTCTGCCTATAGCTTCAATGTAGAAGCTTCTATTGTAGATGATTGGATTTTAGATTTTAGAGACTCATGACATATGGATAAGGAAAATGCCATATTTTCTACACTATGATTGTAATAGAAACTATATTTTCATTATTGTTAATAGGTCCTTAGGATTCTTAGGATCGGCGTTTTCTTTAGATAGATGTTGGTGGTTTTAACAAGGTACTTTGTTTTGTTGATCTCTCATGCAATCTTCTATCCATTTCTCAAATAAAAAAAATTTGATGTTGGAAAAATTATAGATTTTTCACCACATAGTATTATAATAAAATACTTGCATGATCCTTAACATGTGATAGCTTCAAAAAGAGTTGACATTTTCTCCATACTACATAAGCTTGAAAAAATTGAGTTATAATCACTTTCTTATGTTTTTGTCACTCAAATTTGGTATAAGTGGTTTGGACACTTAATTACCACTCACTAAAAAAGTTATGCAAGTAAGAAATGTTGCATGTTATTCCTCTAGTTTGCTACAAGGATGATGTTTGTTCTGTTGTGTTCTCAAAAAGAATCATTGGGATAGTTTTGAAAAATGTTCCTCTTGTCATGCATCAACACTTTTGAGTTGATTTAGAGTGACTTCTTTGGCCCTTTTACTTTTTCGGTCCCTGATACATTGATGGTTTTTGTAGGAACACTTAGGTTTATTTTATTACTTGTAAAACTAAAGTTTTTACTAAGTTTTTGGCCTTATAGGCCCTAGTTTACAAATAATCTAGTCATCGCATGCAAAGCCTAAGATAAAAAATAAAAAAAAATGGAGGATAATATGTTAACAATAATTTCATTATATTTTGTACTGGAACACACATTGTCCCTTGTACATTGCACTAGAATGGTGTGGTCAAGAGAAATCATCCAACCTTAAAGGAAATGGCTAAATACATGAATCAATCTAGTAATATTCCCCCTATGTTTTGGTCCAAAGCCATTAATTGTGCCAACTACATATTGAACCACACTCCTACTAAGGGTGCATATTGTAATATCATAAGAAGCATGGAGTAAAAGCTATCCATATGTTAGAAACTTTCATTTGTTTGTCTATGATGCTTAGGCTCACATTCTCAATGAGAAGAATAAATTTTTATATCTCAAGAGTAAAAATTTATTATTGTTGGTTATTTAGAGTATGTAAAATGTAATTACCTTTATGTACACCACACTACAAAGGTGCTTCTCACTATACATGTTTAGTTTAATATTTTTTTGTCTTGTGAACCTAGTTTGTTTTTTTTTCCATATTTAGCCCATGAACCAATTTGTCCATTTACTCCTCTATCAACTTCTTCTTATTATTACTTCAATATTATTTCATTTTTATGGATGATAATTCTTTTTTTGACAAAGAAAATAAGGAGGGAATTCCTACTCTAACTGCTCCTCTTTCTCCTAAATATTGATCATTTCCAAGACAGGTTCAATAAACTTGGGAATCTCTATCCCTAGTGCACATTCCTTGGTAACTCAGATTATTTTTAATAGAAATGTGCACTAGGGACCATAAACCTATGCATCCCCATAGGTAGTGAACAATTCATTTAACAAAAATTGACACGAGTTAAAACCTAATTCCTTTCACATAGAACTTAACTATGGAAAGAGTGTCCAATGAACGCTTACCCTTGGGATATTTCCTCATCAATCGATAACTCATTAGTTGATATGTGATTCAAAATAGAGTTATAGGGATTGGGAAAATTTGTATTTTACTAATTTGTTGATGAAACAATTTCCATGACATTAAATTCATTTCTCTATGAAGCCCTAAAATACTTATCGCAGAGATGTGAGGATTCACTTACTGATTTTGTCGGCATCGCTCCTCTGTCAATCTAGGGCGCTCCTCTGTCGAAACGAGATATCTCCTTTGTCTCATGTGTCAATCTAGGCTATCCAAGTTAGCGATGTCAAAATATATGATCGAGAGTTTGATCTTTCCATATGGGAGCTAGGGTTTTCTGGATATTCGATTGAGAGTGATGTCTGTCGAGATGGGAGCTAGGATAGTCAAGATACTCTCGAGACAGGAGCTAGGGAAATCGAGAGACGAGAGGTAGGGCAGTCGAGATATGGAGATCAGTTACAATATCCAAGGGAAATCAGGATATGTAGATCACTTACAATGGTCATGAATATAGTTTTTGGTTATATATATTATATGTTTTATATATTTATAATTTGTATAAATTATAAATGTATAATATATAGTATATATTATATATAATATATAGTATATAATATATATTATATATTATATACTTTATATTATATATAATATATAATTTATATAATATATTATATATTATATATAATATATAATTTATACAATATATATTATATATTATGGAGAAGGAATTGTCCTTTGAAAAATTGGTGTATGCCAATGTGAGTGTCCAACACATAGTATACCATTGATGATGATGATCATGACGATATGACAATGAAAAAGATGATGATTGCGATGACAATGGCAATAATGTTGATGATGATGAAGATGATGATGAGGGGTAGGACACCAAAAATGTTTATTAATAGGGGTGACAATAATGAGGACGACTATAATGACAATGAGCACAACGATGAATATGAAGACGATGACAATGATGTATATGATGGAATTTATATTTGTTAGAAAAACAGGACCGCGGAGCAATAAAATAAAACAAATGCAGAAACAAAACACAGAAGACACACAATACAAGAGAGACAAAGATTTACGTGGTTCACCCAGTGTGGGCTATGTCCACTAGAGAAATTGTTAGGTCCTTCCTTTATTATTATCCAGCAAATGAAGGGATACAACCTACAGCAAAACCCGTTGTAACTTCCTCTTCTTTCTCTCATAGTCTCCTCTCTCAGAATACAATATTCACCATCATCCATAGCTGCAATACATTTCCCTCATAAAAGAGGGTTGCCTTCTAGGGAAAAAAACCCTAAAATAATCTCTATCATTATATCTGTGACCTTATAATGAACGGTCCAGATTTACAATAAAATTACAATATACTTTTACAAGGCAGCTTCTACTTCGGGGGCTTCGCCCTCGAACCCCTGCTGGGGGCCCGCTTGTCCCTAGACCCCGCAGAGGGGGTACCCCCCCTCTACATTCCCCCCCGTGGAAGAGTGTACATACTTCTGGGGTGTAAATACTTCATGGGGTATAAACACGGCTGAAAAAAAGGACCTCTGAATCAGGAAGATAATCAGGCTCCACAACCAACAATCTCCCACTTGGAGACTGATCTCAACAACTCCACCGTTGTTGTATTTGCTGGACTCTGAACCTTCTTGGACCTGGCAAATTTCTCATTTTCATGTTCATTCTTGAAGACCAACTGAAACTGAGCAGGAACTCAGTTTCTCCCTGGTTACTCCCTTTGTTAACATGTCTGCAGGATTCTGGCTAGTGTGT
>ML783586.1:600021-662247 GCA_009831015.1 Picea engelmannii
GTCACCTTACTTTATCATTTCTTGATTTTGTCACTTCTCTTTATTATTTAAATAATCCACCTTGACTTTGTCACTTTAATTTATCATTTAAATAATTATTTCTTCTTTTAGGTCACTTTGACTTCTTTGACCTTGGGGGCTTCGAGCCTTCATATGGGGGTCTGTCATCTTCGTAAGGCCATAAATATCAAACCATGAGGAGTTATGTGACATTCCACATACCACCAGAAATGGCATGACAAGCACTATCCATATAGGATAGTTTCACCAACAATTTCCTTGATATTCATCTCATTATTCCACATACAAGCATGGGTCCTCCAACCATTCTTCTAGGATAATTCAATCCACAAAGCGTCTTCCCGTGAGGGATTTCACCATAAGGAGACCACTTTGGAGTTCATCCATTTGTACACCTTATCAATCATGATAAGCCAATAATGATTCATCTATACATTTTTCCAACAATGCATCATATACCAATGAAACCACATCGATCCATATTCATCATGTATCAATGAAAACTCATTGATCCATCTTCATCTATGCATTCTCATAAAGGAAAATACATATTACATTACATCAATCATCAATCAATAAATCCTTTGGAATCAATCAATCACTTGACATCAATAATTCAAACCATTGGCATCATTGACAACATGATCCAACATCCCGAACCTCTTGATCTGTTGACACGTATCTTTCCTAATGGATGGCCTAGATGACTTTAGGACTCCGGGCTTCGGCAGTCCTGGCCGCTCCAACCTGTTTTTCCCCCAAACCTATGAACTGATGAAGGGTCTAATTGTCTGCCATGTGTCTACTTATTTGGATGGCTCGGATGAGATCTGACCTTCAGGCCTCCAGTTATTCTCCCCCCAATGAAACTTAAGTCCTGAGAACCCCAAACTAATGGATCTCATATCCACGCTCCACGTGTCCCTTCTAACAGATGACCAATATTTACTCTGACTCCTAGCTCTTCAGGAGTTCTTGACTCCTACTCAACGTAATTCCTCCATAGTGGATATCCTCTAAAGTGGCTTATCTTCTGACGCCTATCCACCAATATTGATGGTGGATATTTACTTCGTTGCTCCAACTTCGAGGATTTTCGAAACAAGACACTTCAAATACTCTGAAGTGCTCACCTTCTGAACTCAAGGATCTTGAGACACGTATCCTTCTTGATTTGGAATCCCGATAACTTCAACTCCCTAATACTTTGGGTGTTCTTCTCCTATGTGCTCAAACTCAAAAATCCTCTGAATTCACGAAGTCTGAAGAAATTCAAGTTTAAGGCACGAGCTACTTACCTAGCGCCAACAGTTTTTGATCCACGTGCCCAGATCCAACGACTAGAATCTGTTCTTTCTCCTCCGTGCACTCCATGTCTATTCTGGACTCGGATATAACGGTCCAAATGCACTCTGATAGTTGATCTAAAGGTTGTTATAGCTTCTCCTCCTCGCTACTACGCTTTCCTTCAGATTTAAGGATATTCAAACTTATCAAGGGTTCGTCCTTTGATTTCTTCTCCTGCAAGGTTATCTACTCGACCTTCACTTGCACTGCCTCTCCTGAGCTTGAACTTTGAAACAAGTTCTTTTTGGCACACTCTTTGTGCTGACTCTCTTGAGCATTGTCTGTTTCTCAAAACTCAAAGCATCTCAGCCTTCTTATTCCTTCAAAGACTTCTAGTGCCCTACTACCACTCCATGATCTTCCTCCTAAGCTTTTATAGTTTAAAACACTTTACCTCTAGCACATTCCTTGTGCTCACCTCTGTGAAGACTTGCACTTATCCTTAGAGTGTTCGGTAACTCTGGCATTTATTCTGAGATTATGAACTTACTGATACTTCAAAGGCTTCAGTCCCTTTTCTCCTCAAAGGGAGTCTCGTGCACTCCTTGCACCTTCTCAAAACACTCCTTATTGAGCTTCTAGAGTATTCAGTAACTCTGACTGTGCTTTCTCTACACAGGCTTTCCTCTAGAGTATTCAATAACTCTTAGGCTCCTTCTGAGTTTGATATTGTTCTGGTTTTCCCACCTGGCACATTATTGTCTAAACTCAAAACATAATTCAATCACGCACTCCTTGCATTGGCTACACAGTGTTTCAATACTCTGGCATGCACTCCTTGCACAAACCTAAAGAACCCATAACTCTCAAAATCTCACAAAGATGGGGAATTACATCTTATTCCTGCAAAGGGAAACATATATGCATCTATGGAAATTCATAAACATACAGAAAACATCTAGAAACAAACACTCACATAAAACACATAAAAACCTCATGAACAGGAAAATTGCTCTTTGTATTAATATGAATGGTTCTATACAAAGATGTTTTTACAAAGTCTAGACTGCAACAGAGTCTTCAACACTTTATCTCCTCTCTTGATCTCTCTACTCGCTCATCCAATCTTCATGATAACCATCTAATGAAGTTTGATAAAATGATATTTTTACAAAAGAGGGGCTCCTCAAGCTCTCCCTCCAACTCACCTAACTCGCATTAATTACATTGAATTACATTCAATGGGAATCTAGTCTGAATCATATATATATATATATATATATATATATATATATATATATATATATCCCTCATACTGTCAGCCATTAAAGGAAACCCTATCTATTACAATAACTCAACATGTACAAAGACATAGGGTTGGTTTTCTTTAAGCCTCACAAACTTAAATTAAATTTAATTGCATTAACATTTTAAATTGGGTCCAAAATGAGAGGTTTGGTGCCTCTCTTTCCTTGGAAATTGTTCCTCCATGTGCGTTGATGCACTGGAACTAGTGTGTTTGTTGATATGGAGAGATGCTTCTTCATCATACTCCCGCGCTGACAAAATCATCAGCTCATGCTCATGGCTCCCCTACTACTAAGGTTAAGATCCCCCAGGATCCAAAATCTGAATTTGGAGTTGTCCATCTTCTCCTCTTCCTTGCTGTTGTTGTTATTGTTTCCCTGCTACTACAGGATCTACTCTAATTAGCTTCTCCTTGTTGTTGACTTTCTCCTATACTAAATTCATCATCAACCTTCTAATTTCCTCTATTACTCTGTCCATCTGGTCCACTAGTTAGCTCATCCTTTTATGTAGTCTTCCCTGCTGCAACTCCTCTTCATAAGTCTCCAACTTGACCTGTTGGATAATATTACTCTACACTATTACCCTTTCCTCCAGGGCTTCCACTCCTTCACACAAATCAATGGGTAGATCAATCTAATCTCCCATGATGTTTCTATCTCCTGTGTCATCAACTTACCACTCCACTGCAGATTCAAATTATGCAACATTGTCACTGACCTGTTGCCCAATCATTTCTTCTGGTAGTCCTCCTTTTTTAAGCTCATCTGCCTCTTTGTTAAGAACCAAATATCAATATAGCGTAGAAAAACCTCAGAAAAAATACTCAACGCCTTGAAAAAGAGATAATTTTAGATAATAAGCCTCTTCGAGGGGGTAACCTCCTTTTACCCCACTTAAATATTCAAGTACAAGATGATTCAAAATGAAAATGTCTCGTTGGTATATATAGGAGACTAGGAGGTATAATTACAACTAATGGCATAAAGCCGACATAAATAAAATAACATTACTAATATAATATGCCCCAATTAAGGGGTAATGAGACAATATTAGGGCTTAACATGCCCCTCCCCTTGAGACAAGTGTTGTCTACAACGCTTGAGTAACTTTGGATGCTTCTGTACAAAAGACTCATCTTCCCAAGTGGAATCTGCAGCCACTAGTTTCCTCCATTTAATGAGATACTCTGAAATGGATCTATTCCTCAGCTGGTGAATTCTTGTATCGGTGATGGCTTCAGGCTCCAATATTATTTTTCCTTCCTCGTCAAGTTCTGGAAATATAGTTTGAACTGGGATCTTGTCGCCTATAACCTTCTTTAAGCATGAAACATGGAAAAATGGGTGTACTCATGAATATGTAGGCAACTCCAATTTGTATGCCATAGTACCAATCTTTTGCAACACCTTCTTGAGACTAGTCAATAGGACTAGTCAAATACCCTATCTTACACAAGATGTATCTACAAATTTAAGATGACCCAGAAGCTGAAATTTTACCACAGATACCTTACTAATTTTTGTGAATAGCCTCTAGAGTTTAGGTTCGGAAATGTTACAGAAACTTTTTTATAGCGAAAATTCCTCAATGACTCAGTTCAGGATGATTCCAGAACCCTATCTTGTACATGTTGTATCTCTGAAAGTATAAGGCCTTGAGAGCTTAATTTTGAACCCAACATACCTTGATCTATATAATAAATATCCTCCAAGTCGTTCCTTCTGAAACGTTGTAGAAAATAATTTATAGCTAAAATGCCAAGGTCTCTCAGATGTAGCAGCGAAACCCCAAGACCTTGAGCTCTGATACCATATGTTAAGAACAAAATATCAATATAGCATAGAAAAACCTTAGAATAAGTACTCAACTCCTTGAAAAAGAGATAATTTCAGATAATAATCCTCTTCGAGTGAGCAACCTCCTTTTACCCCACTTAAATGTTCAAGTACAAGATGATTCAAAATGAAAATATCTCCTTGGTATATATAAGAGACTAGGAGGTATAATTACAACTAATGGCCTAAATCCAACGTAAATGAAATAACATTAATAATATAATATGCCCCAATTAAGGGGTAATGAGCCAATATTAGGGCTTAACACTCTTCTTGTGCTAGAACAATTCCATCTTCATCCATCTTCTCATTAGGTTGTAAGTTCTCCTCATTATTCACAATTGCATCCCTCGGACAGTCTTCTTTTGTGTCTGGATTTCCTAACCAATCTTCCATCATATTCAACTCTATTTCCCATTGAGTGAGCATATGATATGAATTCTCCTCTTTTTCTTTCATATGTTGGGAAGATTTAAATGTCTTCTCTTACTCTTCCTTGATAGTCTTTGTTGGTTTTATCTCCTCTGCGAAACTTTCATCATGTGCATTGGCCTCTACTGGGATGCTTGGAAAAATATATTGAGTCCTCCAATGATCAGAATGTGCCTCTGATCCTCCTCCTCTTATCAGCACTGCTTGTTGATATGAACTCCTCTCCTCTGAGTTCATGAGAATCTCATGCAGTCTCATCTCCAATTCTATCAACACTCCTTTCTGATATGAACTCCTTTCTGAGCTCCTAATACTTTTAGACAATCTCATTTCCTCCGTCTTCTTTCCCAACTAGAAACTTGAGGTTTTACTCCTTCTCTCCTGGAAGTCTATGAGATATTTTCATGATCTCATCTCATTTCCCTCCTGGAAATTTGAACCTTCATCACTAAGGTTCCTTCCAACCTATAGTTTACAAATGTAAACCATCTCCTCCTCCGTGGCACTGAGGTTTTCAACATACCTCATCCACCTCCTTAAATTTTTCTTTTTCCTTCTGGCAATCAACTACTGGATAGGCCACTTCAATTTTCCCTTCAAGGGCCATTCATATCTCCAATGTACCTATGCATCAACATCAGTCGATCGATTTATTCTTGGACCTCCTTCAACTCCTGGTCCATTTCCTAGTTGCTCATATGCTTAAGTTATTTTCTCTGAGCTCATCAATGGCCTTTAGTAGCCATTTTCTCTGTCTTCAATCCTCCTAGTTGTTTGTTGTCTAATATGCAAATGAGATCATCACCATCTTTCTCCTTCATCCCACCTGGATGTCAAATGACTGTTGCACACTTGCAAATAGTTCTCCATAGATAATCAACACTATGTCCCCTCTTTCTTCACCTGTTGTCTATAGATAAAAATAGGCTCTCATACCACTAGATGGTATCAAACAAAACTTTCCTCTCTCACCTGCTATCTACAGACAAAAACATGCTCTGATACCACTTGATGAAAACCCCCAAACTCACCTTAGGTCCATTGAACTCCCGATCTAAGATCGTTCAAAAGATGGATTCAGGTCAACTCTCAGGCCCCTTATAAGCCCCCAAAATTTTTACATAGGCCCTCTTTAGATTCCTGTGCAGTTTCTAAAATACCCGCGAGCGTTTCCCCTTTGGCGCTTTTCCTTTTTTTTTAAATTGAAAATACAGGTGCTATGTCCCTTTGCTAAGCCCCTTTCCTCATATGACCTTTGACTATGACCAGGTGCCAAGCCAAGTGGTGCTTTAGAGCTTCGGACTCTGGGCATTTTCAATTCATGACACATCGATCCTCCTGGACCTCTGGTCTTGTGAAGTCCAAACTGGTGCAAAGGGATCAACAATCCCCTCTCTCTGCACAAATCAATAGCCCTGATCTCTTTGGGCTCTAGGATTCAGCATTTTCTGAAACACCACGCCTCAAGTCTCCCCGGAGTGCTAAGTCTCTGGACTGGATTATCTGTCGACACATGCCTCTCAGAATGGACGATCAGGATGACCTATGGGAATCCAGCACTTCAAGAGTCCACAACCCAAATAACTCTCACCTGGACGATCGATATCTCTTTGGGACTCCGGCCTTCGAGCATTCTCTCAACATTGCACCCAGTTTCTTTCGGAGTACCTCTCCTCTGGAGTGAGGGATCAAGAGCCGCGTTCCTTCTTCAAATTGATGGCCCAGATATATTTGACCCTTCGGGACTTCAATAGAATGGACTTTTTCTCCTCGCAAATATCCCAAATCTCTAGTCTCCCAAACCTCTTGATCTGTTAACACGTATATTTCCTAATGGATGACCCAAATGACTTCGGGACTCTAGGCTTCAGGAGTCTTGGCCGCTCCAACCTATTTTTCCCCTGAACCTCCAAACTAACAGAGGGTCTTATCGTATGCCACATGTCCACTGATTTGGATGTCCCAGCTGAGATCTAGCCTTCGGGCCTCCAGGTATGCTCGCCCCAAATAAACTTAAGTCCTTAGAACCCTGAAATATAGAAGCTTAGATCCACGCTCCACATGTCCCTTCTAACGAACGACTAAGATTTACTCTGGCTCCGGGATCTTCAAGAGTTCTTGACTATTTCTCAACGTCATTCCTCTAGAGTGGATATCCTCCAAAGTGGCTTATATGTTGACACCTGTCCACCGAGATCGATGGTGGAGATTTACTCTATTTCTCTATCTTCAGGGATTTTCGAAACATGACTCTTCAAATCCTCTGAATTTCTCACCTTCCTGACTCAAGGATCCAGAGACACCTGTCTTTATTGATTTGGATGCTCCTAATTACTTCGACTCCCCAGTATTTCAGGAGTCCTCCTTCTGTGCACTTGAACTCAGAAATCCTATGAATTCATGAAGTCTAAAGGAATTCAAGTTTAAGTCACACACTACTTACCTGGATCCGATGGTTTTTGATCCACGTGCCCAGATCCAATGAATGGGATATGTTCTTTCTCCTCTGTGCACTCCATGTTTGTTCTAGACTCGGATCTAATGGTCCAGATGCTCTCTGATAGCTGATCCAATGGTTGTTATATCTTCTCCTCCTCGCGACTTCGCCTTCCTTTAGAATGAAGGATCTTCAAACTTCTCAAGGGTTCTTCCTTTGATTTATTTTCCTACAAGGTTGTCTACTCGGCCTTGACTTGCACTGCACCTCCTGAGCTTGAACTTTGAAACAAGTTCTTTTTGGAGCACTATTTGCACTGACTCTCATGATCTTTGTTTGTTGCTCAAACCTTGAAGGGTATCAACCTTCTGCTTCCTTTGAATACTTTTGGTTCCCTCTTGGCACTCCACGATCTTCCTCCTGAGATTGTAAATTTTAAAACACTTTACCTCTGGCGCATTCCTTGCGCTCACCTCTGTCCATCTTGCACTTATCCTCATAGTGTTCAACAAATCTTGTGTTTCTTATAAGCTTATGAAAGTACTCATACTTCAAAAGGTTCAATCCCTTTTCTCCTCAAATGGATTCTCATGCACTCCTTACACCTTCTCAAATCACTCCTTGTTGAGATTACAGAGTATTCAATAACTCTGGATGTGCTTTCTCTACACAGGATTTCCTCTAGAGTATTCAGTAAATCTGAGGCTCCTTCTAATTTTGATATTTTTTTGGTGTTCCCACACGGCGCATTCTTTTCTGAACTCAAAACATAATTCAAATGTGCACTCCTTGCGTTGTCTACACAGAGTTTCAATACTCCGACGTGCACTCCTTGCACAAGCCTAAAGAACCCATAACTCTTAGAATATCACAAATATAGGGAATTCTATATAATTCCTGCAAAGGGAAACATATATGCATCTATGGCATTCATAAACATACAAAAAACATCCAAGAACAAGCATTCACATCAAACACATAAAACCGTCATGAACACGAAAATTTCTCTTTGTATTAATCTGAATGGTTTTGTACAAAGATTTTTTTACAAAAGCTAGACTACAATAGAGTCTTGAACACTTTCTCTCCTCTCTTGAGCTCTCTACTTTCTCATCCACTCTTCATGCTAATCATCTAATGAATTTTGATACAATGATATTTTTACAAAAGAGGGGCTCCTCGAGCTCTCCCTCCAACTCACCTAACTCTCATTAATTACATTTAATTACATTCAATGGGCATCTAGTCAAATAACTTGACCTGTACAAAGACATAGGGTCAGTTTTCCTTAAGCCTCACAGACTTAAATTACATTTCATTTCATTAAAATTTTAAATCGGGTTCAAAATGAGAGGGTTGACGCCTCTCTTTCCTTGGAACCCATTCATCCTTGTGCGTTGATGAGTTAGCACTGGTGCATTTGCTAAGACGGAGTGATGATCCTACATCAAATGACTTCAAGTGCCTCTCCACCATCCACATTGACCTTTTGTGTATAGGTCCACATATTTTAATCTCCTCAATTTGGTGTATGAGGTAGTGTTCTTGTGCATTGAAAAATTCCAAAAGTATATACTTTTTCATTTCGCACATTAGCCGAGGAATTTATCTCCTCTAATATTTTATATCTTCTTTATGATTTTTTTTAGATGAAAACCACCTATACATAATATAACAAATAAAATCATAGGTTTCAAAAACAACATCATATATACATTGAAATTATCCACTAATTAATTTGACAAAATCTTAGCAATCTTGTTTACTAGAAGCCTCTAAATCCTGAAGAGGCTCACAACTATACAAACTAATCTTTTTCATTTGAAATTATGTATATAAATATGTGTGTTCAATACAAAATTCATAATTCTATGTTGTGCTTAGAAAATATTCTATGCAGTTTAATACATTTCACTAAGTGTCTCATAATCTTCAAAAAAAAGCACATACCATGTATCTTTTACAATCATCTTGAGTCCATGTTGAAAGACCCAAATCTATCATTCTACAAACACAACAAAATTAAAAAGGTGAAGAGAGGTGTTATTAAAGCTCAACGAAACATGTCACCACACTTACAGACACCTATAAACCTCCCAATGAGATTTTTGGGAAGCGTTGATGCAGGAGCATCTCTCCACGTCAGCCAACTAGCCATCTAGGCGTGTCAAGTGTGTGCATTCAAGATGAAGAGAGGCGCAGCCCTCATATTTTAATTTGTAATTGAATGTAATTAAATTCTTAAGTTGTTGAGATGGGAAGTCGTGCCTTTGTTCAGGCATTAGGTAGATCGGCCTTTAATGTTTGTAAGGCTCAGATCTAGATCCAGATGTCGGACTAGACAACCATTGATTGTAATTGAATAGGGTAGGTGAATTTGGAGGGAAGTGCTCAAAGATCCCCCTCAAGTAAAAGAGATTTAGGATCTCATTTTGTAAAAAAAAAGGAGTTAGTCGAGAGAGAGAGAAGAGTAGAGAATCTGTGGGTAGAGAGCAGGAGAGAAGAGTCGAGACCTTGTTACAGGTCGTGCTCAAGAACACCTTGTAAATACAGGCATTTTCCATTTTAATATAAACGGAAGCAGTTTTTCCTGCACGTATTTCTATGTTATGTGAATGTCTATGAGTGTTCATGTATACTGTAGATGTATGTTGTAGGTGTGCATTTGCAGGAGTGTGTTTTATTTCAGGTGAAGGTCTTTGAGGCTTCACACCAGGAGGGTGTGACAGAATGCTGCGGGTTCTGATAGCCGTGCACAGAGGATGCATTTATGAATACTACATTTTAAGACAAAGATGTGTTGCGGCACAGGAACTGGAATCAACAACTCAGGAGAAAGACCTCAAGGTTGTTGAATACCTTGGAGGCAAGGCTGTGAGGGAAGAACAAAGTTGCAGACAGAATCTCTGAGGAGTTATGTGAAGCTCTACCAAGTGGGCATTGAGCATATGCACAGGGTGCATTGTGAAGAACTCTGTTGTGAGTTCTTAAGGAAGAAACAGAATCACTGAGGATTCTGAGAGCTCTGCCAGGCAGGCATTGAGTGGGTGCATAGGTGCACAGGAGAAGAGGACATAACTGTTGGATGTTCTAGGAGAAGACACTCTGGTAAGAGGGCATTGAGTAAGTATGCAGATAGAGGAGAAGAGAACTCCTTGAGTGTTATAATTAAAGGAAGAATCCACTGAGGGATATTCACAGGGTTGTTGAACACCCTGCAGACTCAGCAAGAGGTTGCTTGAGTGAAGGATAGCCAGGAGGGCATCCAAACATTCTCCATCTAAGGAGAAAGGAAGAAGGATAAAATACCTTAGGGGTCTGAGCGTGTGAGGAGCTCAGGAGAGACATCATTGTGTGTGCATGGATACTCTGCAGTGGGCAGGAGTTGAAGAATCATTCAAGGATTCGAAAGAAGAAGCTCAGGATGGTCATCGTTTTTATACTCATGGAAAGAACTCATATTGAGGAGTTCGCAGAGAAAGAAGACAAAGGTCGAATCATTTGAGAACTTGGAATTCCTCCAAGTGCAGGAAGAAAGTGTGCAAGCTCAGGAGGGAGCACAGCAGCCGTCGGATCGGTTGGAGATCGAGATTTGGATCATTGATTTCATGTCCAGAGAGCGCGCAGGAGAAGAGATTATCTAAACCATCAGATCTTGAGCAATCACCCGTTAGCCATCGGATCTGACAGAAGTTGTGCGAGGGCTAAGATCGTGAACAGGAGGAGAAATCTCGAAAGGAGGGTTGGCTCATCGGGGTTTCGCATATCGGGAAATCGGAAGTCTCGATGACATGAGATTGGGAATTTCCATGGGAAATTACCCAGAATTAATCTGAACCATCCATTCACTTGGGACGCATGTTAGAAATCCGAAGAGAGTCGGGATATCGACATTCGAGATATCAGAGTTCTCGAGGTCGAGAAAGTCGGGACATTTCAAGTCTCGAAATCACGAGAGGTGATTAGGACCGTCCATCAGAGGAGGATGCGCGGCAGCAATCAGAGCCATCGGGGAAAGTCCCGACAGGAAGTCATCTATCGGCATTTCGATCATCGAGATATCAGGAATCCTGATGAAAAGAGGTTTGGGCATTTCGGAATCACAAAGTCCAAAACCCTGACAAGGAGGAAAGTGCCATTGTGGGCCAGCTGTCAGCATATTAGATAAGGAGGAAAGCTCCGTTGTGTGGGGGGCAGCTGACGTCATATCGGAATATCAGGGATTCCGAGGACAAAATGTTTATGCATTTCGGCATTGCAATGTTCCAAACCCCGAAAGGAGACAAGGCTACGGTCTTGTGAGATAGTGGTCATGTGGGCCAGGAATCTAGTCTGGAGGGCTAACGGAAGTTGGAGCACATCGGGATTTTGAAGTCCAAAACCCCGAAAGAAGGATAAGGCTGCAGTCTTATGAATTAGCGGTCACATGGACCAGAGCATAGCCAGGAGAGGCTAAGGCGTGCAAAGGGCGCATATCGATGAAATTGCTCATCGGAGATCGGGAGTTTGACAGGACAGGAACTCTTGTCATCGGGGATTACGAAAACCCGAAACCCAAAATTGTCATCAAGGAAAGAGCACGCTCATGTGAAGAAGGTCGTTCGGGTGAAGAAAGGACCTGTGGATCGGGTTTTTCATCATAGATTCCAGCAGGGAATCGAATGAGCTAATTTGGCTCAAAGGGGAATTTGAACGATCCTGTGAGCAGGAGCGCGACGAGGTGGTGGTCGCGACTCGTCCTGCACCAAGCGTGCATTAAAAAAGATAGCAAATGTTTATATTAAATATTATTAACTACAAAACATAAAGAAAGATTGAGATTTCCCATGTAGAGATTGAAGTAGTATATACACCTCACAAAGAGGCTAGAATATGATGTTACAATAATGGAGTACGTGTATTTGGTTGTTCCTACAAAAAGTTTGTCTTCATAATGGATCTTTAGGTGAGTGGATTTTGAGTGCATTCAAAGAATATGATTAGGTACATCATTGCAAATAAGGTAATTCAGTAATTTTCTCACACCAAACTAGAAGAAGTATTGACATTCTTTTTACCTAGAAACGAACTCAATTTTTTCATTGATCCATGTCCTAACATCCAAGGCTTGCACATGCCTGAATAATGCATATGTTATTTATCTGTAAATCATAATGGTTCAAACAATTAGGTTATGTGCAAGTTGGTAAGAAGTATTTCCATGACAGAGCTTTGAGCAGTACAATTTTATAGAAAATTTTAGCAAAGCAATTGCACAACGATCATTATAGAACAAACACATAGATGTATGTAAGTCATAGATTAACACAAAGCCAATAAATTATATATGGTATAATTACCTATTAGAAGTTGAGTCAAAGCCTAGGGAAAATCTTCTTGGTTTTCACCTTCTTCTTTCAAATAGTACTATATTAGCTAATTCTTCAGCATATAGCTTCCTACAATACTATAATAATCAAATTTCCATATGTTTGTGCAAGTGATTAGAATATGAAATAAAATTCCCCCCAATTTTATCAATCAGTGGACCACAAACCCTAATAAGAAATTGGTTATAGATTTTAAAGTTGTAAAATCATACAAGATAATCCATTAAAAAAAAACAAGAGATCTAATTGTAATAGTCCATGGTTAATAAATGGCAAGGTCAATGGGAATAATGATTGTTGATTAGAATACAAAGTATTACTAGTGGTACATAGTTCTTGTGGTAATCCACTAGTAACTCCATTGGGAATATTGCGCAAACCTATCTGAGACCATTCATGATCCATATCCAATGCCACCAATAGTCATTGTGCCTCTAGTAGGTGAAATTTTCATGCACTTGTAGGGATATTGTGGGTGTAGAAACACGTAACTAGATATTAGACGATATAAAATGGATTAATTGATGCTCTCAAGTCCCTGTTGGATTACTGAGGCAGAGGTGAATCAATAATAGAGAAATTTAATCCTTTTTAACCATATAATCCAAGTGTTATATCAATGTAGAATTGTCATCCAATAACTGCAGAATAAATAAGAAATGAACAAACGAACAATCATACACATACACAGTACACCAGTTTTTTACGTGGAAAACCAAAGAGGGGGAAAACCACGAAATTTTTTTTCTTATAAGTCTTGAAGAATTACATTCATTGGAAGCACCAAATTCCTTTGTTTTCTAGTTGAAACTAGAAGGAGGCTCCAACCCCCTTGTTTCTCAAGCTACAACCTGAAGGAATCTCCAACTCCCCTATTCTCTGGCTACAACTAGAAGGAGGCTACAACCCCCTATGTTCTCCAGCTACAACCAGAAGGTGACTACAACCACCTATCTTTTCCCCATCTAACTGCCCTAAAGTAGAAGTAGAATGATGGAACTACTATCACACTATCACTGTGAGATATACCGATGTAAACCTGTACCAATAAACCTAAACAATGCATCAACCATGCATCAACCTGTACCTCAACCTGTAATCAACCTGTACTATAAACAAGCACCTCAACCATGCACCAACCTGTACCAATCAACATGTATCATAAACAAGAGCGTCCAACCATGTAACAAGTGTGTACCAATCATGTGTCAAGTACTCATCAACTATGACTCATCAATATGTACCAACATCATCAACTATACACCTCATGTATGTGCCAACTCATCAACTACTTGTCTCAACCACGTACCTAACATGTACCTCAACCAAAAGCCCTCATCAATATCATCATCCAAATATGATTTGTAACTTTGTAATAGACCTGGTTTATATGATCACATACCTACAAACCTTCCTTAACTTTAACAACAAGAGACTAACATTTTCATCAAACTTTTCTTTAGTTTCACATGACTAGTTTTGGATTAGTCAACAACCCTAAATTGAAATAATCATAACTATGTACCTGTAATGAATAAGGATCTGAAAATGATACACAATGTTCTTCAGTGTTTTTTATGCAATTCCTCCAGGTTTAACTACTTGGAACCTCTCGGAAAAGGAGTTATAGCAAAAATGGCATACCTTGCTAAATTATGACTTATTCTAGAGAGCGACCTTGTAGAGTGTGCCCTGCACAGAATATTTGTTGAATCGATATGAAAATTTTACACAACATACTACAGAATGTACTCTAACCAACACATTTTGTATTACTAAATTTGGATTTGTTATGAAGAAGTTATGATGTTTTGACCTGAAACACATGTTTTAGACTAGTTTCAGGACTAGCCACAAACCCTATTTTCCATGGAGTGTAACTCCAAAACTACAACGACCCACAAGCTGAATGTTTTACCACAGATACTTGGATATGTTTTCTAAATTTCCTATCAATCTCACGGTCTGAATCATTCTAGAAAAAGTGTTATTGCGAAAATGGTGAGATGACCTATAAATAACATACCTTAGAAAGCATCATCAAAAGAATTTATCCTCCCTTCAATTACGACCCTCTTTTCTTCACCTTCCCTCTGAAATTAGGCTTAGATATCCTTTGGTTACCTCATTCACCTATAGATATTCAATATGCTCAAGTGTTATGTAAAATGAGAGAGCCTTGCCTCTTATTTATACTCTCCATCTTCTAGGTCACTTAACCCATTTATAGGTCACTTAACTTATTTCTAGGTCACTTAACCCATTTCTAGGTCACTAAACTTATTTCTAGGCCACTTAACCCATTTCTAGGTCACTTAACCCATTTATAGGTCACTTAACCTATTTTCCTCATTTTTAGGGTTAAACTCTTTCCATAATTAGAAAGTTCTTCATTACTTTATCATTTAAATATTCCTCCTTGACTTTGTCACCTCACTTTATCATTTAAATAATCTTCTTTGATTTTGTCACTTCACTTTATTATTTAAATAATCCTTCTTGACTTTCTCACTTTACTTTATCATTTAAATAATATTTTTTTCTTTGCAAGTTCTTTGACTTCTTTGACTTTTTGGGGCTTCAAGCCAACATATGTGAGTCCTCCAACTTCGTAAGGCCATAACTTTCAAATCGTGAGGAGTTATGTGACGTTCCACATACCACCAGAAATGACATAACATGCACTATCCATATAGAATAGTATTACCTTCAAATATATTAAAAATCATACCATTATACATTAAATAACTTTGGGTCCATTACCCAAACCTTTGTGCTACCGGAATTTCTTCAAGGGTTGACATCAATGACAACCAACCTTAATCAACAATATCCCCCTTTGGAATTGATGGCAACACTCTAATGCAATAATGAAATTATGTCATGCAATACTGAAGTCATATCACTTGCGCTCCCACTGGAAACATGCATTTTTCCTCTGCATCTCGGTGACCATTGCTCCCTCAGGAACCATGCCTCTGTCCTCTGCATCTGATGAATCTCTCCCCCTTTGTCATCAATGGAAAAGGTATCTTTCCATCCAGGGCTGTTCCCCCTGACTAAAATGTCCACTTTATGGTGCTTCCTCATGTACATCTAAGACATATAAGATAAGCATTCAAAAGCATTCATTTTGGAGTAGAAATAACTTCGAGTCTCTAGAGAAGATACTCAAAGGCTTCTCGTAAAAGTGGTTTTGTAAAGATTTTTGTCACTTGTTCTTTTGTGCCCACATACTCAACTCTGATGTTATTTTCTACAACCTGTTCCCATCGAAAGTGATACTTGATTGGAATGTGCTTCGTCTTTGAGTTCATCACCGGGTTCTTTGAGATACTGATGGCGCTTGTATTATCACAATAGATTGGAAGGGGCTCATCATACTCAACCTGTATATCTATCAAATTTTGTTTCATCCAAAGAACCGTTGTACAAAATGTTACTACTGCAATATACTCTGCCTCGACTGTAGATAGAGATATTGATGATTGTTTCTTGTTTAGCCATGATACTAAACACTCACCCAAGTTGTACGTTTCTCCACTGGTGCTTCGTCGGTCATCAATACAACCTACCCAATATGCATCTTTGTAGGAAATAAGAGATAGATCCTTTCCTTTTGGATACCATAATCCAAACTCTTATGTTCCTTTGAGATATCTGAAAAATCTCTTCATTGCTCATACATGTGATTCCTTTGGTGCTTCTTGAAATCATTCCACTTGTTCAACTGCCTGCATTACATCTGGTCTGGATTTTGTCACATATAGTAGGATACCAATCATTGACTTGTATTGCCTCTGATCTGTAGACTTTGAATCGTCATCTTTTCTTAACTTGCAATTGGTTTTCATGGGAGTGATAATTGGTTTGCAATATTCCATTCTGAACCTCTTTAGCATTTCTCTGATATACTTGGTTTGAGAAATAAAAATTTCTTGGTTTCTTTGACGTATCTAAAGTCCCAGAAAGAAGGATAGTTCTCCAAGTAATGACATTTCAAATTCATTATGCATATCCTTTGCAAATTTTTGGCTTAACCTGTCATCATCACTACCAAAAATAATATCATCAACATAAACTTTAATTAATAAAATATTACCTTGACTTACCTTGATGTAGAGGTTGTTGTCTGCACTTCCTTTTATGAACCCTACATGTTGTAGATATTTATCTAGTCTAGAGTACCATGCTCTAGGAGCCTGTTTTAGGCCATACAAGGCCTTCTCTAATTTGCACACATAGTCAACTAATTTTGACTGCTTCTCTTCTACTAACTTTGACAAGGTTATCAAAATGTATGTGACCCATTCTTCTGTGCCATAGCCAACTTTCATTTTGCTTTCATAGACAACACTTCTCATTTCCAATTTCACTTAATACATATATGTTGCTTGAAGTTATCACAGTTGTAGCAATCAATTTTCCTGAACCTTTTTTTCTTATCTCACATTTTTGTGAATTGAAAGTAACTTTATGACCTTGGTCACACATTTGACTCACACTTAGAAGATTATGTTTCATATCTTCTACTACTAGAACATTTTCTACCTTGGTAATCTTGTTCCCAGTTTTGACGGTGTCTTTTCTAATGATTTTATTTGAATCATCATTTTCGAAGGAGATTGATCCATCTCTTTCCTTTTGTAATGTAAGAAACATGTCTCTATCACCTATCATGTGTTTTGAACAACCATTATCAACATACCAACCACATTTCTTTTTCTTATCTTGTAGAGCGAGTGTGCATTCTTCATTTCTATATTGATCCTTCTTTCTTATCCATGTCCTTTTCTGAGGTTCCTGTCTATGATTGTTGTTATTCTATTGCAGCTCTCTAGGAGGGACTGTCATTATGCAATCTTTGGCCATGTGTCCAAAATTGTTATATTTGTAACATTCTACTTCAGTGCTCAAAGATTCAAACCTGTTGTAACTTATTCTCTGTGTTTCACTAGGCCTTCTTAGATAACCTCAAATTTGTTTGTGTTCCTATTGTTATCTCTGCAATTCACATCTTTATGTCCAAAATTATTACATGCATAACATAAACCAAAAAAGATAGTTTGATACCTAGGAGTTGAAGATATTCTGAAAGGAGGTACTCTTATAAATTCTTCTTCTTCATGAGGCCTATCTGTCGATTGTTGATTCTGAAATCTGAATCTTCTCGGCCAAGGAGTGTCCCTGTAATATTCCTTATATATCTTCCTATCCCCCTTGATTCTTTCTGGATAGCTTTTTGGATATGTTTCTTACTCTGTTGTTTTGGAGCTTGATCATTTTTATGTCTGATTGTATCCAAGTCCGGACTTTTCATGATGAGATTTTTTATTGTTGATAATGTCATCCAAAACTTTTGAGTTGTTTTGCATATTTTTCTTTTGAATATCCTTTCTTAATGTGACAATCTCTGCTTCCAAATTTCCAATGATCTTGTCTTTTTCTTCTAGTTGTTATTTGAGTGCTTCTTTAATTATTTTATCTTCTTCTATTTGAACCTTCAAATTTGTGATCATTTGTTCTAGTTCTTGAGTGTCTTCTTTCTTGTCTAGTTCTGCTTGTAGTTTCTTTTTTTTCTTCTTTTCTCTTCTGATAACTTCTATGGAACACATTAATTCCTCTCGGTAGTCAACTTCTGCCTCTTCAATTTCTTCTTCGACTTCTTCATATTCTTCTTCAGCTTCTTCATATTCTTCTTCGGAGTCTTCTTTATCAGAGTCTTCTACTGCCATGAATAGAACTCTTTTTGTCTCACTGTCACTAACTTCATCTTCATCTGATCATGTGATTTCTTCTTTGGTGCATAAGCTTTTCTTGTAAACTTTCTTTGTGGTTCTTTTACCTTTATATGTTTGTTTTCCTTTTGAGTAACCTTCATCATTTCTCTTTTTCTTATAAGGACATTTGTTAGAAAAATGACCAATACCATCAGAATTAAAACAAAATAAAGGAAGCTTACCTCTATACCTATCGTCGGTTCCCTTGTTCAATCTTTTGACAAAGTTGGCCACTTCTTCATCATCTTTCGAGACGTCACTGTTGTTGCTATGTTATTCTTTTTGCCTTCCCTTTTTCTTTGACTTTTTGGATGCTTTGAAGGCTGCTTCTTTTATATGTAGATTTTCTTGTTTAGTTCTCATTTCATATGTTGTGAAGATTCCATGTAATTCGTCCATGCTTATTGATTTTAGATCTGATCTTTCTTCCAATGCTGATATCTTAGGGTCAAATCTCATAAGAAGAGATCTTAGTACTTTTTTAACAATTACAAATTCTTTTATTTCTTCTCCTAATCCTATGATTGCATTTACTGTTTCATCAACTCATAAAAAGTAAGATGCAATATTCTCATATTCCTCCATCTTAAGTTGTCCGAACTAACCTCTGTAAGTTTGAAGCTTTGTTGCTTTGACTTTTGAATCTCCTTCATAAATATTTTAAAGTTGGTCCCAAATCTCTTTAGCGTATTTACAATGTGCAACTTTGGTGAATATCGTTTCATTAAGACCATTCAGAAGTGCATTTTTGGATTTGGAATTATTCTGACTGAGTTTCACTGCTTTGACATTTGTTGGCATAATTGTTGGTGATGTGTATCCATCTACAATTGATTGCCAAATTTTAAATCCCTGTGCCTGTATATATGTTTTCATCCTTATGCTCCAAAATGCATACTTCTATCCATTGAACTGTGGTATTCCATTTTTATATAATTTATTGCTCTCCATGATCTACCTTTCAGTGGTTAAACTGATTTCTGAAGGAACCTGCTCTGATACCAATTTTTGGATTACTGAGAGGGCAGGTGAATCAGTAATAGAGAAATTTAATCCTTTTTAATCATATAATCCAAGTGTTATATCAATGTATCATTATCATCCAATAACTACAGAGTAAATAAGCAATGAACAAATGAACAATCATACACATCCATAGTACACCAGTGTTTTACGTGGAAACCCAAAGTGGGAGAAAACCACATAATATTTTTTTCTTGTATGTCTTGAAGAATTACATTGATTGGAAGCACCAACTTCCTTTGTTTTCCAGCTACAACTAGAAGGAGGCTCCAACCCCCTTGTTTCTCAGGATACAACCTGAAGGAATCTCCAACTCCCCTATTCTCTGGCTACAACCCCCTGTGTTCTTCGGCTACAACTGGAAGGTGGATACAACCACCTGTCTTTGCCTCGTCCAAATACCCTAAAGTAAAAGTAGAATGATGGAAATACTGTCACACTATCACTATGAGATATATAAATGTAAACCTGTAACAATAAACCATAACCATGCATCAACCTGTACCTCAACCTGTAATCAACATGTACCATAAACAAGTGCATCAACCATGCACCAACCTGTAGCAAACAACCTATAATAAACCTGTACCAAGTATGTACCAATCATGTGTCAACTACTCATCGACTATGAATCATCAATATGTACCAACATCATCAACTATACACCTTATGTATGTGCCAACTCATCAACTACTTGTCTCAACCATGTACCCAACATGTACCTCAACCAAAAGTCCTCATCAATATTATCATCCAAATATGATTTGTAACTTTGTAATAGACCTGGTGTATATGATCACATAAATTTAAACCTTCCTTAACTTTAACAACAAGAGACTATCATTTTCATCAAACATTTATTTAGTCTCACATGACTAGTTTTGGATTAGTCAACAAACCTAACTTGAAATAATCATAACTATGTACCTGTAATGAATAAAGATCTGAAAATGATACAAAATTTTATTCAATATGTTTTATGCAATTCCTCTAGGTGTCACTACTTGGAAACTCTCAAAAAAGGGGTTATAGAAAAAATGACATACCTTGTTGAATTATGGCTTATTCTAGAGAGCAACCTTGTAGAGTGTGCCCCACACGGAATATTTTTTGAATCGATATGAAAATGTTACACAACATACTACATACTGTACTCTAACCAATAGATCTTGTCTTACTAAATTTTTATCTGTTATGAAGAATTTATGATGTTTTTACCCGAAACACTTGTTTTATACGAGTTTCAGGACTAGCCACAAACCCTATTTTCCACGGAGTGTAACTCCAAAAATACAACGACCCACAAGCTGATTTTTTTACCAAATATACTTGGATATGTTTCCTCAATGGCCTATCAATATCATGGTCTGAATCATTCTAGAAACAAAGTTATTGCGAAAATGGTGAAATGACCTGTAAATAACATACCTTAGAAAGCATCATCAAAAGAATTTATCCTCCCTTGAATTTCATCCCTCTTTTCTTCACCTTCCCTCTTAAATTTGGCTTATATATCCTTTGTTTACCTCAATCACCTATAGATATTCAATATTCTCAAGTGTTATGTAAAATGAGAGAGCCTTGCCTCTTATTTATACTCTCCATCTTCTAGGTCACTTAACCCATTTCTAGGTCACTTAACCTATTTCTAGGTCACTTAACCCAGTTCTAGGTCACTTAACCTATTTATAGGTCACTTAACCTATTTTCCTCATTTTTAGGGTTAACCACTTTCCATAATTAGAAAGTTCTCGATTACTTTATCATTTAAATATTCCTCCATGACTTTGTCACCTCACTTTATCATTTAAATAATCTTCTTTGATTTTGTCACTTCACTTTATTATTTAAATAATCCTTCTTGACTTTATCACTTTACTTTATCCTTTAAATAGTAATTTCTTCTTAGCAAGCTCTTTGATGTCTTTGACTTTTTGGGGCTTCAAGCCAACATATGAGGGTCCTCCAACTTCGTAAGGCCATAATTCTCAAACCGTGAGGAGTTGTGTCGTTCCACATACCACCAAAAATGGCATGACATGTAATATCCATATAGAATATTATTACCTTCAAATATATTAAAACTCATACCATTATACATGAAACAACCTTGGGTCCATTACCCAAACCTTTGTGCTACTAGAATTCGCTACCGAAATTTCTTCAAGGGTTGACATCAATGAAAACCAACCTTAATCAACAGTCCCTATGCACCAAATTGACTTATTCCCTAGTGTTTTCTAGGGAGTATAACTCAAGTTTTCGAGGTAAATGGAGTATAAATCAGGTTTTCAAGATGGAGAGAGATTTCCACAGAGTCTCTTGCCATATCAAAATAATGAGCAATGGGACCATTGCAGAATGATAGTTAGAGACAGTAATCTTTCTTTGTCATTAGGTCAACATTCCTAAGATTCACCAACATACTCCACACAACATATTCAATACATGCAACCTACAGGGAAGCAAGAGACAAGACAAATGTTGGTATGAATTACATGGTAGAATTGGGAAGCTCATAGATAGGACAACAATTGACGCATGTGTTAGGTTGATGTAGAATGTATTCAATTCAAAAAATAAAATAAAATAGCTAACTTGCTCGCAATATGATGGTAAAGGCATATATCATCAAAAAAATTAGATTAAATTGGGATATATGCATTCAATTAACAAGTAGCACACCTTTACACATAAAAAAATTACAGTATCCACTACTTAGGCAGGGAATGAAAATGTTAATAGTCTAACCAACAATAAAAACATTGATAGTCTAACAAGCATTGAATTACAAATGAGAGCTTCTATGACACAATATAGGTAGAACAACACTTAGTTAACACTTTTGTTAGTTCATATTATGTTGTGTATATTAAATCCCCCCACCCCCAGCCTCACCCTCACATGTAGTGAATTAAAATGTTAATAGTCTAACCAACAATAAAAATGTTGATAGTCTAACAAGCATTGAATTACAAATGAGAGCTTCTATGACACAATATAGGTAGAACAACACTTAGTTAACACTTTTGTTAGTTCATTTTATGTTTTGTATATTAAATTCCCCGACCCCCACCCTCACCCTCATATATGAGGGTGGGGGATTTGATATGGTATATGAGGGAGGGAGTGGAGGGATTTACTATGCAAAACATATTATGTTTTGGGGGGGTTTAATATGGTATATAAAGGTGAGGGTGAGAGTGAGAGTGGGGATGGGAGGATTTACTATGCAAAACATATTATTTTTTGGGGGTATTTACTATGCAAAACATATTGAGGGTGAGGGTGAGGGTGAGGGTGAGGGTGGGGGTGTAGGATTTACTATGCAATGCATATTATGTTTTGCATAATAAATCCTTATGAGGGTGAGGTTGGGGGGATTTAATATGAAAAAACATAATATGTTTTGAGAGTGAGGGTGAGGGTGGGGGTGCGAGGATTTAATATGCAAAAAATATTATGTTTTGCATATTAAATCTTTATGAGGGTGGGGTTGGGGGGATTTAATATGCAAAACATATTATGAGGGTGGGGGGATTTTATATGAAAAACATAGGGGGATTTAATATTTTTTCCATATTAAATCCACACCCTCATAATATGTTTTGCATATTAAATCCCCACCCTCATAATATGGTTTGCATATTAAATCCTTATGAGAGGTGGGATTGGGGGGGATTTAATATGAAAAAAATATTACGAAGATAAGGGTGAGGGGATTTAATATGCAAAACAGTGGGGGGATTTAATATGTAAAACATAAATAATATATGTTAGTGAATTTCAGAAAGAAATGTAGGATGCATGAATACTATATATAGTAAAACTCTGAACATCATAAAGCATTATATGTGATATATGCAACCCAAAAAGAAGTTTAGAAAATTAAGAAAATTCAAACAAAAACTTAAAAGCTTAGGCATGCCAATAATATATAGAGGAAACCCCAAAAAATTAGGACTCCCTTCCCCTTCCATTGGAAAATATTAAAAACATTTTGGAAGAAAAACATATATTAATTTTTATAATTAAAACATAAAAAAATTATTAAATTTAGACTTTTTTTTAATAATGATCAATGCATTGGATCCATATTTAATTAGAATTAACATTCATACTAGACAAATTGAAAACAAGATTTAATGGTCTTATTATTGTTATAATCACCCTTTGTTTAGCTTTTAACTATTTAAATAAATAGACATTACGAATTACAATTCAACATTGTTATATACATTTCAATTTGTTATACTTCTTATTTAAATATAATTTTATTTTTTTAAAGAAAAATCACAACTTTTATTGTGTTATAAAATAGAAATTATATTCTTAAGATACTTAAAGCATGATACAAATTAAAAAAAATTACAAAAATTACATCCGGTCACACCATTGCTGTGGGAGAGGCGCGTGCAGTGGAGTAAGGAAGTGCTCGCGCCTTCTGCAGAGGCGTGGAGGAGTGAGGTTCAGTGCGCAGCAGGAACGCAGTGAGTAAAATTCCAAACCCAACGCTGACAATACGGCAAGGTTTTACTGCCAGGGCGACTAGGCGAACAAGGAAAAATCGAATGAGGGAAACGCTCAGGCCCAAGCGTTCCTACAGTTGCCACTTGCTCCGTCAAGGGTTTAACCTCCGTCAATCTCATAAGGGCTTAGCTTATACCCTGCGCCTATAGCTACTAATTGCATGTTGAAAAAAAAACAAAAACCGTGTAAGAATCACGTCCTTAAGAACCCTCCTAGCTAAGGACAACCAGTCAGTCAACCAGAATTTTTTTTGTTAAAGTGTGTGCGCGCGCGTACAAGAGTCAACCCCCTTGACTCTCCGTCGACACTCGAACCAGCCGGACGCAAGTAAGATGAACACAATCAGGACGACCCGACATATCATAGTGACAACATGAAGCAAACGCCCCCCAGGCATGAGGCGGGCAACTAGCGGCTATAGGCAGAGACAGACACCAGACCAATAACGCGCCTATAGCTCTGATACCATATGTAAGAACCCTCCTAGCTAAGGACAACCAGTCAGTCAACCGGAATTTTTTTTGTTAAAGTGTGTGCACGCGCGTAGAAGAGTCAACCCCCTTGACTCTCCGTCGACACTCGAACCCGCCGGACGCAAGTAAGACGAACACAATCAGGACGACCCGACATATCATAGTGACAACATGAAGCAAACGCCCCCCAGGAATGAGGCGGGCAACTAGCGGCTATAGGCAGAGACAGACACCAGACCAATAACTCCATTAATTATCATAGGTACCAAATGCTCATCACGAACACTTCGATTAAACCAAGGTTGACATTGCGATTCTGCCGTCATTATTAACGTGGCAAATAAAAACGAGAATTATTAATGCACTTAGACAGTTTCGCCATTGCGATTAAGCCATATCATTATCGCGGTTTTAAGCTTCAACCTTAGCATTCAATTAACGATAATAGCATTAAATAAACAAGTTAGCATAGCAGTTTGAGCATCATCTTCACATGGTAAATTTTAACAATATCAACACTAAATTAACAAGATTAACATGGTAGCTTAAGCACCGTCAATTACATTCATTTAAACCTCAATAGCATAAATTAAACAAGGTTCTTCATGGCAGCTTACGCAACATCATTATATCGCATTCGAAACCATAATAACTTAAATTAAGCAGGGTTCATCATGAACAGATCAATTAAACAAATGATAACATAGCGAGTCACCCATCATCATTGACCTTAAACAGTACTATCATTGCAATTCAACCTCATCAGTGATCATTCATTTAAAACAATATTTTAGTGCAATCTAAACCAATAATACCCTGGCAAGTAAGCATTATTAATATTGCAAATTAGCCCTCATTATTGCCCTAGCAATTTAAAACATTCTTATTATTGCAATTACCAAGACAATCAATCAATATTGATATTGCGAATAAAGCAATTATCCTTAACGCAACATATACAAGTATTCCTTAGCAAATTAAGCTATTAATTCCACTACATCACAAAACATAGTTTAAATAAAAACGCAACTATTTAACTCGATTTATATCCCCAACAACAAGGTAACACGTTTAACCACCAATTAATCTACAAACTTAGGCATCACAGTAATTAGGGTTTGTCCCAACATCTATTACCAATATTCCCAAAATCAATAAGCAGGCGCCATATCCCCTTCCGGCTTAACATGATGAGTCGATGTCATCCAATCACAACACGAATATTTTAAGCCTGTTTACTTCCTAAATCAATTGATAAAAACTCTTAACCTGCAACTAAATTGACTAAATAATGAACTATACGTTTAGAAAGAGAGGTAGGGCGGCTCATTAATAAATCCGGTGGCAGACAGTATTAAATGATACGTTCTTTTCGTTTTAGCTGGACCTTCCTCCGCGTTTAGGGTTGCAAATAAGCTATTGCACCAGGACGTTTTACTTTTGGTATACAATCTTTTTATTATTTTCTTCACGCCCTTGCCTTAAGGCGCATTCAACAGAAGGCGGCCTGACAGGTGGTAATGTCATTCTGACAGCCTCGATTAGAACTCTCACGCTGCCGCACTCGTCCGACTGGCCGAGGTATCGGTCCAAACATCCGGTCACACCATTGCTGGGGGAGAGGCACGTGCAGTGGAGTAAGGAAGTGCTCGCGCCTTCTGCAGAGGCGTGGAGGAGTGAGGTTCAGTGCGCAGCAGGAACGCAGTGAGTAAAATTCCAAACCCAATGCTGACAATACGGCAAGGTTTTACTGCCAGGGCGACTAGGCGAACAAGGAAAAATCGAATGAGGGAAACGCTCAGCAAAAGGAAGGCAGCGCCATTAATGTTCCTCATTAAACAGTCATCATTAACATTGCCAGAGTAAACAACATGCATTCTACACTACCAGATAGAAACTGTACCGTTGCCTAACGCTTGCCGCAATGACTCCTGTGCTCCGTGCCGCTCCTGCTCCGTGTCGCTCCTGCTTCTGCTTGCCGACCGCAAGAACCCACTGGTACCTCCCAGCCAAACGCTAGGGGTACTCTTCTTCCCCCTCAGCCCCCCGAGTCGCAAAGGGGCCACACACAACCAGAGAGTCACTAGCTCCTCAGCTCGCCTCCAAGGCTGAGCTACCACTCACAATCTGCTGAGGCTTCCCAACTCCTTAAGCCTCCGAAAGGCCTCCGCGCATCTCTCTGACCAAACAAACTTCTTGTTTTTCTTCTGCAATTCCGTGATCGGATTCGCTATCCTCGAAAAACCCTCGACAAACCGTCGATAGTATCCTGCTAATCCCATAAAACTATGCACTTCCGTGACATTCGTAGGCGCAGGCCATTCCATAATAGCCTCAAACTTGGCTGGATCCACGGCGATACCTTCGCCGGAGATGACGTGCCCTAAGTAGTGAATTCTCGATTGGTAAAAAGAGCATTTGGACAACTTTTAAGCTCTGATACCATATGTAGCGACCCACCTTGTTCTACAACAATGCTGATACTAGGTGAATTTTTTTTTTTTTTAGTTTTGAAAGTGTGTGCGCGCGTGTGGGAGGGGAAACAGACACACTCGACTCTGTCGCCACCCGACGACAACAAGACACAACCACGGTGAACACTCCAAGAAGACCACCAACGAATGAACACAATCAAGTACAACATTAGTAAGATGAACACTACGCCCCTTACGGAAGGCGCGTGACAAGGTTTCCAAAAATGAACGACCAAGTTCAATATTAACAAAAAGAACAACTTTCCTCATTACTAAGGCATGATGATTTTATGGTACTTAGTTCAAGGTACCTTACATTTTATAAGTCATCACCGACAATCAAATTCAATAGCCTTAAGATGAAACCCTGTCATTACCCTTTTACAAGATATATGACCTAACATTGCATTTCATTTTAAGATGACATGATCTCACCTTCACATATTTCAATGATGTATTGCCATGACATTACTCCTTACCCATTACAACAACAATAAATTACAGTAGGGTACCAGGGTCATTACCTCTCATTGAAAACACCTTGCAGCTTAAGCTAACAACAACATTACAATTATATGTTATCAATCCCTAACCCTACCCTTTTAAATTGTATTACAAGAACATTATTCTTACACCATTCTAGACGAATATTATGAAGATGTTACCTTCATACATTACAACAATGATTTAATACATAATTGTTCCTACCTTCAAGATTTAAAGCAAATTTCTTCTTTAATAATTTAATAAAAGGAATACATCATTCCTTTAAACAATTCAACAATTCAACTCACAATTAGGAACCCTCATTCTTTAATGCAACTTTTGAGACATTCCCTTCTTTACTAATTAATAAAGGAAATACATCCTTTCTTAAAATAATTTAAAACTCAACTATTAGGACACCTCATTCTTTTTCTGAATGACACTTTTAGAAGCATTCCCTTGTTTACTTTAATAACAGAAATGCATCCCTTCTTAAAATAATTTAAAACTCAACAATTTGGACACACCATTCTTTTCCTGAAATGACACTTTTAAGGATATTCCCTTCTTTACTTAAGTTCATATAATATTTAAAATATTAAAATTACATTAATAATAAATAATATATGTCATTTTTTTTTTTTTTTATAAAATATTCTTTAATCTTTCTCTTTTTTCCTTCTTTCTTTAATTATTATTTTATACGATCCCCGAATTAAAATTATTATTAATTTGACAATTATTCATATATAAAGAATTGTAATAGATAAAAATAATATTCTTTTATTCAAAATATTTGATTTTTTTAGACTCGATCATAACCATACTGTAATGGTGAAATTGCAATTTTTCATTTTTCAAATTGTGTTTTTAAATAATCCAACACATTGAAAACCCCTAATTTATTAAATCTTCTAAATTTTAAACAAAATTTTAAAAAAAAAAATCTAAAAACATAGAAAAAAACTTCAAAAATCAAATGCTGAAACTAAAAATTATAAAATACACATAATTTAACAAAATAAAATAGTTATTAATTAGACAATTAGCAATATATAAAGAATTACAATAGATAAGAATGTCTTTTTATTCAAAATATTTGACTTTTTTGGACTCAACCATAATGTAATGATGAAATTGCAATTTTGCATTTCTCAAATTGTATGTCTGAAATAATCCAACACCTTGACAACTTCTAATTTACTAAATTTTTTAAATTTTAAAAATTAATCTGAAAACATAGAAAAAAAATAAAAAAATCAAATGTTGAAACTAAAAATTATAAAATATACATAATTTAACAAATTAAAATCATTATTAATTAGAAAATTAGCTATATAATGATGATTAACTTCCACTAAGACCAAATTGGTCTTTTTAACCTTAAGAAAGTAAGTGATTACTATAGATAAGAACTACAATATTTTTTTATTCAAAATATTTGATTTTTTTTTTACTCAATCATAATGTAATGGTGAAATTACATTTTTCCATTTCTCAAATTGTATGTCTGAATAATCCAATACCTTGAAAAACCTTAATTTACCAATTCTTATAAATTTAAAAAAAAAAAATCTGAAGAAAAAAAAATAATAAAAAATAAAAAAATAACAAAAAAATAATAATAATAATATCAAATGTTGAAACTAAAAATTATAAAGTATATATAAGTTAACAAATTAAAATCATTATTAATTACACAATTAGTCATAAGAATTACAATAGATATGAAGAATAAATACTTTTGTATTCAAAATATTTGATTTTTTTTTTATTCTTAATGGTGAAATTGCAATTTTCCATTTCTCAAATTGTATTTGTGAATAATTAACACTTTGAAAAACCCTAATTTACCAAATCTTTTAAATTTCAAATCAAATTTAAAAAGAAAAATCTGAAAACATAGAAAAACAATTCAAAAAATCAAATATTAAAATTAAAAATTATAAAATACACTTAATTTAACAAATCAAAACCATTATTAATGAGACAATAAAAAATTGTTTGTAGAATTTTTTTAAATGAAATACATAACTATTATTCGAAAGAAAATCAATTATATATATATATATATATATATATATATATATATATATATATATATATATAATTTAAATGAGAAAGAAAATTAGTTTTATATGTGTGTGGATGGTGCATACTCAACCAATTGATTATACACTTTGAGTGGGTCTAATGGTTAAGAACATGTGTTTCCTCTTAAAAGCTCTAGATTCAAATCCAAACAAAGATACCTTAAAAATAAATTATTATTATTATTATTATTATTATATAAATGTAGATATTCTCTTTTTTTTCATACACAATCAAATATTTTCATTATTTAATATTTAATTGAAATACAATAAATATATCAATTTTCCAATATGGATTTGGTAGTATTTTCTTCTACTTCATAAATATTGATTTAACAAATTATTTATTATAAAAAAAAATATATTTCATAAATTAAATATTGATTTAACAAATTGTTTATTAGAAAAAAGTTAAATATATATTATTGTTGGATTGTTTAAAGTTAAAAATATATATATGATAAAAATATATATATTTGATAGTAATGTCATTTTATATAAAAAAATATTTTATCTTTATTTAAACGAGGACTGATTTATTTCATTAAAAAAAATTGCATTAAAAAAAATTGCATCATGTAATAAAGGATAAGCAATGACTCTCCTTGTGGTTATATATAACTAAATATATTTTTATATATTTCAAACTTTTATTTAAAAAAATAATTAATATAATATAATAATTTTAAATTAATATTTTATTTTAAATTAATATTGATAATTTACTATAAATCAGCCTCCTTGTGATTATATATAATTAAATATGGTTTTATATATTTTAAACTGTCATAAAAATTTAATTAATATAATATAATAATTTAAAATTAATACTTTATTCTAAATTAATATTGAGATACTTTAACATCCATATTTTACATCAACATATTAGCATTATTGTTAACCCTCAAGTAAAATAACATTGGTAATTTACAACTTTCTTAAATATTAAAACCTTCCCTTTTAATTTATTTTATTGTATTTGAAGTGACCTTATTTTTCATAAAATAAATTGGTAACAAGTAAATTAGCTAGTAAATTAGCTAGTAAATTAGCTAATACAAAGTGTTTTAGTTTTCTTTATTTAGTTATACTAGAAACTTTCCAGTGGAAAAAAAAAATAGTTATACTAATTAATTTAAGACTTTACAATTTTAAGTACATTTAAACCATTAAAATACCTAAAGAAAGATTTTCACAAATGTATAGTTAAAATTAAAAAATATATATATGGATATGTATGTTTGTATATTCCATCTAGCACATATATACAAATGCTATACAAATGCTAGCTTGAGAAGCTTTCAAGATTGAATATGGCTATGGATTCCTCTCCTAGAGGGTGTTCAACCCTCCCTCTATACCCTGATATGACATTTTGAAGGTTAATCACTTCAATTGGAAAATCAACAAAGTTTCAACCCTTCATATTCAGGAAAAAAACTAGACGACGTATTGAAAATACTCCTTCCCACTTTGTCTTCACACAACATGGCCCCAACTATAGAAAATCAAGGTTTAATAGGGAAATTCATTCATATATGGCCATCCCCAAGAGAGGTAGCAATCTGGATCCAGAAAACTTGGAAGGCCTTGATAAAGGGAAATCTAGCCCACTTTTGTGGTATAGGGTTTTATGCCTTATTGTTTGAAAGCAATGAAGACGGAGATTTGATATTGTCGAGTGGGTCATACTTTGTTGGAACTAGATTTATTTATTTGAATCATTGGATGCCTAAATTCAATATGAAATAAGATATACCTATAGTCATTCCAGTGTGGGTTCATTTACCCCACTTACATTTTCACTATTGGAATGAAGAGACCATGAGGTAATGTCTCCACTTTTTAATGCATGAACAATGGATGTTAATTCCAAGTCATGTGTAGCATAATTCCTTTCATGTTATTTTAATTTTATATTTTCATAACACACCACGTGATCCTTTTGAGTGAGGACTCCACCAAGGCCTTCCTTGCACACATTAGTGCACACTACAAAATCTTCATCTGGATGTGCAATCTTGAATATCGGTGCACTTTTCAAAATATCTTTCAACTACTGAAATCTTTCTTCACATTTGGAAGTCCATTCAAATTTCACACACTTCTTTTGCAAATAAGTGATTGGGCTTGAAATCTTTGAAAACCCTTTTATGAATCTTCGGTAATAACAAGAAAGACCCATAAATGATCTCACCTCTGTCACATTTCCTAGAACTATCCATCCTATAATGGCCTCTATATTCTTGGGATAAACTACTATCCCATAAGTTGATATAATATGCCCTAAGTAATGAATTTTCTTTCGACTTCTGCATGCTCTTCATATCAAACAGACAGAGAGCCCCACTCAATCATACATCCCTAACTCTCTTAATCTCCAATCCAAAGAGGGGCGATGGTTCCCACTCTTGTCTGAGTATGTATGTCTATTAGAGAGGAACATCCCTATTATCTTAGAGCCACATATGAAGAAGACTCGGTTGATCCAGTCAAAGAATGCATTCCAATTCCAGTTGAAGTTGATCCTGCAGAGGTAAAGGCAAAGCATGTTGTAGACATTGCAATTGACCTCGTTTACCTATAACCAGTGAATGTGACAATCAAAGATCCATCAATTAAAGATACAAAATCATATCTAGGTCCAGTGGAAGCAACATCCTCACCAGCAGAAGCATTGGTAGCATCAGTAGTAGAGGAGCGTTAAGCGTCTCGTCCCAAAGGGCGAGGAGGGAGCATCAAAGAAATCACTGACTTGGTTTTGCATACAACTTGTGATCTCTCAAAACTTGTAGCACCCTTCTTAAATGTCTCCTATGTTCTTGTTTTATCCTTGAATAAATGAGTATATCATATAGGAATACAATAAAAAACTTGTTCATGGTATTCCAAGGGAGGTAACTATTAAAGAAATTTCATCCTTGCAACTAAAAAGAAGTTTTAGAAAAGGATGTTAAATTTATGCAACACATATGGAAGATGCAATTAAGGATAAAGTTACAAGTATTGAAGATCATCCAGTCTTGAAAGAATTTGAATATGTATTTAGAGTGGCATTTCCGCCAATAATAGATATAGATTTCTCCATTAATCTGATGCCTAGAGCTACCCCAGTGTGCAAGACTTCTTAAACGATGAGTACACCAAAGTGGAAGGAATTGCAAATGCATCTTGAAAATATTTTGAATAAGGGGTATATATGCCCAAGTGTGTCACCTTGGGGTGCCCCTGTGTTATTTGTGAAGAAAAGGGATGGAACTTTAATACTATGCATTGATTTTAGGCAGTTGAACAAGGTGACTGTGGAGAACAAGTATATTTTGCCAAGGATAGATGATATTTTTGATTAGCTGAAAGATGCAAAGATATTTTCCAAGATTGACCTCAGTTCAGGCTATCATCACGTGAGGATTAAAGGATAATATGTGAACAACACAACATTTAGAACAAGGTATGTCCATTATGAGTTCACAATGGTGCCATTTGGGTTATCAAATGCACCAGTTTTCTTCATGTATTTGATGAATGGAATTTTCAGAAATTACTTGGATAATTTTGTCATTGTCTTCTTAGATGAAATACTTATCTACTCTAAGTCTGAAAAAGAGCATGATCAGTACTTGAGGATGGCGCTACAAGTATTAAGTGAGCATCGACTGTATGCAAAGTTGAGCAAGTGCTCATTTTATCAAAGGCAGATTTATTATTTGGGCCATATCATTTCAAAGGAAGGGATAGTAGTGGATCCTGAGAAGACAAAATCCATTGAAGTATGTCCATCACCAAATAATGTGTTAGAGGTGAGGTCATAAATGGGACCTACAGGTTATTATAGAAGATTTATTGAAGGATTTCCAAAGATTTCACATCCAATCTTATTTGCAAAAGAAGGGTGTGAAGTTTGAGTGGACCTATGAATGTGAAGAAAGATTTAAACACTTGAATAATTTATTGACAAGTGAACCAATCTTGAAGATTGTTTATCCAAATGAATACTTTATTGTGTGCATTAATGCATGCAAGGAATGGCTTGGAGGAGTCCTTATCCAAAATGGGCATGTGATATGATATGAGTCAAGGAAGTTAAAAGAGAATAAGAGACACTATGCCACTCATGATTTAGAATTGGAAGCCATAATTCATGTCATGAAGATGTGGAGGAATCATCTTATGGGAAAGAGATTTGAGTTGAAAATAGACCATAGTTCTCTAAAATATTTGTTTGGATAGCCAACTTTGAATGCCACACAAATAAGAGCCTAAAAGGTAAGGTGCTTGGCCTCCAAAGGTCCCAGATGAATCCCACACATGCCACTAGGCTCATAAATGACTCCAAAATGAAAACCCTATATATGGATGACGTCGAGGGTCATGATCGTGACATCTTGGGCCTTCAAGGGCCAATGCCCATGTGGAAGAGAAATATCCCCCAGGATCTAGGTTTGTCATGGTGCCTCCAAAGGAAATGTCCTTCTTTATTCCTAGTGAAAATCTTAAATGTATTCTTACCCCTAGTTGGGGTAACAACATCCATCTGTGTGATTTAAGACCCCCATGAATCTATGATCTAATCATTCCCTCATGTGTACCTGTCCACCAGGAAAAGTCTTGTAGAAAAAACAAATACACCCTCCAAGGGTTCATAAGTCATAGGGATCATAACATGTAAATCACATCCAATAATTAAATTACCCAAACATGTGCATCAAACCCCCCTTTAACCTAGAAAAATTCTCAAATGCGTTATGCAATTTGACAAGTTAGGTTTGGAGAAGGTCTCGAGGCATCCTATTGGGATAACCTCTCTTAAGTTTGGGATGTTTCCCAGGTGGGATATAGTCCAAATCATGTAAGTAAATGAGGTGGTATGGGGTAAGTATTTGGGAATAGGATGCATGTGATAACATGGAAATGTAAAATATTGCCTATAGGTGCCTTTGTAGAGGGTGAGTTGCACCTTGTCATAAATTCTATTGTTTCCTAGCCCATTCATTTCCTTTAACTCTTAGCTTTATTGATTTTGATCTTTTTCTTTTGTGCTTCAAGGGAATAGATGATGGCCACTATCCTAGCTTGATGACTAGAGGTGACAGTGTTATCCACAAAAATTTCACAGAGATGAGAAGTTTGGCTCGTAATGACACCCCCTTTCTCTTGTCTATGCCACCAAGATCCACTACACTGGTTTGGTGACTAGATAGGTGGTAGTGGCATACTACTACATGCCCATGGTCATAATAGGCCATCTCGTGATGAGACCTCCTATCCATCAACTAGTACCTTAAGTGTGTATGTATCGTATGGGTCCCCTTTTCTTACTGAGAAGCTTTTCACTTCTTTCTCGAGGATCCCTCGGTGAAGCATCTCAAAGTTTTAAATATTGGCTTTTAACTCTTTCCATCTAATTTTACCCTTTGGGCCTTTAGTTCCTTCTTCTCATGAGATAAGGTACAACCCTTCCTAGTGTAGCCAATCCCAATGCCCAACCAAAGCTAGGGGATATGAGAGGAATAAATATGGAAAGTGGTAAGTATGGAGGGAACGGACGATGAACTTTCACAGACTCATCCACTAGAAACCTATCCTAAAGGGAGATCAACTTACTAGGGAACCATGTAACCCTTCCAGGTATGAACGAGGAAAAGAGGATAATTTCCAAGCAAACGTCATGAAATGAAGAAGAATTCAATGCAACATATTCAAGTGCTTCAAAAATTAGAGTGACACATACCATGATACCCAGACTCGTTACCTCATGGAGCAAGACTTACTACTACTTGAGGACCAGGTTAGTGGGATGGATACTATACTTGTTGATAAATGGACTGCACTGAAGAAAAGAGGGGCCCTCTGGGGCCATGCTTAATTTGTATGTCTCTCGATACTACATGTATATGACCTATGGGCCTTGAGACATGATCTCCTTAGTTATCCCTAGTCTAGGGGATAACATCTGGCTCCAACTCGGGGACACGTGCTCACCATAGAACACATGAGAACCTTATCATCTCTAGTATGACCTATTCCTGCTAAATCTCAACAAAGGATATTAGTAATCCTTAGGGTGGTGATATCACCCCTTATTCATAAATGACATAATAAACAAATAAAACCATCTCCAGTTTAGCATATGATCATGAGCATACATATATACAAGCGAGAAAAAATAATATTCAAATGCAACTACAGCTATACTAATATGAAATGCAGATGGTATACACAATGGATGCAAATCACTTACCTGCCTCAATAAAATACTAATATGAAATATTAGTATTTTATTGAATTCCAAGGTCAGTGTTAGAAAAAGAGAGATAAAGGAAAGGAGAAAGAAGAGGTAGAAGGATGAAAAGATAGTTCCATAAAGTATAGAAGGATAACATGGAATCAAATTGGGGTGTCAAGTGGAACTAGAATTCCAGATCGGCCACCAAGTCAATAGAAATCTGTCATTTTTCTCACAAATTTACAAAGTTTTGCAAGTCATAAACTTGTAGGCCATTTTTGAAGGCTTAAACAACGTTTTCAAGAATTATAATTTTTTGGATTGTAATTGTTGTAGGCACCACATATAGTCTCTTTAGATTACTTAAAATATCTCGAGGAGAGCTTTCCAACGAGCTATTTTTTTCTCCAAACAGAGCTTGTATGAGGAAGTTACAAGATAAACAGTGCAAGGTAATTTTTAGTACTAGTTGAATTCTAGAACGCATAACTCTCTACTCAGAAGTCAGTTTTAGGGACAGGAGAAATATATGGAAATTTAATGAACCATAGAATACATCTATGGAGTTATATTTTGAATATGGGTACCTAAATGTGTACAGGATGAGAGAAAGATTCATATATCATTTAGTGCAAAAAGAGGAAATTGGTCAAAACTTCAGCAGGTTGTAACTAGCAACCTAGATGTTGGATGAAGGTGAAACTTAGTCAGATTGATCAAAATTCAAGCATGAAGAAACCTAATTGATATTCTATCAAAATCCCAAAGGATTTGGTGTAGGGATGCAAGAATAGGGCTGAAATTGCACGAGGCTGAAAAGTGTACAAAGGAGTAAATGGGTAATGTTCAAATGGCTATAACTTGTTGCTCAGAACTCATAATTGAGTAAGAAGATATTTATTGGAAAGGTATTGGATAGAGAAATACATATATTCACCCAGAAATGTTAATTGAGCAGGAAAAATCACAAGTAATCAGAAAGAGGAATTTTGGTGCACTTAAAGGAGCAGAATTGTGCATAATTTCAATAGATATGTTGATTTATTTAGTCTGACAAATATTATTGCATGCACATTTTGCATAATTAAGGGAACAAATAGAACATAGCAGAATTCATCAAATATATCAGAGTCATGGAATATTCACAGAGAACTTGCATCCATGAAAATGAATTCAATGGATTGTATGTCAGCATGGGTAATGCAAGAACATAATCAAATGGGCATGGAGAAGGAAAAGAGGAGAGAATAAACTTGGTAGTGACTATAAAGAGTCTGCAAAGAGATGTGTTGAGATATAAAGTTGACAAGTAGAATCTTATGAAATCTCAAGAGAAGCAGAATGGCTTCAATATCATATAAATATATGAGGTTGTATGGGGTAAGTGATTGGGAATAGGATGCATGTGATAACATGGAAATGTAAAATCTTACCTATGGGTGCCTTTGTAGAGGTTCAGTTGCACCTTGTCATAAATTCTATTGTTTCCTAGACCATTCATTTCCTTTTACTCTTAGCTTTATTTCATTTGATCATTTTATTTTGTGCTTCAAGGGAATAGATGAGGGAAATTGTCCTGGCTTGATGACCAGAGGTGACAGTGTTATCCACAAACATTTCACGGAGATGAGAAGGTTGGCTTGTGATGAGACCCCCTTTCTCTTGGTTATGCCACCAAGAGCCATTACATTGTTTTTGTGACCATATAGGTGGTAGTGTCATACCGCTACATGCCCATCGTCATAATAGGCCATATCGTGATGAGACCTCCTATCCATCAACTAGTACCTTAAGTGTGTATGTATCATATGGGTCCCCTTTTCTTACTGAGAATATTTCCACTTCTTTCTTGGGGATCCCTTGGTGAAGCATCTTAAATGTTTAAATATTGGATTGTAACTCTTACCATCTAATTTTACCCTCTGGGCCTTTATCCCCTTCTTCTCACGAGATAAGGTACAACCCTTCCTAGTGTATCCACTCCTAATGCCCAACCAAAGCTAGGGGAGATGAGAGGAATAAATATGGAAAGTGGTAAGTATGGAGGGAATTCACGATGACCTTTCACATAATCACCCACTAGAAAACCATCCTAAAGGGAGATAAACTTACTAGGGAACCATGTAACCCTTCCAGGTATTAATGAGGAAAAGAGCATAATTTCCAAGAAAACGTCATGAAATGAATAATAATTCAATGCAACATATTCAAGTGCTTCAAAAATCAGAGTGACACATACCATGATACCCAGACTCATTACCTCATGGAGCTAGACTTACTGCTACTTGAGGACCAGGCTGGCGGGATGGATACTACTGTTGTTGATAAATGGACTGCACTGAAGAAAAGAGGGGACCTCTAGGGCCATTCTTAAGTCATATGTCTCTCGATACTACATGTCGATGATCTATGGGACTCGAGACGTGATCTCCTTAGTTATCCCTAGGCTAGGGAATAACATCTGGCTCCAACTTGGGGACTTGTGCTTACCATAGACCGCATCAGGACCTTAGCATCTCTAGTATGACCTATTCCTACTAAATATAAACAAAGGATATTAGTAATCCTTAGGGTGGTGATATCACCCCTTATTCATAAATGACATAATAAACAAATAAATCATCTCCAGTTTAGCATATGATCATGAGCATACATAGATGATCGTTTTTATTAGCTCAAAGATGCAAAGATATTTTCCAAGATTGACCTCAGGTCAGGCTATCATCACGTGAGTATTAAAGGAGAATATGTGAACAACACAACATTTAGAACAAGGTATGGCCATTATGAGTTCACAATGGTGCCATTTGGGTTGTCAAATGCACCAGTTTTCTTCATGTATTTGATGAATGGAATTTTCAGAAATTACTTGGATAATTTTGTCATTATCTTCTTATATGAAATACTTATCTACTCTAAGTCTGAAAAAGTGCATGATCAGTACTTGAGGATGGCACTACAAGTATTAAGAGAGCATTGACTGTATGCAAAGTTGAGCAAGTGCTCATTTTATCAAAGGCAGATTTATTATTTGGGCCATATCTTTTCAAAGGAAGGGATAACATTGGATCCTGAGAAGACAAAATCCATTGAAGGATGGCCATCACTAAATAATGTTTTATAGGTGAGGTCATTCATGGGACCTGCGGGTTATTATATAAGATTTCATTGAAGGATTTTCAAAGATTTCACATCCAATCTTATTTGCAAAAGAAGGGTGTGAAGTTTGAGTGGACCTATGAATGTGAAGAAAGATTTAAACACTTGAAGAATTTATTGACAAGTGAACCAATATTGAAGATTGTTTATCCAAATGAATACTTTATTGTGTGCATTGATTCATGCAAGGAATGGCTTGGAAGATTCCTTATCCAAAATGGGCATGTGATATGCTATGAGTCAAGGAAGTTAAAAGAGAATAAGAGACACTATGCCACTCATGATTTAGAATTGGAATCCTAAATTCATTCCATGAAGATGTGGAGGAATTATCTTATGGGAAAGACATTTGAGTTGAGGACAGACCATAGTTCTCCAAAATGTTTGTTTAGATAGCCAACTTTGAATGCCACACAAATACGATGGTTGGAATTCCTCAGTGAGTATGACTTTGATATAAAGTATATCAAAGGCAAGGAGAACAAGGTTGTTTATGCGCTCATCGGGAGGGTACATGTGATGCATGATACAACCTTTAGCATGTATAAATATGGTTTAAAGGACATAATTTGCACTATTGGAATGAAGAGACCATGAGGTAATCTATCCACTTTTTAATGCATGAACAATTGATGTTAATTCCAAGTCATGTGTAGCATAATTCCTTTCATGTTATTTTAATTTTATATATTCATAACACACCACATGATCCTTTTGAGTGAGGACTCCACCAAGGCCTTCCTTGCACGCATTAGTGCACACTACAAAATATTCATCTGGATGTGCAATCTTGAATATCGGTGCACATTTCAAAATATCTTTCAACTGTTGAAATCTTTCTTCACATTTGGAAGTCCATTCAAATTTCACACACTTGTTTTGCAAATAAGTGATTGGGCTTGAAATCTTTGAAAACCCTTTTATGAACCTTCGATAATAACCAAAAAGACCCGTAAATGATCTGACCTCTGTCACATTTCCTAGAACTAGCCATCCTATAATGGTCTCTATATTCTTGGGATAAACTACTATCCCATCTATTGATATAATATGCCCCAAGTAGTGAATTTTCTTTCAATAAAATATGGCTTACTTAGTTTTGCATATAACTTGTGATCTCTCAAAACTTGTAGCACCATTCTTAAATGTTTCCTATGCTCTTGTTTTATCCTTGAATAAATGAGTATATCATCCAGGAACACAATAAAAAACTTGTCCAGGTATTCCTTGAACACTCACTAGAGAAATGTGCCCTTTTTCTGACAATTTACCAACGCAAGTTCATCGCCACATCGTCACAAGTACGACGAAGGAAAAAATCATTTTTTTGTCGCGTCATCTTCATCCCAATTAAGACATTCAATATTTTTCCACAATACCGACGAATTGATTCTTCATAAAAGCGACTAACGTGCCCCAATCAGTTTGTCACACTCACATCACTTGGTCATCGCTTGTTAGTTGGAATATCGAATAAATAGTGACAAACCTATATGTCTGACATTTTTTTTCTCTAAGGAAAAGGATATGTTAGTCAAACCTTCGATGCAAAATTGACAAACATGTGACAAAACATTGAGAAACCTGCGACGAAAAATTGACAAACCTTTCATGAAAAATTTATAAACGTTCGACAAAAAATTGACGAGAAGGCTATATGTCCAACGTTTTGTCTCTGGAGGAAAAAATCCACGTTAGTCGAACCATAAATGAAAGGGTTCATTGATAGTCCAAAAACTATATATATACGATGAAAGGCTTGTAGGGGAGATAATTGTGAAAGTCATAAAAAGATAAGGATTCAAATAATGCACATACACATTAGGGGTGATCTCATGTATTTTATACTCTCAAAGAGCTAAGACTTACTGAAACGAGGATCTAAAACAGTAGAGTCAAGTTGGCATGTTGAAGATACATGGAAACTTTCACAGGATAATGAGAATTTATGATGATTTGAAATAAATTCCAGATTATCCAATCACAGAGTATGATTTGGCGTAATCAATCTGCATATTTAACTGATTAAAGTCTACAATACACATAAACTTTGGAAGTGCTCAACATAATGTAGAATGTGACAACCAATCTTCTGATAATTAGGAGAGATAATGTGTGGAATGTGGGACAACATTATCATCCATATTGGCATAGCCTTTTTAATGTTAAATACTTATAGTAAAATATATACATAATTGTTTTTTTCACTTAGCATTTGCACTCATTTTTCCATAAGCATTTGAATAATAAAATCATAAAAATGGACTTCATCTGCTATAGATATATGATGAAATCATGGATACAAACTTGTCTGCAGTTTGTATGCATTGATAATTCATATTCCAAAGATGGATACATAGATGGGGAGTTGTATTTGTAAACTTAAATCAATAGTGATTTTCCCATTGCCAGGAAGTTGCTTATTGTTATTAATCTTTGTTAACTTGTAAGTGATCATTCTAAGAAAATATCAAAGACTAGGTTGCAAAAAACCATCAGTTGGTCTATATTATTCTCAAGCGTAAGAAATGTAGAAATGTTTATATAAACTTTGTTATCACACAATTTTACTTGCCCAAATCCCATGGAAAGTAAGGGAGAGTGTTGTAACAAATAGGATATCCTATCATTGTCACCTTAATAGGAAATCCCCGCTTTTTAGGGATAGGCAAGGTCTCCCCAAGGGGAGGAGTCATCGGTAACCTAAAGGTGAAAATCAGGGTTATGTTCGAGATATATTCCCCCCTCTCACTGGTTACCAAAGTCACTAAATCTATGTCCCAAAGATGAGGTTAATGAAGTTCTTGACGTACCTACCCAGAACAAGACAATATATCATGCATATACAATAATTCCAGGAACAAATATGATAATAACACCTCAAGAAACAATGGACAATGACAATAAGATAGTTAATATAAATTTTCATAAGTTAATAAGTTTACAGCAACAATTGATAAAATGTAATAGCCGCAACAAATACTCCTTGCAATTGCTTGAAAAGAGAGTAAAAAGGTAACATTTACTAAGAAGAATGATAATCAAATGTCATAAGAAACTTCTGAAGTGCTTAGCTGGCATTCAAAGTCAATTATGCATAAACTTTGTTGCATTTAGATGGTTGTAGCAGTCATTTATAACAACAACAAATAAGTTAGTGATCTAGGTTAAACTAGTGTTAGAAATAGTTAGTAAAATCTTAGGAGAAGAGTGTTTGATTGTTTAATCAATCATTCAACAAGAGAGAGGTAAGAACTAGTTCCTTCTAGGGATTATGGAGTCAATTGGATGTATTCTTCAAAGGCTACAATTCAATTTTGATAATGTACAAAAGTCTAAGAGGGAGAATGCAGAGGAGAGGTAATAACTTAAGTCCCCCTAGGCATTTTCCTCGAGAAATAAGATACTAGAGTGTAATAAATTCTAGGCCCTAACACCTTTCTCTCCCTAGGCCTCTTATGGGATAACACTTAGGCAAAGATAACTAGGTCAAAACCTTAGAGTACTAACAATTTAGGGCCCTAGGGTTTGACTAGTCATTAGATCAATTCAATGAAAAGCTTGGAAAATAGAAAGTAAGAAAGTAGCAATTTAAGTTCCTTACTTCAATCATTAAGTATACCATGCAATTTCATAATCTTTTATGAGAAAATAAAACCATACATAAGCCATTCAACAGATGACAAAAAAATGCAGATTTTACTTACTTACACTGGGAATAATCATGAAAATACCATGCAACATCACCATAAAAGCTTCCAAGATTGATCTAACTTGCAAAAATTAGCCTTATACAAGAGTGTGCCTCACAATTCAGGCAATATCCCTTCCTAGGGCACAAATTTCAGACCTCTCCTCTTGTGTGAGGAGTTGTGATGTAAAAAATGAAAGTACTTTATGTTTATTTATACAAAACCAGTGACCTTTAATTAATTTTAGGTCAAAATAAGGCCGACCTCGCCAATTTACAAATAAATTCATATTTGACATAAATAAAATTAATTAACATCTAAATACACCTCCAAGGGTGACGTCATTCCCTTCTAGGGTGACATTGATCCCCTAAGGTGGAACGTTGACCCTAAAAGGTAAGGTGCTTGGCCTCCAAAGGCCCCAGATGAAGCCCACACATGCCACTAGGCTCATAAATGCCTCCAAAATGAAAACCCTAGATATGGATGACGTTCAGAGTCATGATCGTGACGTCTTGGGCCTTCAAGGGCCAATGTCCATGTGTAAGAGAAATATCCCCCAGGGTCTAGGTCTTCCAGGGTGCCTCCAAAGCCAACGTACTTCTTTCTTCCTAGTGCAAATCTTCAATGTTTTCTTACCCCTAGTTGGGGTAAAAACATCCATATATGGGCTTTAAGCCCCCCATGAAGCTATGATCTAATCATTCCCTCATGTGTACCTATCCACTGGGAAAAGTCTTGTAGAAACAACAAATACACCCTCCAAGTGTTCATAAGTCATAGGGATCATAACATGTAAATCACATCCAATAATTAAATTACCCAAACATGTGCATCAAACCCCCCTTTAACCTAGAAAAATTCTCAAATACATTATGCAATTTGACAGGTTAGGTTTGGAGAAGGTCTCGAGGCGTCCTATTGTGATAACCTCTCTTAAGTTTGGGGTGTTTCCCAGGTGGGATCTAGTCCAAATCATGTAAGTATATGACATTTTATGAGGTAAGTGTTTGGGAATAGGATGCATGTGATAACATGGAAATGTAAAATCTTACCTATGGGTTCCTTTGTAGAGGGTGAGTTGCACCTTGTCATAAATTCTATTGTTTCCTAGCCCATTCATTTCCTTTTACTCTTAGCTTTATTGCTTTTGATCTTTTTCTTTTATGCTTCAAGGGAATAGATGAGGGCCACTGTCCTGGCTTGATGACTAGAGGTGACAGTGTTATCCACAAACATTTCGCGGAGATGTGAAAGTTGGCTCGTGATGAGACCCCCTTTCTCTTGAATGTGCCACCAAGAGCCACTACACTGGTTTGGTGACCAAATACGTGGTAGTGTCATACCGCTACATGCCCATTGTCAAAATAGGCCATCTCGTGATGAGGCCTCCTATCCATCAACTAGTACCTTAAGTGTGTATGTATCATATGGGTCCCCTTTTCTTACTGAGAAGATTTTCAGTTCTTTCTCGGGGATCCCTTGGTGAAGCATCTCAAAGGTTTAAATATTGGCTTTTAACTCTTGCCATCTAATTTTACCCTCTGGGCCTTTAGCTCCTTCTTCTCACGAGATAAGGTACAACCCTTCATAGTGTAGCCAATCCCAATGCCCAACCAAATCTAGGCGAGATGAGAGGAATAAAGATGGAAAGTGGTAAGTATGGAGGGAACGGACGATGGCCTTTTACAGACTCACCCACTAGAAACCCATCCTAAAGGGAGATCAACTTACTAGGGAACCATGTAACCCTTCCAGTTATGAACGAGGAAAAGAGCATAATTTCCAAGCAAACATCATGAAATGAAGAAGAATTCAATGCAACATATTCAAGTGCTTCAAAAATCAGAGTGACACATACCATGATACCCAGACTCGTTACCTCATGGAGCTAGACTTATTGCTACTTGAGGACCAGGTCGGTGGGATGGATACTATTGTTGCTGATAAATGGACTACACTGAAGAAAAGACGGGCCCTCTGGGGCCATGCTTAAGTCGTATGTCTCTCGATACTACATGTATATGATCTATGGGCCTCGAGACGTGATCTCCTTAGTTATCCCTAGGCTAGGGGATAACATCTGGCTCCAACTCGGGGACATGTGCTCACCATAGAATGCATTGGAACCTTAGCATCTCTAGTATCACCTATTCCTACTAAATATCAACAAAGGATATTAGTAATCCTTAGGGTGGTGATATCACCCCTTATTCATAAATGACATAATAAACAAATAAAACCATCTCTCATTTAGCATATGATCATGAGCATACATATATACAAGTGAGAAAAAATAATATGAAAATGCAACTACAGCTATACTAATATGAAATGCAGATGGTTTACACAATGGATTCAAATCCCTTACCTACCTCAATAAAATACTAATATGAAATATTAGTATTTTATTGAATTCTAAGGTCAGCGTTAGAAAAAGAGAGATAAAGGAATGGAGAAATAAGAGATAGAAGGATGACAAGGTAGGTCCATAAAGTATAGAAGGATAACACAGAATAACCTTGGGGTGTCAAGTGAAACCAAAATTCTAGATCAGCCACCAAGTCAATAAAAATCTATCATTTTTCTCAAAAATTTACAAAGTTTTTCAAGTCATAAACTTGTAGGCCATTTTTGAAGGCTTAAACAACGTTTTCAAGAGTAATAATTTTTTAAATTGTAAGTGTTGTAGGCACCACATATAGTCTTTCTAGATTACTTAAAATATATCGAGGAGAGATTTCCAATGAGCTCTTTTGTTCTCCAAATAGAGCTTGTATGAGGAAGGTACAAGATCAACAGTGCAAGGTAATTTTTAGTACCGGTTGACTTCTAGAAGGCATAACTCCCTACTCAGAAGTTAGTTTTAGGCATGGGAGAAATATATGGAAATATAATGAACCATAGAATACATATATGGAGTTATATTTGGAATATGGGTACCTAAACATGTACAGGATGAGAGAAAGATTCATGCATCATTTAGTGCAAAAAGAGGAAATCGGTCAAAACTTCAGCAGGTTGTAACTAGCGACCTAGATGTTGGATGAAGGTGAAACTTAGTCAGATTGATCAAAATTCAAGCATGAAGAAACCTAATTGATATTCTATCAAAATCCCAAAGGATTTGGTGTAGGGATGCAAGAATAGGGATGAAATTGCACCAGGCTTAAAAGTGTACAAAGGAGTAAATGGGTAATGTTCAAATGGCTATAACTTGTTGCTCAGAACTCATAATTAAGTAAGAATATATTTATTGGAAAGGTATTGGATAGAGAAATACATATATTCACCCATAAATGTTAATTGAGCAATTAAATTCACAAGTAATCAGAAAGAGTAATTCTGGTGCACTTAAAGGAGAAGAATTGTGCAAAATTTTTATAGATATGTTGATTTATTTAGTCTAACAAATATTATTGCATGCACATTTTGCAGAATTAAGGGCACAAATAGAACATAGCAGAATTCATCAAAGATATTAGAGTCATGGAATATGCATAGAGAACTTGCATCCATGAAAATGAAGTCAAGGTATTGTATGTCAGCATGGGTAATGCAGGAACATAATCAAATGGGCATGGAGAAGGAAAAGAGGAGAGAATAAACTTGGAAGAGACTATAAAGAGTCTGCAAAGAGATGTGTTGAGATATAAATTTTATAAGGATAATCTTATGAAATCGCAAGAGCAGCAGAATGTTTTCAACATCAAGTTGTTGCAAAGCTTGGACAGAATAGAGAAGAGGGTGGACAAGGAGACAAATTCAAGTCAAAGGATAACAGATCTCATGCCAAAAAGTAAGAGTCTATAATTTTTGGTAGACATCATCATCACTCACCAAGGCACTCATTTAGAAGAGAAAACAATAGTCCAAGTTTATCTCTTGTCAAAAAGCATAGCAGAAGGTCTGGGGTAGATGAACTACAAGGAGAAATAAGAAAGATCAAACCTCCTACCTTTGATGGTGAGCACAAGAAATATGAATATGTAGAGACTTGTCTATTGGGAATGGGGAAGTACTTCAAATTTCATAATTACTCCTCACAAGAATAAGGTAGAATTGCAATTTACCAGTTGAAGGGAAAAGCATCAATGTGGTGGGACCGGTTCGTGCAAGTAAATAACATTGATGAAAACAAGATTACTTGGAGGGAGTTCAAAAAGTATTTCCATAAGAAATACTTATCCAAATATTATTATGATACGAATATGAAGGAGTTCTTTGAACTCAATCTTGGAAGCATGACCATGTATGAGTATGAGAGAATATTTTTGGAGTTGTTGAGGTATGTTGGCTTCAACAAGGATGAGCAAGTCAAAATTCAAAGGTTCTTGAGTGGGTAAATGAGGTATATGCATAGAGCATGAGGTATCAATGTTTTATTATGCATAGGATATACATTATAAAAAAGGATCGTCTTTATTAAATGGGTGGAGGATGTTCTATAAATTATTCGTTTAAGAGGTGGACACTTTTTATTTTTTGTAAAAGGTATTAAGGAATATATATTAAAGATTTATGATTTGGCTTAAACATTTTTTTTATATAAATATTGAAGGTCTCAACCTTGCTATATAATATTATTCCTCCATATTAAAAATCTTAGTATTATAAGTTGTAGTTTGGGCAGTTTCTGCTAATGGAAAAAGTACAGAGTTCAAAGTTTGAGGTAGAGAAATTCAATGGGAAAAATAACTGCGATCTATGGAATGTCAAGATGCGCGATATGCTTGTGCAACAAGGATTTCAAAATGAATTGGCGGGTAGGTCAAAGAAACCTATGAATATGTCGAACTAGGACTAGGAAGATATGCATGCAATATCTCTCAGTACCATTCGTCTGTGTCTAGCAGATGAAGTTTTGTTTAATATCATGGTAGAGGTAACATCAACAGGATTATGGAGCAATATGGAAATCATTTATATGAAGAAATCCTTAACAAACAAAATCTACCTAAAAAGGAAGTTATACAATTTGTGAATGAAAGAAGGTATAAAAAAAATTGGCCATTTAAATACTTTCAACACTCTTACATTTCAATTGACTAGTATGGATGTAAAATTCAAATATGAAGACAAGGAAGTTACATTATTGTGTTCATTGTCTAAGTCTTGGAATAATTTAGTCACATCTATTAGCTTTAGCTCGATATATGTCCTTTATTATGATATTGTTATGGGCGCTTTGTTGACTGAGGAGATGAGGAGAAAATATAGTCAAGAAGCATCAACATCAAAAGCAATGGTGGGTAGAGGTTGATCTAAATAAAGAGGGAAAAATTCGAGAGGTACATCAAGATCTAAGTCAAAAAGTGAGAAGAGTAAGATAAAATGTTGGTACTGTGGCAAATCAAGGCATCTCAAGAAGGATTGTTGGAAAAGAAAACAAGAATCCAAAGAGGAATCCACAAAGGAAGCAAATTCATTTGAAACAAGTTTAGATTCAGGTATGGTTGATGAGGTATTATCTACTTGTAATGTTTTGCAGCATCATCAGGGTTGGTTAATAGAATCTGGTGCTTCCAATCAGATGTGTCTTCATAGAAATTGGTTCTCAACTTACCAATCTATAGATGACAGTGTTGTTTTTATGGGAAATGAAATGTTTTGTAAAATTGTAGGGATTGGTAGTATCAGGGTTAAAATGTATGATGGTACTATAAGAATGTTAACAGATGTGAGGCATGTACTCAAACTTAGAAAAAACCTAATATATTTGAGAGTTCTAGATTCTGGGGGTTATAAATGTACAGTTCAATGCAAGATACCAGATATAATAAATACGCAAAATAGAAATAAAATGCTAGAAATGGTAGAATAACAATAATATAACCAGCATAATATCCACAATAACACAAAAATAATATGAGAACAACAACTGAAATAGCACTTTGATTCAGAAAGAAATGTTCACAAGCCTCTTTGAGGGGGCAACCTCTAGTCGAGTAGCACTCTGTTACAATAATCTCCAAGCTAGGTTTTTCATACCCTCGACCCTTATTTATACTAAATATGTCTATTAAGAGAAGCATCTAGAGGAAGATCCTTCTAGAGGAGGAAGCTTCTATAAGGTCTTCTTACATTTGACTTATTCTATTTTATTGAAAGGCCTTATTAATATTGACCTTTATTACATCTGAATACATTGATCTACCTATGTGCAGGTTAGGACCTTAAAATGTCCGCCCCCTTAAAAACAGCCTTGTCCTCAAGGCTTGAGATGTGGAAACTGTTGCAGAATGGTAGGTGGTTCCCAAGTGGCATCTGTTGGAGTCATATATTTCCACTATACTAGCACTTCCTTGATGGTTCTCTGACGCAGGTGATGCTCACGCTAGTCCATAAATGCTTCTGGCTATAGCCAAATGGATCCTTCTTCAACTAACTCTGGAAGGTTGGTCTGAATTTGGCACCTGGTTCCAATCACCTTCTTCAAGCATGAAACATGAAAAACAGGATGTAGCTTTGACTCACTGGGCAGAGCTAACTAATATGCGACTTGTCCCACATGCTTGAGAACTGTGTAAGGGCCATAAAATTTGGGTGCTAGCTTCTAACAATGCTCGACCTTGAGAGAAGTTTTCTTATATGGTTGCAGTCTCAGAAACACCTAATCCCCTTCTGCAAATTGACATTCGGAGCGACCTTGATCTGCTTGTTGCTTCATTCGATTATGTGCCATGACCAAGTTCTCTTTAAGGGTACGAAGGATATCCTCTCGGACTGTAAGTGTTTGTTCAACCGCCTGGACCTTCGAGGTACCCGGTAAGTATGAGAGAACTGAAGGTCGCTTATGTCCATATACCGCTTCAAAAGGAGTCATGCGAGTGGTTTTATGGTATGTAGTGTTGTACCACCATTCGGCTAGGGGTAACCATTGAGCCCACTGGTGTTGTTTTTTAGAGGCAAAGCACCTCATATATGTTTCCAAACACTTGTTGACAACTTATGTTTGACCATCCGTCTGTGGATGATAAGCTAAGATGAGATGCAATTGTGTGCCTTGTAGCTTAAACAGTTATTGCCAAAAATTGCTTGTGAAGGTTGGGTCACGATCAGAAGCAATAGAGTGCAGCATGCCATGAAGCTTGAAGACCCCTGGTCCATGAAAATTGGAGCCACCATGGATGCAGTAAATGGGTGGTGAAGAGCGCAAAAATGAGCATACATGGAAAGGCAATCCACCACCACCATTATGACTGATTTATTCCCCAATTTGGGTAAGCCTATAATAAATTCCATATAAATATCCTTCCAAATAGTACGGGGAATCGGAAGCGGTTGGAGGGTGCCCGGAGATTTGGCTGTTTCTCCCTTGTTGTGTTGACACACCTCACATTCAGCGACAAACTTACGGATATCTTGTTTCATACCATCCCAAAAAAAGAACGTTTGACCCGGTCATATGTTTTGGTGAACCCTAAGTGCCCCGCTATGGGTGTAGCATGAAGCTCAGAAAGTATCGTGGATTTGAGCTTGGATTGTTTACTTAAATACAAGCGGCCTTTGTATCAAAGCTCATACTAGAGCCAGGAGTACCCTGGGGGAGTCGGAGCCTTGTTCTATAGTTGCTAGATCAGATGCAAAGTTTTGGGATATTGAAGCCATTCCTGGCGCACAGCTTGGAGCCAATCGAGTACAATGAAGGAAAGAGAAAAAATGGATCCTTCGTCTTCATATTTCCGGGACAGTGCATCCACCACGACATTGTCTTTTCCCTTCTTGTAAATGATCTCATAATCATATCGAAAGAGGTTAGTCACCCATTTTTTTGGCTCCTGGGAGGAAATGTGTTGTTCTAGAAAGTACTTGAGGCTTTGATGGTTGGTCTTAATTTGGAAGCGTTTCCCCAAGAGATAAGGATGCCACAGCTCAACAACATGCAGAATCGCCAACATTTATTTTTCATAAATGGGTTTTCCCAGATTCCTTTCAGACAATTGCTTACTGGTGAAGGCCAAAGGTTGACCCTCTTGCATAAGGACAGCGTCGATTCCTTTCCCTGAGGCGTCACATTCCAACACCAAGGTATTTGTGAAATCGGGAAGGGTCGGAACCAGAGTGGTGCACATGGTCATCTTCAAGGTTTGAAAATCTTGAGCAGCTGCTGGAGTCCAAGTGAAGGAGTTCTTTTTTAGGAGAGTTGTGAGAGGTGTTGCAATCTTTCCGTAGTTCTTAACAAACTTGCGATAATACCCTGTTAGGCCCAAAAATCCATGCAAGCTTTTGAGAGTCTTTGGGTGCAGCCAGTCTTGCATAGCTTCAATCTTTTTCGGGTCCACCCTGACACTATCCTTTCCCACCAGATGACCCAAGTATTCTACTTCTGAGGCACCAAAAGCACATTTGGACTTTTTCAGGAAAAGTTGGTACTGAGAGAGTAGGCAAAGAACTTGATCCACATGAGTAAGATGGTATGTCCAGGTTTTGCTATAGATGAGGATATCATCAAAGAAAACTAAGACAAAATGACGGAGAAAAGGGCGGAAGACATGGTTCATGAGGCTTTGGAAGGTGGAGGGGGCATTACACAAGCCAAAGGGCATGACCAAAAACTCATAGTGGCCCTCATGAGTGCAAAAGGTAGTCTTGGGAATGTCGGCCTCTTTCATACATATTTGGTGATAGCCCGAGAGAAGATCAAGTTTGGTAAAGAATTGGGCGCCACTCAATTCATCCAGGAGGTCATCAATGACAGGAATTGGAAATTTGTCTTTGATGGTCAATTTGTTGAGAGCATGGAATTCAGGACACATTCTCCAAGAACATTATTTCTTCAGTACCATGATGACCAGAGACGAGTAAGGGCTCGTACTAGGATGGATGATGCCTGGAGTAAGGAGTTCCTGGACCATTTTCTCAATTTCATTTTTTTGTGCAAAGGGGTGGCAATATGGACGGATATTGGGGGGAAGGCTTCATGGGACAAGGGGAATGGAATGATCATGAACACCATGGGAAGGAGGGATTCCTTGGGGAGTGGAAAATACCATTTGATGTTTAGAAAGGAGGGCTTGGAGGTCTTGGGGCACTGGGGGTGTCTCTGTGGCTTGTATGGCGTGGAGTTGGGCAATGAAACCAGAATGACCTTTTTTGAGAAGTTTTTCCATGCAATGAGAATTGATGACCTCAGGTGAACCAGCAGTGATGCCTTGGAATTTATATTGGTGGCCTCCTTGGTCGAATTGCATGGTTAAGTTCTGAAAATCCATGAGAATGGGACCCAAAGTCCTTAGCCAGTCTGCACCCAACACAATGTCGCAACCGCCCATGTCAATAGCAAACATATGGGATTTTAGGTGGTAGTCACCGATTTGGAGACGCACATTTTCATAGCACCCACCACATTTCATAGAACCACCATTGGAAATCATGATTTGGAAATTGTTGACAGAATGGCTGTAGCAATGGGTTTCTTGGGCAATGCGGCGATGAATAAAATTGTGGGTGCTGCCACTATCAACCAGAATGATGACCTTTCGATGCTTGATGTAACCGATTAACCTGAGGGTTTGGGGGGCAGAGAAGCCAGTGAGAGCATTGATGGAAATGATTGGTTCCACTTCGGGAGGGTCGGAGGGAGGTTTTATGTCAGTGATTTCTAGTGACTCAGGCACAAGGGGAGTGTCAACATCCTCTTCCGGAATATCCTCAGAGATGGCCATAAAAATATTTTGTTCCTTACATTTGTGGCCCGGGAAATATTTGTCATCACAATTATAATAGAGGCCTTTGAGTTGGCGTTCATCCATTTCAGCCCTGGTCAATTTTTGGATCTTTAATGGGGCGGAGGGAGTAGTGGGGTTTACTGGTTTAGGGCAAGGGGTAAAGGAAGGCTTACAGTTTTGAGAGGAAACAATTTGTTGTGCTTCTTTAGCTTTTTTAGTAGCCTCCACCCAAGTTGTAGGTCGAGCCATGAGGACATGGGCCTGAATCTCCTCCCTGAGGCCACTGATAAAACACTCTCGAAAGAAAGCATCAGTCATGCCCTCTGTTCGAAAAGCAAGGCACTCAAATGTAGCTATGAAGTCTTCTACTATTCTTGATTGCTTTAATTTTGTCAAACGGCCCAAATGGTTGGTGTCAGTGTCAAAGCGTTCATAAAGCTCAGTCACAAATTAGGTCCAAGAAATATACCCTTGACGAGAAGTTTTTCTCCATTGCCACCATTGTCAGTGTTCTTGATCTAGATGGAGAACACCATACTGGAGTTTGGCCAAGCCATCTGTAATTTTGTAGAGAGAGAAATAATGTTCCATTTGGGTGACCCAACCAGTGGGGTCTGAGCCATAAAATTTGGTTACATCCACCCGTGGAAGGCGTATGTCCCGTTGAAAGTGATGGGGCTGAAAGGTATGGGAATGGGAAGAAGTTTCACCTTCAGTCTTTGTATGTGCATCAGGAAAAGGGTCATTGGTAGGGATCTTGAGTTTGGTGCAGAGTGATGCAAAGAAAGATTCAAGTTGGGTGGTCAGTTCATGTTTGACTTCTTCCATTGCGGACTGCACGGATGCATTTATGGTGGTATAGATGGATGTATCATGGGAGGCAATAGTAGCACTGAGTTTTTGTACTTCTTGTTGGGTCTCGAGGAAACTATATTGCAAGGTGTTGAAGCGAGACTCCAGTTCTTGGCTACGGGTATGGGCCATGAGGATGGGTGAATTGAAAAGGGAGTGGGCGGGGTCAGAAATTTTTGCAGAAAAATGATATGGATGAATGTGATAAGGGAGAAGAGATGAATCTAATGGAATAGGTCTCAAATAATGGTGAAAAAATTTCCATACTTTTTTTTTTTTTTTGAATACCTGCGAGGTTATACTTCGGTCTGAAGAATGCTACAGTGTTGAAATCCCCAAATTCTTAACCAAAAAGAAATGTGTATTTACTTGGCAACCCGAACATAGATGTGCGGCAATAGATCTTGTCGGTTTAATTTGTTTATGTTTATGTTTATGTTCCCCAAGGGTTAGGTATTCGAGGGTTCTATAGACAAGGGTTTGCCCTATGCTATAGCTCTCGGATATACGTGTGGATTCCAATAGTAGTACTCGGCCCAACATCTCAGGGCACTAACTAAGGAGGATAGATCGTACCCTTATCCATACTACCCGACTACCCAGGTACTAGAGAGTATCTTCCCGAGTGTTGTTCTCGGTGACACTATAGCAGTCCGACGGCCGATAGGTTTATCTAAAGAGGGCTTCAAGAAATCTAGGCCGATCAGTACAGAGGTGTTGTCTGATGCACTACCACTTGAAGGGGTACCAACAGGGGTTACAAGGGTGGCCAATAGATGTGCGCTTAAGAACCACTTGTATTTCCTGTGTGTATGAATCCCTCAACCGCGGGTTTATGCACGTAACGACAGATCTCTATGGCTTAAAGACATCGGAATGTGTCTCTACCCTGGAAAAAAAAAATACCCACAATTTCTGCCAAGGAAAGTGCTCTGATACCACTTGCAAGATACCAGATATAATAAATATGCAGAACAGAAATAAAATGCTAGAAATGGAAGAATAACAGTAATATAACTAGCATAATCTCCACAATAACACAGAAATAATATGAGAACAGCAACTGAAATAGCACTTTGATTCAAAAAGAAATGTTCACAGGCCTCTTCGAGGGGGCAACCTCCAGTCAAGTAGCGCTCTGTTACAATAATATCCAAGCTAGGGTTTTCATACCCTCGACCCTTATTTATACTAAATATGTCTATTAAGAGAAGCATCTAGAGGAAGATCCTTCTAGAAGGGGAAGCTTCTATTAGGTCTTCTTACATCCGCCTTATTCTATTTTGTTGAAAGGCCTTATTAATATTGACCTTTATTACATCTGAATACATTGATCTACCTATGTGCAGGTTAGGACCTTAACATTCAAGGTGGAGTATTGAAGGTGTCCAAAGGCATCTTAGTAGTTATGGAGGCTAAAAGGATCGGGAATCTTTATTAGCAAGAAGGAAGGACTGAAATAAATCAAGCAGTGGTAGTATCTGAAGGCGCAAGTGATTCTACTAATTTATGCAATCAGTGTTTGGGTCATATGAGAAAGAAATGGCTTAAGGTACTCGCAGACCGTAAGTTACTTCCAAGCTTAAAATCTTCAAATTTGAATTCTTGCAAGCATTGTATTTATGGAAAATAGTGTAAACAGAAGTTTAAAACAAGAAAGACGTATTAGTAAAGGTATCTTTGATTATATCCATCGAGACGTTTGGGAACCATATCCTAAAGTTTATTTTGGAGGATCGTCATATTTTGTAACATTTATAGGTGATTACTCTAGAAAGGTGTGGATCTATTTACTTAAAAGAAAAGATGATATATTTAATGATTTTAAGAAATTTCGAGCTTTGGTTGAAAAGAGCACTGGAAAGTCAATTAAATGTTTGAGAACAGATAATGGAGGTGTGTTTACTTCTAAGGAATTTGAAAATTATTGGAAGGAAATTGGGATCGAAAGACATAAAACCATGGTTTATACTCCTTAGCAAAATGATGTTTTTGAATGCATAAATAGGATGCAAAATGGTGTTGTTGAATGCTCAGTAATGCCAATTTGCAGTAGGAATTATGGGCAGAAGCAATTTTTGCACCATGTTATCTAGTAAATTGATCACCATATGCTACAATAGATGGTAAGATTCCAAAAGAGGTATGGACAGGTCACCCTTGTGATTATTCAAATCTTAAAATATGTGGTTGTGAAGCCTATGCTCTTATTCCTAAGGATCAGTGATCCAAGTTAGATCCCAAATTAAAAGGGATTATCTTTGTTGGGTATGGTGATGAAGTTAAGGGATATAGATTGTGGGATCCTACTACCCACAAAATCATCATTAGTAGAGATGTCATATTTGATGAATTGTCACTCATAAAATCAGATGTGGTAGATATTGAAATGAAATTGGAAGAGGTATCATAAACTTAGCAAATTTAGTTGGTGACTCGATCATCTATAGGAGAGGAGGAGCATGAATATGTTCATGAAGATGCTCATGTAGAAGAAGATGAAGGTGTAGAAAATAACCAAGAAAATGTGGATATGCCACAACTATCACTAAGGATATCTACACAGGTCAGGAAGCCTCCTATAAAGTATGACGATTATGTTTCATCTATAGCTTTGATTTCTAATTATGGGGAACCTAGTTGTTATCAGGAAGCAATGGAAGTATCTAAACATGATAAATGGAAAGTAGCAATAAAAGAAGAAATGGATGCTTTGGAAAAGAATAAAAAATGTGACCTAGTAGAACTCTCAAAGGAAAGGAAGGTTGTAGGTTGCAAGTGAGTATACACACTGAAAAAGGGAGTTGGTGATAAAGTTGAGAGGTATAAAGCAAGATTGGTGGGAAAAGGGTATTCTCAAAAGGAAGGTATTGATTTTCATGAAAAATGTTCACCGATTGTTAATCTTGTTTCAATTCGTGTTGTGCTAGCACTAGGTGCTTTACTTAATCTTGAGTTAGAGAAACTAGATGTTAAAAAAACATTTTTACATGGATATTTGGATGAGGAAATATAGATGGAACAACCAGAAGGGTTTGTTTAGGATCGCAATAAAAGTTTTTTTTCCAAACTCAAGAAGTCATTGTATTTCCTGAAGCAGTCTCCCAGGAAATGGTACAAGAAGTTTGATTCTTTCATGGTGAGCCAAAATTGTACAAGAAGTGAGTATCATCATTGTGTTTACTTTAAAAAGTTGGAAAATGGCATATTCATTATTTTGGTGTTATATGTTGACGATATTCTTATAGAAAGAAAAAGCATGGTTGAAATCAATAGGTTAAAGGCTCAATTGGCTAGGACATTTCATATGAAGGATCTAGGAGCGAAAAAACAAATATTGGGCATGGAGATACACAGAGACAGGAAAAATGGTAAGTTGTGGTTATCACAACAGAAGTATGTGGAGAAAATACTTATGAGGTTCAGAATGAATAATGTGAATCCAGTAAAAATTCCTTTGGATTCCCATTTCAATCTTTCTTCAAGTTTGTGTCCTAGTAATTATGAAGAAAAGGAGTATATGTCTCATTTACTATATGCTAATGCAGTAGGAAGTTTGATGTATCCGATCATAAGTACTAGGCCAGATCTTTCACATGTAGTTGGTGTTTTTAGTAGATACATGGCAAATCCAGGTAAAGAGCATTGGGCAACAATGAAATGGGTGCTTCAGTATCCTAGGGGAAAAATTAATTATTGTATAACCTATAATGGTTACAGTGATTTAGTCTATGGTTATGTCGATTCATATTTTATAGGTGACTTGGACAAAAGAATATCCACTTGATAATATGTCCTTACTCTTGTAGGAGGACCTATTAGTTGGATGTCAAAGAATCAAAACATTTTTTCTTTATCCACTACAGAGGCAGATTATATAGTTGATTCACATGCTTGCAAGGAGACAATTTGGTTAAAAGGTTTTTTTTGTGAGTTTGGAAGGATGCAAGACAAGCTGAAACTATTCTACGATAGCCAAAGTGCTATTCATTTGGCTACAAAAATCCAGCTTATCACACTAAAAAAAAGAATGATCCTATTAAATACCATTTTGTAAGACAGGTTATTGATGAAGGTGGAGTGGCTCTGGAAAAAGTCCATACACAAGAAAATTGTGGAGACATGTTCACAAAACCAGTATTGTTAGAGAAGCTACAATGGTGCTTCGCTTCTCTTGGCTTGCAAGAATTGTGATGAATAAATTTGGGCATGATATTCAATTAAATTGTTGTCAAGGTGGAGATTGTTGAAAGGTGCCAAATAATTCCCATGGATTTGGATATGGGCAGACTTCATGGCTCCTATTATTCTGCCTTCAATTGAAACAATTCAGCTAAAAATAGAATATGGATAGGAGAACATTAATTATAACTATTGAAGAGATGTTATTATCTATGTAAGCCAATAGATCCAAAGTGGTATGTGCATGAGAGATGGTTGTAATCCTATGTGTTTTTTGGTTGTTTTAATTCTCCCTTGAACAATAAGAAAATCGATTATCATTTCCCCATGGATGTTTCCCTTTAAATGGTTTTACCACGTAAATCATTGTGTTCATTATGTGATTGTTGTTGTCTCTATTTTTTTTTACATAAAATATTTTTGCATTTATGCTTCCACTACAAATAAGAACTTTAGCACTGTTGGGTATGTGTTATATTCTTGGCACAAATAAGAAATTTATTCCTCGGGAAACATGTCACATATTTAGGTGGTTTTTCGACACATGGTTTCTTTGCCAGTGGTTTTCTATTTCCGGTTAAGGAATTAGGGTTGTGGACTAATCTAGGTCATTGGATTAGGGTTTTGGATGCCATTGGATCTTATATGTATATTGTATTGTAAACAATGTATCACAATGAATATATAGAATATGTTGGTTTTCACGGTTTGGGTTTCCAGGGGAAAAATCTCTGTGTAATGTTTGTATTTTCCATTGTATATTTTCTTTTCTTTTACTGAATATATGTTTGCAGTAGATATTGTGCAAGGTTAAAATCTACGAGAAAAACATATCACCTAGAATCATATGAGAAAACTGAGAGGGTCAATCAAGTGATTGAGGATATATTGAGGTTGTATGTGATGGATAAACCATCAAAATGGGAAGATTATTTACATTTAGTTGAGTTTAATTATAATAATGGGTATCATGCATCTTTAAATATGAGCCCATTTGAGGCATGATATGGCAGAAAGTGCAACACACTAGTGAGTTGTGACAATGCAGTGGATAGAGCAGTGGTTGGGCTAGAATTACTCAGGGAAATGGAAGAGAAGATGGTGAAAATAAAATAGAATTTAAAGGTTGCATAGGATATACAAAAAAGTTGTGTTGATAAGGGAAAACCCCACAGAGAGTTTAAAGTGGGTTACCATGTGTTATTAAAAGTGAAGGCCAAGAGAAGTTCCCTGAAGTTGGGGAACTATTCAAAATTGGCAACACGCTATTGTGGACCATTCAAAATCCTAGAGAGGATTGGTCTTGTTGATAAATGATTGCACTATCTACATCCATGTGCATTCATAATGTATTCCATGTGTCTTTTCTTAAAAAGTATGTGCCTAATGATAATCATGTAATTGATTGGAATGTGATTCAATTGGAACAATAAGGTGACTTCCAAGTTCAGTCGATGTGCATATTGGACAGAAAGATCAAGCTACTCTAGAATCAATAAATAGGGATGTTAAAGGTCCAGTGGACATGTTATGGTCCTTAAGATGCAACATGGGAGAATGAGGATGTCATGCTGGAGGAATACCCGCATCTTTTTTAATCTTTTTGAATATTTTTTCTTGTACATGTGTATATAATGCATTCAAGAGGACATTGCATAAATAAGGGGGAGGGGAATGTAATACCCCAAGGCCGAAATCCAATTGTAAATGTACATATTCTTTATAGACTGGTGATTTGGGAAGTTTTGGGTCAAAGTGTCTGTGTATATATATGTTTTGAGGCTAGAATGCCTCTGTGATTATTAGGCCAGAGAGCCTAGATGATAAAAGGCTAGTTATCCTATCATTCTAATATGTAATCACGCTCGAATATATTAATAAAATACATCACTTCTACAGACCCAATCGACAAACAAGTATGGGGGGATAGGACTCCATGAGAGGTAAAGGGCGGATAAGAGATTGAGAGGAAAAAGGGTCAAGTCAAGGGGGCTTAAGCTAAGGGAATATTATAATATTATTCCTAAACTCAAAAGTCATATGATATTATTTTATCCTAAGTTCCTAAAGGTTGGGAACGAATCACAAAGTGGAGTCCAAGAGATTCCATAAAGTGACAAGTGCTAAGTTAAGAGCATGCAAATATATTGTTGGGAATTAATGTAATTCCATAATTATCACAATCATTCTTTCCTTTCACTCACTCTTTTCATCCCTCAGTCATACCTGTGTTTGGAGAGATTTGAAGTTGATTGTACCCAGTAATTCCTTAGTACCAGGGTTGAAGAAGCAGTTTGTCAGGCCTGTGAGAATTTTCTTTTGATGAGAGAATTGTTGGGAATTGTTTTCCCAGTGTGTTAGGTTGGTGGGTGTTGCAATTCTTGGAGCGGTCTTTTGTTTTAGGTGCTACAAAACTCTGAGACTTCATGTGTGGCCTGTTGTTGAAGCCCTAGAAGGGAAGTGGGAATGTCGAATGATTGTTGAGTAGAGAAGGGGTACACCTTCTACGGTGGGACAGGTTGTGGGGAATGAGAGGTTGTGAGTTGGGAATTGTTGTTAGAGTTGACACCTGAGCATGTGCTTTATTATGTTGTTGGTCAAACCTTAGCTTGGCTTAGGAGAATTTTTCCTGGTGGAGTCATAGCCTCAGCTCGGGGGTGACCTTCTATTGAGAGCATATGAATAGGAGAGTCTATGTCTGGGAGGAAAGTCTGACGTCTGCATGCAATTGGTGATTACGATTAAAAGATAAGTGTCTTTTATGAATTGTTATGAATGTTGTGTAATTAATTTTGTTCTTTATGTTGTGGTATTAATGTTATAATTATGCTTGAGGATTATATGATGTTAGGAATGCATATATTCTTATATGCAGGGAATATTCATTAAGTAATAAATGGTATCAGAGCTAATTTAGAACTTGTTGGAACAGTAAATGTTACTTTGTGGTATCAAAGAGAAAATTATGTGTGGTGTGCCCGAGCTTGGGGCTGGACATTACATAGTCAATGTGAAAGTGATATTGAAAGAAATGTATTTCATCGTCCTCTATCCCTTCACCAAGCAAGTTTGGAGAAAAGTGGAAGGACTCATGGGTTTGAAATCAAAATGGCAAGGAGTCTCTATTCAAGAAGCCTTAAGAAACTAGCACAAGAACAAAGAAACAAAATCCTACAAAGTCTTTCCCCTCGCCATCGCATGGGGATTTTAGATTGCAAGAAATGCAAAAATATTTGAAAATGGGGACACTTTTCCCTTCAAATGTGCTTACGCAAGTCTCAAGATCTTGAGATCTTTCCCTCAATTATCTCTTGTCCATCAGCATGTGAGGCATTCTAACCCGATCATTAACACTCAAACCCCCTGGGCCTTCTTCGATGGAGCATCAAAGGGAGCCCTTCCGAGAGGAGTAGGGGGAGTAATCTTCCTCTCTCAAAATTACTCCATCAACTTCAAATCCGACACCGACTAGTCAACAAACAATCAAAGTGAGCTAACAATCCTAAAATTGGAGTCCCTCCTTCTAATCCAATGAGAAACATATATGAGAAATTTCTTGTTACAACCCCTCTTACAAGACATCAAACAAATGCAATAATCTTTTACTCATACTACATTTGCTCATTTTTATAGAGAAAACAACAAGAAAGGTTACAGGCTATAAGGATAGCCTTGAACCGCATGAAGGAAATTGGGAGATCCAAGAGTCCCAACAGGAACACATTTCTACTTATTTTCATGAATCCTAACTTTTGAAAATCATGTCTATTTCGAAAATAATTTTTTTTGATATGCAGTTTTTCTTTTCATCTCAATAGAAGGGGTGATACCTTTCAAGTTATGGTTTCCAAAAAGGAGGCATGGAACCCCACTTATGTAATGATGTAAAATCCTTTTTGAAATATTGGCTAAGTGTTGTTTCACTCAACCAACTTTGGTTTTCTCTTAAATATCTAGGGCTTTCAATTTTGACTCCACGTGGATGTTGAAAATACTCTTAAAAGTATTATGCTCATTTCTGGTTTCATTCAACAAACTTTGGGTTTTTTTAGATTATTGGGTCTTTCAATTTTGATTGGTGAGTGTTGAAAATAAGCTTATTAGATTTTTTTGATATTAAATAAAGGTATATTTTATTAATTATTATTAATTTATTTTAAGGTCACTCTCACTAAATTGATGTATGAAATCCCCTTTTGTTTGTGGGACAAGGGCCCCTCCATCTAGCCATAAATGACTTAATTTAACTAAACTCATTCTTGACCGACTAAAATGACTTGATTTAACTAAACTCATTCTTGGCCGACTAAAACGACTTGATTTAGCTAAACTCGTTCTTATTTTTGAAATAGTTATACTTATATATATGAAATATTTATGTTATAAAAACAATTAAAATCATACTAACCATTACGCTTTGGACTTTTTACTGTCTCCCGAAGTTAAACACAACATTGGACTGTTTACTGTCTCCCGAAGTTAAACACTTTGGACTTTGGATTGTTGCATACGATAACAACATGGTGGTCGCTCCAGGCACTATTGATCCCAAATCTGAAGTTTATCGTGCAGAGACTCCCACAGCTCCTAAAGAAAAAGTCTTAAGATCTCCGGGAACTGTAGCAAAGAGTTCAAGAGTTTATCGTCTAAGATCCCCGGAGACTCTCACAACTCCTAAAGAAAAAGCCTTAAGATCCCCAGGAACTGTAGCAAAGAATTCGAGGACTCCTAAAGAAAAAGCTATTAAAAATGATAAAAAATCTGAAGTTTATCATCTAAGATCCCCGGAAACTTCAGCAGTGACTTCGACAACTCCCAAAATTGAAGCTTCAAAAATTAGGTCATCGAATAATTCTTCACGAATAAAGAGAAGGGACGCAACTGGAGCGGTTT
>ML783586.1:676694-690610 GCA_009831015.1 Picea engelmannii
CAATACATTTCCCTCATAAAAGAGGGTTGCCTTCTAGGGAAAAAAACCCTAACATAATCTCTACCGTTAGATCTGCGACCTTATAATGAACGGTCCATATTTACAATGAAATTACAATATAATTTTACAAGGCAATTTTTTCTCTGGGGGCCCGCTGGACCCCAGACCCCCCAGCCGGGGGGATAGGCCCCTCGGACCCCGCAGAGGAGGTACCCCCCCTCTGCACTCCCCCGCGTGGAAGAGTGTACATACTTCTGGGGTGTAAATACTTCATGGGGTATAAACACGGCTGAAAGCAAGGACCTCTGAATCAGGAAGATAATCAGGCTCCACAACCAACATCATCTTCTTCATAGGTGTTGCCGAAAGGGCTGGTAGTTAGGGTTTTGTTGGTGCACTCTTGAGCGTTAAACCCTGGGTCTGCCCCTGTGCCAACAAAATGTATAATAATTTCTCACTCAAATCCCACTAACTTCTTTAAAATATAGCATTCCAATGGAATTATGGGCATGCCAAGGAGCACTCTCATGGTTTTGTATTTACTACAATTTCAGTTTGTTAGGTGTAATGTCCCCAAGGCCGAGCCCAGTTGTAAATCTTGTTTATGAAATGAATTGCAAATATGTTTTATAGGATGGTGAGCCAAGTTTTTATAAGTTGGTGGGCTTATGTCATTATTAGTCCAGAGAGCCTAAGGGTTGAAGGCCAAGAGCCTGATTTTGTATAGGTATCAATGTAGAACATTAATAAAATATAAACACTGTTGCGTGCAGACTGACCACGATGAATGAGTGATGGGGGACTAAGCTTCCACAGAGTAGGCAAGGGATTAGGGGCTGGAAGGTGGGAAGAGGGGTTAAGTGTTGAGCCTAGGGAGCTAAGCCTAGGGGATTAAGTCCTTGGGAATAATATTTTAATATTATTCCAAAAATACCATGTGAGTAATATGTTTTTATCCTAAGTTCTTTTGGAATGACATGTGACTTCCACGGGAGGAACGCATGCTGATGGAAGCATGCATCTTCACGGGAGACAAGTGTCAACCCAAGCCCATGCAAATAAAATGGCTAAGATGAGCCGTGGTGGGGGTCCTCCTCCATTCTACCCAACCATCTGAGCGTGAACCAGTCCGACCCCTACAAGAGACCTCATGCCATTCTGAAACTGGGGGGCGAAGTCTATGTGTTGATTTTGGGGATAACCTGTCTTGATTTCTGGAAAAGCTGATGCATCCTCTGTCTGAGCAGATCGAGCCTGTGTGTGGAGTCTTTGTCCCAAATCCATAATCATGAGACCATCATGTCATTGTTGAGCTTGTTTGGAAAGCCCGTGTCTTTTTTCCCTATTGGTTGTTGTGGTCACGCAGAGATGGACTGCGTGAGGCTTGTTGGCCAGTTTGTACAACAGTATCTCCAAGTGAGAGAGGTGATTGAAGTTGGAAGAACAGGTTGGTTGGCCTTTGAGCGGCTCTCTCCAGGTGAGAGAGTGCGCAAAGGAAGGAGAGAACTCCTGGAAGGAACCCTGTAGCTACCACAGAGCTTGGAGACTTTCGGTCTAGTCTGTTGTTGAAACCCAAGGCAAGGGAGGTTAGCAGCCGAAGGACTGTCTAGGTGAAAGAGAAGGTGTATACTCCTAGGGTGGAATAGGCATGTGGGGAAGGAGAGTTTGTGGCAGTGAGTATGAGTGGTTCCTAGGAGGAAATTCCTTCCTTGTGACTATGTGTTTTCCCTGTAACCTCAGCCTAGCCTAGGATTCATTGCCTTGGGGGTGGAGCTTAGTCCTAGCTCGGGGGTGACCCACTGTTGAGCTTGATGAGAAGTGGTCTAAGGCTGTGAGGTTCATGGAAGTCCTGGACCTGGTTGGTAGATTACCACCATTTCAAAGATAAGTACCAGATGATGTTTTAATTACTTTTTTGCATGTGTGTGTATTTATATTTATCATGTATTATGTTGTGCATACGAATTCATGTTAAAGCCATTGATTATTTATAATAACAATAATTCTTATGGTTACTCTGATTTTAAATGTGTTTAACCTATTTTAAATGCATGTTATTAATTAACCATAAAATGAAGTCGTTTCGTGAAGTAGCACATACCCTGAGTGAAAGGGGGTGTTACAGTTTGGTATCAGAGTGTTAAAGCATGAAAGAGTGTTACAGTTTGGTATCAGAGAATTACAGTATGAAAGAAGTGTTACAGTTTGGTATCAGATCCAAGGCTTCGACGTTGAGCCTAGATGGGCCAGTGGAGTGGTCTTTGGACCGAGGGTTTGAGGAGAAATTGTGTCTCGAGGACCAATTTTGGACCTTTGAATGCTCCTGAGTGTCAATGAGTTACTTGACTCTATTACAAAGCTCAATAGGTGTAGTGGTGTTATGAAACCGAAACCGGGGTGGCATCTGGCCACAGGCAGAGAGGACTCCACACCAGAAGTGTTGGAGCCGAAGGATCTGTTCGGGGAAAAAGGTGAACCCTCATGACCGTCAGATCTGGAAAACGTGTGCAGAGTTTAAAAACCTTTTCGAGTTACACAGGAACGTGGAAATCGCGATACGCGAAATCCCAAATTTGTCAGGACCGTCCATCAGGGGGGCACGTGGCTGCTGGACGAAATTTCGGCACCCAGTAAACCAAAGGGGAAGAACCCTGTTTTCGCAAGTCACGAAATAGAGAAACCCTAAATTCCAAAATGATCTACACCATAGATTCTAAGAAAGGAGCTTGACCGTTTGATCAAGTGGAAGATTAGACAGTAATTTTGAAATTTTGGAAAACGGAAGTTCGAGATGTGTGGATGCACGAAATCTCGATGCCCGAAACCCCGAAATGCCGAAAAGATCTACACTATAGATCTGAGAGAAGTCTAACCGTTGGATTGCCTTGGAATGGATGTGGACACATGGGTGTGTACCATGTTCCAGTGAGTCGAGAAGACAAGCAAGAATGGTGGGATCTGATGACGTCACTGAAGGTGACTTGGACCCTCCTGAACGTACAATGTGCCACCGTGGTTAGGGGCAACAGTTGTGTTGTGGGCCCAGAGAGTAAAGTAAATCGGAATTTCAGAATTTGGGAGTTGGAGTGACATGGGGTTGGGAGTCACTGCATCGTGAACTCCCAGGTATCGAAGACCCGAAAACCCGAAGTGTCGAGTCCCAAAATCCTTACCGGGGTTGGCGATAGTTGTGTTGTGGGCCCAGGCGAAGAGAGATTGGAAGTTCGGGAATTGGGAGTTGAAGAGGGAAGAGAGTGCGAGAACCTCCGGGGACCAAAAACCCCAAAACCTGAAACACCGAAGTTCCAAAATCCTGAAATTTTCGAAGGACATAAGAACTGTCAAGGATTTAATTGTTGGATCCTCATGGACAAAAACCCCGAAAACCTCGAAAATTAGCAGAGACAAGCAGAGCTCAAAAAACTTAGTGAATTTGAAACGTTTTCTTATTCATGTTGGTTAATGAATGTTGTGGTTTTTATTAAGGGTTTAAGGCCTGACCAACTTCGGTTGACTGCACCTTGTGTGTGCAGAGTTTAACGGGTGTTAGGACAGCCGAGTATAGAAATGGAAGAGGTGTAGATTGCCTCTGAAACAGAGGATGAAAGGGTAGGAAGGGATGTCAACTTGGGAGTCGAAGGATCGAACTCCAATGGGCACAGAAGAGAATTGGATAAGGAAGGATATATAATGAAATTCATTGAAGGATTGTAGAGAGATGCCCAAGCTCGCCAAGATGATAGCCGAAAGCTCTTGAAAGTCATGGATAGGCAGGGTGAATTCAACTTAAAGATGTTGAAGAGCCTGGAAAGAATAGAAAGGAAATTGGAAAAGGAGAGTGACACAAGCAAAACGGGGAGTCGCAAGACCCCTGAGAGAAAAAGAAGATCGAGGAGTGGTAGCAGACATCATCGTCACTCCCCAAATCATTCCAGTAGGAAAGCACACAGTGGTTCAAGCCTATCCCCTACCAAAAAACACCGAATATCTGGAGTGGATGAATTGAAGGGAAAGATCAACAAGATCAAGCCTCCAACGTTCGATGGAGAACATAAGAAGGAGGAAGATGCTAAAACATGGTTGCTTGGCATGAGGAAATATTTCCAACTGCAGAATTATTCCACTCATGCAGAAGGAAGAATTGCAATGTATCAATTGGAAGGAAAAGCATCCATGTGGTGGGATCAGTCTATGCAGGTGCAACACATTAGTGAGAAAGATATCACTTGGAAGAAGTTTAGGAAAGAGCAGAGGCTAAAGGGAAACAAGCCTCCCTTTTTCAAAAACAGTCCTCAAGGAAAGCCATCCTTTAGAGAGCCCAGGAAGGCTGAAGTGGGTGAACAAATGCCCAGACCGCCACCTATGGAGTGGTGGGGTTGTAAAAGAAACCACAGGTACCGAGACTGCCCCCACAGAAAAGATAAAGCGAGAATCGTCCACTATGTTCAGCAAGCTGAAACAGTGGAGGATATGGGCAGTAGAATGCCAAGGATCTATGCATCCCTGGACAACAAGCAAGTAGAATTTCAATCGCACATGATCGAAGTGGAAGGTATGATTAACAACCAACCATTTAATATTTTAATCGATTCAGGGGCTAGCCGTAGTTAAATAGATCCTAGGGTGGTGGAAAGTTTTCATTTATCAAGAAGAAAACATGAAAATTCTTGGTTAGTGCAGTTGGCTACAGGAACCAAGAGGAAAGTCGTTGAGTTGGTGAAGTCATGTCCTGTGGACATGAAAGGACTAAGCACAAAGGCCGAATTGAATATTTTGCCTTTAGGATCTTACAATTTTTTAATTGGAATGGACTAGTTGGACCAGCACCATGCCCTCTTGGACTGTCGTAACAAGAGGTTTACATGCCTGGATGAGGAGGGGAATCAGAAAATAGTCCAAGAGATTCTTAGAGTTGTGGTTGTTAGAGAAATCTCATCCATGCAGCTGAAGAAGTGTTATATAAAAGGCTGTCAATTATTTGCAACCCGTGTGGAGGAAGCATCCAGAGATGAAGTCTCAAGGACTGGAGACAATGAGATACTCACAGAGTTCAAAGACGTATTCCAGGAGGTACCTGGACTACCTCCGAAGATAGACATTGTTTTTTCTATAAATTTGATGCTTGGAGCAGCTCCAGTGTCGAAAGCTCCTTATAGAATGAGTACACCAGAGCTGAAAGAGTTCCAATTGCAACTTTAAGAGATTCTAAAGAAGGGGTACATTCGCCCCAGTGTGTCACCTTGGGGTGCCTCGGTCCTGTTCATGAAGAAGAAGGATGGTACGTTGAGGTTGTGTGTTAATTTTCGGTAGTCGAACAAGTTAATTGTCAAGAACAAGTATCTTTTGTCGAGGATCGATGATCTTTTCGATCAGTTGAAGGGTGCGAAAATATTTTCGAAGATAGATCTCAGATCGGGATATCACCAAGTAAGAATAAAGGATGAGAATATCAGCAAGACCTCCTTTAGAACAAGGTACGGTCATTACGAGTTCACAGTGGTGTTGTTTGGACTGCCAAACGCACCTGTTGTTTTTATGTGCTTGATGAATGGTGTATTTAGGGACTATTTAGACAAGTTTGTCATAGTCTTCATGGATGACATCTTGGTGTATTCCAAGTCAGAGGAAGAGCATGAACAACACCTGAGAATGGTGTTGCATGTGTTCAAAGGACACCAACTGTATGCCAAATTGAGAAAATGCTCATTTTACCAAAGGTAGATCCATTACTTGGGGCACATTATTTCAGAAGAAGGGATTGTTGTGGATCCTGAGAAAGTTGAGGCCATTCAAGAATGGTCAGCGCCAAGGAATGTGGTGGAATTTAGATCCTTTATGGGTCTAGAAGGCTACTACAAAAGGTTTATAGCAGGGTTCTCAAGGAAATCTCACCCTATCACTTCCTTGCAAAGGAAGGAGAAAAAGTTTCAATGCACTAAAAGTGTGAGAAGAGTTTCCAGCGATTGAAGCAGTTGTTAACCAATGCTTCAATCTTGAGGATTGCAGATCCAAATATGGATTTTGTGGTGTGGACAGATACGTGTAAGGAAGGGTCGGGAGGATTTCTCAGCCAAGATGGATTTGTAATCTGTTATGAGTCTAGGAAGTTGAAAGAGCATGAAAAGAATTATGACACTCACGATTTGGAGCGGGCAGCAATCATCCATCCACGCTCTGAGGAAATGGAGACATTACCTCAAGGGAAGGAGATTTGAATTGAGAACATACCATAACGGTTTGAAATATTTGTTTGAACAACCAACTTTAAATGTTAGAAAAAGTAGGTGGTTGGAGTTTCTGTGCGAATACGACTTTGATATCAAGCATATCAAGGGGAAGGAAAACAAGGTGGTTGATGCACTCAGCAGAAAAGTGCATGACTTACATGCTACAACCATTAGCATGTACAGGACTGATATTAAGGATAGAATTGTGGAATCTGCAAATGCATATTTGCAGTACAGAGACTTGGTAGCAAAGCTACAACAAAGTGAGAGACCACAGAAAGAGGAAAATTACACCTTGGAAGCTGATGGATTACTCCTATATAAAGACAGAGTGTATATACCCAATGTCCAGGAATTGAAACTTGCGATTCTAAAAGAAATGCATAATGTGACGTATGTTGGACACCCTGGATATCAGAAGACTGTGGAAGCAGTTAAAAGCCATTACTTTTGGCCGGGTATGAAGAGAGAGATCATTGAATACATCGCCAGATGTATGGAGTGCTAGAAAGTTAAGGCTAAGCATAAGCACCCAGCAGGGTTGCTGCAGCCTTTTCCCATTCTTGAGTGGAAGTGGGAAGTGGTGACCATGGATTTTATTACAGGATTGCCCAGAACAAGCAAGCAGCATGATTCGATCATGGTTGTGGTGGACAAGCTTACAAAATCTGCCCATTTTATTCCACTGAAAACCACTCACAAGGTAGCAGATGTTGCTGACATATTCTTAAAAGAAGTGGCACGCTTGCACGGAATTCCTAAAATGATTGTGTCTGATAGGGACCCGAAATTCACCTCGAACTTATGGAAAGGATTGTTCAAAGGATTCGAAACGAATCTGAACTTTAGTACAGTGTATCATCCTGAGTCTGATGGACAGACAGAGAGGGTGAACATAGTAATATAGGACATGCTGAGAATGTACGTGATGGACAAACCATCAACATGGGAAGACTACATGCATTTGGTAGAATTCACCTACAACAATGGGTATCACGCATCATTGAAGATGAGTCCATTTGAAGAACTTTATGGAAGAAAGTGAAATACTCCAGTGAGATGGGATAATCCAACTGATAGAGCAGTAGTTGGGCCTGAGTTGCTCAATGAGATGGAGGACCAAATGATAAAAATTAAACAGAATTTAAAAACTGCCCAGGACAGGCACAAAAGTTATGTTGATAAGAACAGAAACCACCGAGAATTCAAAGTGGGTGATCATGTTTTCCTGAAAGTGAAAACTAATAGGATTTCCCTGATGCTGGGAAGTTGTGCCAAGTTGGCAGCAAGATTTTGTGGGCTATTTGAAATCCTGGAAAGGATTGGGCCAGTTGCATACATGCTTGCACTACCTACATATATGACTGTACATAATGTGTTTCATGTTTCTTTACTTAATAAATATATACCTGATGCTAATCATGTTATTGACTGGAATGTGGTTTAGGTGGAACCAGAAGGTGTCCTGCAAGTGCATCCTATGCGCATATTGGACAGGAAAATAAAACAGCTATGGAATCGAGCTATAAAGCTGGTAAAGGTCCAGTGGACCTGGTATGGTCTTGAGGATGCCACATGGGAGCATGAAGATGTTATGCGGGCATAGTACCCGCATATTTTTGAAAATTTTGAAAAGCTTGCAGATGTTGTGTAAAGTTTCACTGAGGACAGTGCAGAAATAAGGGGAGGGGGATTTTAATGTCCCCAAGGCCGAGCCCAGTTGTAAATATTGTTTACGAAATGAATTGTAAATATGTTTTATAGGATGGTGAGAAAAGTTTTTATAAGCTAGTGGGCTTATGTGATTGTTAGTCCAGAGAGCCTAAGGGTTGAAGGCCAAGAGCCTGATTTTGTACATGTATCAATGCAGAACATTAATAAAATAGAAACACCACCGCGTGCATACCGACCATGATGAATGAGTGATGGGGGACTAATATTCCACAGAGTAGGCAAGGGATTAGGGGCTGGAGGGTGGGAAGAGGGGTTAAGTGTTGAGCCTAGGGGGCTAAGCCTAGGGGCTTAAGTCCTTGGGAATAATATTTTAATATTATTCCAAAAAGACCAGGTGAGTAATATGTTTTTATCCTAACTTCTTTTTGAATGATATGTGACTTCCAAATGGTGGGAGGAACGCACGCTGATGGAAGAATGCAGCTTCACAGGAGACAAGTGTCAACCCAATCCCATGCAAATAAAATGGCTGAGATGAGCCATGGTGGGGGTCCTCCTCCATTCTACCCGGCCATGTGAGCGTGAACTAGTCTGACCCCTACAAGATACCTTGTGCCATTCTGAAACCAAGGGGTGAAGACTGTGTGTTTATTTCGAGGATAGTCTGTGTTGATTTCTGGAAAAGATGATGCATCCTCTGTCTGAGCAGATCGAGCCTCTGTGTGGAGTCTTTGTCCCAAATCCATAACCATGAGACCATCCTATCATTTTTGAGCCTGTTTGGAAAGCACGTGTATGTTTTCCCCGTTGGTTGTTGTCGTCACGCAGCGCTGGATTGTGTGAGGCTTGTTGGCCAGTTTGTACAACAGTCTCTCCAGGTGAGAGAGGTGATTGAAGTTGGAAGAAAAGGTTGCTTGGCCTGTGAAGGACTCTCTCCAGGTGAGAGAGTGCGCAGAGGAAGGAGAGAACTCCTGGAAGGAACCTTGTAGCTGCCACAGAGCTCGAAGACTTCCGGTCCAGTCTATTGCTAAAACCTAAGGCAAGGGAGGTTAGCATTCGAAGGACTGTCTAGGTGACAGAGAAGGTGTATACTCCCGGGGTGGAACAGGCATGTGGGGAAGGAGATTTTGTGGCAGTGAGTATGAGTGGTTCCTGGGAGAAAATTCCTTCCTTGTGACTGTGTGTTTTCCCTGTAACCTCAGCCTAGCCTAGGATTCCTTGCCTTGGGGGTGGATCTTAGTCCCAGCTCGGGGGTGACCCACTGTAGATCTTTATGAGCAGTGTAGTATAAGGCTAGGAGGTTCGTGGAAGGCCTGCACCTGGTTGGTAGATTACCACCATTTTAAAGATAAGTACCAGATGATGTTTTAATTACTTTTATGCATGTCTGTGTATTTATATTTATCATGTATTCTGTTGTGCATATGAATTGATGTTAAATCCATTGATTATTTATAATAGCAGTAATTCTTATGATTACTCTGACTTTAAATGTGTTTAACTTATTTTAAATGCATGTTATTAATTAAGCATAAAATGATGTTGTTCCACGAAGTAGCGCCTGCCCTGAGTGAAAGGGGGTGTTACAGTTTGGTATCAAAGCGTTACAGCATGAAAGAGTGTTACAGTTTGGTATCATAGCATTACAGTATGAAAGAAGTGTTACATTAGGTGTCATTGTTTGATGTTGGGTCTGTATTCTATGGATAAGCAAGACTTAAAAACCTTTTTTTTGTACGACTGTGTAGAAAATATTTAATTGGTTCCAAGAATCTACACATGCTTTCCTAGAGACAATGACCAAGGGAAATTCACTTTATGGTTCTTTTCTTCTTTGAGAGAGATGATCAATGCAACTAGCAACTAGATATTAGAATTGATTGTATTCAACTCGAAGTAATATTTTCTTCCTTCTTTTCCTTTAATGCACACACAAAAACTAATTTGCAGAAACATACATAAATATTAAGATGGTTGGCTAGAATGATAGGTATTCATGATATTATATTAGTAAGAACATCTAAATTAGTTTCTTGAAGATCAGACTTTTGTAGGTCGTCCACTCCTCTATCATCCTCTGAAGATTTTTGTAAATTCTAACCTTGTACAATATCTACTGCAAACAGATATTCAATAAAGGAATAGAAAAGATACAATGGAAAATATAAACATTACACAGAGATGTTTTTCCCCTGGAAAACCAAACCAGGAAAACCATCATATTCTATATTCATTCATTGTGATACATTTTTTACAATACAATATACATATAGGATCCAGCGGCATCCAAAAACCTTACCCAATGACCTAGATTAGTCCAAAACCCTAATTCCTTAACTGGAAATAGAAAACCATCGGCAAAAACCATGTGCCAAAAAAACACCTAAATACATGACATGTTTCTCGAGGCTCATGTTTCTCAAGGAAAGTTGATCTGCACCATCTACGTTACAAGAACATGTCATGGCAGTAAATTGCATCTCACAAAATTTGAGATAAGTTTAATGTTTGAACTCTATGTCAAATCTGGCCACCATGTTCTTTGTTAAATATTGATGGATTATTTTTTAAATCATTGACAATTAATATTTCTTCTCTCTGTATAAGATCGCCCCACCCTATGTAAAACTCGCATATAAAGTTTTCTAAAACAGCATGACCAGTAACTACTCAATCACTAAAATCATGAATGAATGACTACATATATAAAGGTTTTTTCTTCAGTTGTTTCCTAAGATCTATGTGATCTGTGCTCGATTAGTTTTTTTCCAAACCCATATCCCTTAGCTTATTTATATATCTTTATATTGTTTAAAAATTTGATGGATCTGCCAAGTAACCCCAACCTGCATATATGCACAAAATATTAGTTTTGAAAATGTGAAAATGAACAATGTTTCAAATCCCATTGTTGTGGCTCTTCATCGGGATGCAGAAATCAGACTTCAGTTGTGCATGTTAGCAGTGTGTCATACACAGGGATCAACGACACTTCAGCACTCCCAGAAGCAATAAGACTCGCATGTACTTCAGATCTGTATTTCTAATCAGTATTTCTTGTAGATATAGATTTCCATGTAGGAGATTGGTAGTTTTTCGTGCTCTATTTGTTGTTACAAATATGGAGAAACATTGTGTTGGAGAAGATCGCCATTTACAGATTTACAATGGAGGGATTGTTCCCATTCTCTATAGAAGAGTCTCATGCACACCTTCTGGAGGTGTCCATTTTACCATTAATGACATGAATCCCATCGTGTTGATGTAATCGTGGGAATGTTTTTGGTATGGTTGGATCTCATGATGCAAATCAAATCCTTGATAGTGCCTCTTCTGTGCATTTTTGGTGGGCAGTTTTGAACTCATATTAAATCGTTGCAAAAATATTTCATTCCAAAGCTCGATCTACAAGCTACGGAGCTTCAAACAATCTTTCATGAGGCACTTTCTTTACTGTGTAAACTCGCCTTTCACCTTTGTGGATCTTCACACAACAACACCCTCCTTCATGTCGGCGATAAGATCACTAGACCTTGTTATAGGCATTGAAATCACATCTATTATAGGATTATGAATTAATATTACATATGCACTAACACAACATGCACGAGAAATCCCACAACTCACTCACACATCTGGAAACACACTGGAAATGAGATCATCAATGAAGCATTCATAGCATTTTTTGAGGCTGGAGACCTATGCACCAGGCAGATAAATAGACCCTAGCTACACATTTGTGAGGAGACCACTCAATAGTGCACATGAATACATCCACTGCAAATTCATAGAATCCATTCGCTTCTCTTATGCACACTTTATATTTGATATTTTGTTGAATGGTAAAAGACAGATCTATAAGTTTGGTCATTGATGAAAGATAATGATAAATCAAGTGAATTATAATTGTGCATTATTTAAAACAAATTTTGGAACTTCAAAGGAATAGTTTTATTAGATGTTCAAGGGAAACTTCAAAGTCAAAAAAAAAAAATTAGAGAGATTAGGGGCTTGAAAATTGATATATTGATTTTTGTTATTTTGACAAAGATCATTTGTTTGTAATTGAGATTATATTTGCAAGTTGGGAAATACTCATGAAGATTAGCTGCATTATGTTCTTTTGCATCTAAAATTTTATCGTGCTTGTAAAATGATCTATATTGAGACACTAAGACCACTAAAAGCCTTTTATTTGTGTTTGGGCATCGCAAGAAAAATATTCTATAATAAAATCAATTTTGTTTGCTCTGTGTCCTAGATCTGCCCGAAATTGAATAAGGGGATCTTAGGTACACCCTGTGTTGTGCGTGATAGTGAATATTTTCATCGTGGATATTCTCTTTGATGTTTATGATGTTTATTGTCTAGTTTTGACATAAACACAATTGTAATCCATCATTTACCGCAACACACATAATATAATGCAAGTGCACACAATTAGTGAAATTCAAGCACAATGAAGCACAAGTAATTAAGAAGCAACGAAGATATCAAATTGGCAATCACATCAACATTGGACACATCAAGCTCATAATCAAAGACTCAAAGCATCATCAAATTTGAAGATCAACTCAACTTTGAAATCGACATTTATTGTAAACTTGCAAATAGTATTTTTTGTAAGTAATCAAGATCAACTATAATTATTTTGTAAGTGTCAAATCAAATCAAGTTGAATTTCTTTGTAATTGGGTTCATTCTCGGTTGAGCCTGAAACCCAAGATTCATTTTAATTTTGAGTTGAAATTGACAAGGTTGAGTAGTTTAACTCAAATCATTGTAAAACATCACAAGTTTTTGGATGCATTTTCGGTGGTAACTGACATCCTAAAATTTCTAGAAGCAAGTTCAAGTGAGCTAGTACAAGCAAGCCAAAAGAGAAAGTGAATGAGAGGTTCAAGTGAGCGTGTTCAAATGGAGAGAAGTCATGAATTACTAGAGTTTTTGAAAACTCTAATAAACACCACTGAAGACAACACAGTAATATTGAACAAAGAAACTCTTCAATCAGTGCTAACTTGTTTGCAAGTGAGGAAAGATAAATTTAGACTTATACAATAACAATCCCATATGTTGAATGATAAGTTGATAGAACTCAAAAGTCAACAATCAATGAAGTTTTCTGAACTAGTTTTTGTTCAGAACAATCCTCTCTATAATGATAATGATAATGATGATAATGATGATCAATAGTTAGTGAAGGAGAACATCAGCAAGCCAACCTCAGAAGTAACTTCCAATGAAGATGAATTGCAAGCAGAAGATGCCAAAGCACAAAGTGATACAACAAGTATAAGTGAAAGTAAATGTGAAGCACATCATCAAGTACAACATGATCTTTCTAAGCCCATCATCAGACCTTGGGAAGAATTACACTTTAATAGGAATCGATATGGCTTGGATATGAAAATCAAAACAGTTTTCATATTCCAAACTACTCCAAACCAATTTTTTTTGTGGGCGTTGGATTTCTTCAAGAAAATTCAACTTCAAATGTTGAAGATTGGGATGTTAAGTGCCAACATCGTAATCGAGTTGGTCACATGGAGAATAAGTGTCTTGATCTCCATCCTTGCCAACATTGTGGAAAGAATAACCATTCTTCAGAAAGATGTTCAACACTAAAGAAAACTGAAAGATTGAAAATCCACTATGAGTGGATTGATCCTTGCCAGTGGTCATCAACAACGAATCGATTATATAAGTCTTACTGAAGAATTCAATCTCGAGTAATGACCAAACTCGTATCACATAACATTTTTGTACCTCACATAAGTGGTCCCCTTATGGAATAGCTTTTGAGCATGGCCCTCATGGGATGAGATAAAATGTGGTTGTTTCCTCATGCCCACTTTGTTTTGTACTCAAATGGAACAAGTATGGTACTCTCTTAAGCATAGAATGAGGGAGTACAATTATGAAACTCTCATACACCTTAAGGGGGGGAATTCAAAATTCCATTGACGATGGTTCATGAAACCACTTGTGGTCTCTCATTTCAACTGACAAAGG
>ML783586.1:691033-728014 GCA_009831015.1 Picea engelmannii
TATCCTAAGTGTGTTTCTAGATTCCTATATGTCCTCCTCCTACCTTATCTTCTGATGAGGTGTCAATGTGAGAACAATTTAGGTGGTTTCATTATTGTATTATATATTTGTATCATTAAGATGAATACAATGTTGAGAATTATGGCTTGATGCATTTTCCACCAATCTTCCTATCATAATATTCTTGTGCTCAATTTCTTCAATATTCTTCCCGCATAGCATCCTCATGCTCCCATGTCACGTCCTCAAGACCGTACCAAGTCCATTGTACCTTTACAAGTCCTATATATTGATTTTGGAGATGTTTGTTCTTTCGGTCCAATATGCACATCGGATGCACCTGCAAGACGCCTTCTTGCTCCACTTGAATCACATTCCAATAAATGACATGATTAGCATCAGGTATATATTCCTTAAGCAATGAAACATGAAACACATTATGTACAGTCATGGACGTAGGAAATGCAAGCATATATGCAGTTGGTCCAATCCTTTCTAGGATTTCAAATGGCCCACAATATCTGGCTACCAACTTGGAACAGTTTCCTGACTTCAGGGAACTTCTGTTGGCTTTCACTTTCAAGAAAACATGATCACCCACTTTAAAATCCCCATGGTTCCTATTCTTATCAGCATAAATTTCGTGCATGTCTTGGGCAGCCTTCAAATTCTGCTTAATCTTCATCATTTTCTCTTCCATTTCCTTGAGCAACTCTGGCCCAACCACTACCCTATCAACTGGTTTATCCCAGCTTACTGGTGTGTTTCACTTTCTGCGATAAAGTGCTTCAAACGAGATCATCTTCAAAGATGATTGATACCCATTGTTGTAGGAAAATTATACCAAGTGTAAGTAGTCTTTCCATTTAGATGGTTTGTCCATCACATACATCCTTAGAAAATATTGTATCACTTGGTTCACCCTCTCTATCTGCCCATCAGACTCAAGTTGATAAGCAGTGTTGAAGTTCAGATTCATTCTGAACCCTTTGAATAGCCCCTTCCAGAACTTTGAGGTAAATTTTGGGTCTCTGTCCAACACAATTGTCTTGGGAATACTGTGCAATCATGATACTTCCCTTATATAGATATTGGCAACATTAGCTGCCTTGTGAGTAGTCTTCAATGGAATAAAATGGGCAGCTTTCGTAAGCTTATCCACCACCACCACTAGGGAATCATGTTGCTTATTTTTTCTGGGTAATCTTGTGATGAAATCCATTGTCACCACTTCCCACTTTCACTCAGAAATGGGTAAAGGTTGTAGCAACCTTGTTGGTTTCCTATGTTCATCTTTGACCTTCTGACACTCCATACATTTGGCGATGTAATATGCAATTTCCTTCTTCATATCTGGCCAAAAGTAATGGCTCTTGACTGATGCCATTGTTTTATGATATCCATGGTGCCCAGCATAAGGCACATTATGCATTTCTTTCAAGATCATAATTCTCAATTCCCGAGAATTAGGTACATAAATTATGTTTTTGTAAAGGAGTGTTCCATCAACTTCCAATTTATAATCCTCCACTTTTTGTAGCATCCTACCTTGTTGTAGCTTTTCTACCAATTCCATGTACTACAAATCTATATTTGCAGCTTCCAAAATTCTCCCCTTGATGTCAATTTGATACATACTAATGGTCGTAGCATGTAGTGCATGCACTCTTTTGTTAAGTGCATCAGCCACTTTGTTTTCCTTTCCTTTGATATGCTTGATATCAAAGTCGTACTCACAAAGGAATTCCAACCATCTACTCTGCCTAGAATTCAAGTTTGGTTGATCAAACAAACACTTCAGACCATTATGGTCTGTCCTCAATTCAAACCTCTTTCCCATGAGGTAATGTCTCCATTTCTTTAGAGTGTGTACAATGGCCACCAACTCCAAATCATGAGTGGCATAGTTATTTTCATTATCTTTCAATTTTATGAACTCATAACATATTACAAACCCATCCCGGATGAGGATTCCTCCCAGTCCTTCTTTGCATGCATCTGTACACACTACAAAATATTCATTTGGATATGAAATCGTCAATATTGGAGCACTAGTTAATAGCTACTTCAATTGTTGGAAGCTTCTCTCACATTCTTTTTTCCATTGAAGTTTCTTCTCCTTCCTTTATAAGGAACTAATGGGGTGATCTATCCTTGAGAACCCTACAATGAACCTTCTTTAATAGCCAGCTAGACCCATAAAGGATCTAACTTCTGTCACATTCTTCTGTGATGACCATTCTCTGGTGGATTCTATCTTCTCAGGATCCATGGCTATCCCATCTTTTGAAATGATATGTCCCAAATAATGGATCTATTTTTTATAGAATGAGCACTTTCTCAATTTGGCATATAGTTGGTTCTCTCTTATCACTTGCAGCACCATCCTCAGATGATTTTCATGTTCTTCCTTTGACTTGGAATACACCAAGATGTCATCCAAAAAGACTATGACAAACTTGTCTAGATATTCTCTGAATACACCATTCATTAGACACATGAAAACAACATGTGCATTTGATAACCCAAATGGTACCACTGTGAATTAATAGTGACCATACCTTGTTCTGAAGGTGGTCTTGTTGATGTCTTCATCCTTTATCCTTACCTGGTGGTACCCTGACCTGAGATCTATTTTTGAAAATATCTTGGCATCCTTCAATTGATCAAAAATATCATCGATCCTTGGCAAAGGATACTTGTTCTTAATAGTCACTTTGTTCAACTGTCTAAAATCGATGCACAATATCAGTGTCCCATATTTCGTATTTATGAATAAGACCGGGGCACCCCAAGGTGACACACTTGGGCATATATACCCCTTCTCCAGAAGTTCTTCAAGCTGCAATTGCAAATATTTCAGCTCTGGTGTACTCATTCTGTAAGGATCTTTTGACATTGGAGTTACTCCATGCATCAGGTTTATAGAGAAATCAATATCTCTCTTTGGGTTTAGTCTTGGTACCTCCTGGAATACATCCTCAAAATCCTTTAATACTGCATGGTCTTCACGATTTGACACATTATCCTTAGGTGCTTCTTCCATATGGGATGAAAATATTTGACATCCCTTCTTGTAGCACTTTTTCAGCTGCATTGCTAAGATTTCTCTGATAGAAACTACTCTAGAAATTCCTTGGATTATTATCCTATTTCCTTCTTCATCCAGGAAAGTGAATGCCTTGTTATGAGAGTCTAAGATGGCATGGTCTTGCTCCAACCAATACATCCCAATTAGACATTCATAGGAACATAAAAGTAAGATGTTCAATTCATCCCTTGTGCTCAGTCCATTCATGACCATTGGACATGACTTAAAAAACTCAGTAAATTTTCTTTTGGCTCATGTGGCGAGTTGCACTAACCAATATTTTCCATGTGTGTTTCTTGGAAATTGAAAACTTTCCACCATCTTGGGATCTGTATAACTATGACTATCCCCTGAATCAATTAAAATAATAAAGGTATGGTTATTGATCATACCTTCAACTTCAATCATGTGTGATTGAAATTCATCTTGCTTGTTGTCCAGGGCTGCATAGAACCTTGGTATTCTACTGCCCATGTCCTCCACGGTTTCTTCCTGTTGAACATTGTGGATAGATCTCATTTTTCTATTTTTGTGGGGACAATATCTATACTTGTGGTACCCCTGACAACCCCAACATTGAATGGGCGCTTTCCTTGGCCTTTGTCCACCTCCCTCAGCCATCCTCTTCTCTCTAAAAATCGTCTGCCCTTGAGGACTATTTTTGAAAAAGGGAGGTTTGTTTCCCTTGTGCCTCTGCTCTTTATTGAACTTCTTCTTGTCTCCCTAATCCTTCCAAAGAGTGGGATTCTCTCTTGTTGCTCATATAAGCATTTTTCTCTCCTTATAGTTTCTTCCATAGTTTTAGGATCATCATACTAGATATTTTCACTGATGGAAGGTGGCATTCCACTCAGATACCTTTGAATTTTAACAGCCTCATCTTTGATGAAAGGAACTACTTCAACAATTCAAAAAACCTTCATTCATATTCATCAATGGACATACTACCCAGCTTAAGTTCAAAGAACTCTTTCATCTTTATGTCATAGTATCTCTTAGTCAAGTATTTATTTTTGAAATAATTCTTGAATTCCTTCCAAGTAACATTTTTCTCTTCAATGTCTTGTACATGCACAAGTTGATCCCACCACATGGATGCCTTTCCTTTCAATTGATACATTGCAATTCTCCCTTCTGCATGAGAGGAATAATTCTGCAGTTGGAAATATTTCTTCATGCCAGGGAGACATGTCTCAGCATATTCTTCCTTCTTTTGCTCTCCATCAAACGTAGGAGTCTTAATCTTGTTCATTTCTCCCTTAAACTCATCCACTCCATATCTCATATGCTTTCTGGTAGGAGATGGGCTTGGACTACTGTGTGACCTCCTCTTGGAGTGCCCTTGGGAGTGATGATGGAGTCTTCTAACACTCCTTAATTTCGTCTTCTCATCAGGGGACTTGTGACTCCATGATTTACTGAAGTCACTCTCCTTATCCAATTTCCTTTCTATCCTCTCCAGACTCTGTATCAACTTTATGTCGAATTCTCCCTGTTGATCCCTGGATTTCATGAGATTTATGTTATCTTCTTGGTGAGTCTAGACATATTTATGAAGTCTTTCAATGATTTTCATCACGTTTCCTTCCTTATATATCTCTTCTCCATGTCCATTAGAGTTTGATCCTTAAACTCCCAATCAAACATCCATTCCTTTAGCTTCATTCTCCGAACTAGAAGCATTACGAGCCTCCTCCATTTCTCTGTACTAATCGGCAATTATGTTTGGCTCTGAAAATCATTGCCTCTGCAAACACAATGTGCAGTCAACTGAAATTTTTCAGTCCATCGGTCCTTAACAAATTCCATAGTATTCATAAACCATTCTGATTCAAGAAAGCATTCATATTTCATTCTCCGCAATTCTCGATTGGTCAAGAATCCCCACAGATCTTTTCTTTCTGATTTTTTCTCTATTATGCAACAATATTTCGAGCATTAGCCCCTTTCTCTTATCACCCAACCCATGTGACCATGGGTTGTGGCTAAGCTCTATATCGATAGGCGCTTACTCAGGACCTTGGTCCTACAACTTCGAAACTTTTCTCGGCACATCTCAACAATCTCTTGAAGTTCTGAATTAACAAACTCACGAATTAGGGTGGATCAATAGTCCATGACTACCCAGCATCCAATGACTGACAACCACTGTGGAACTTTAGGCATCTGAGTTCCATAACTTCAGAGATTCAGAGCTTCAGGACTTAGGAGGATTTCACATCTACACACCCCCAACACCCCAAACCGTTAATCTCTTAACACTTCCATGTCACCTTTGGTGACGTTATTACGTCTCATCACCTCAGCATTATGAAACTTTTGAAAGTTCTTCATTTCGTTCCCTTATGAACCATTATTCCGGAGTGTCAAATCTCTGGACTTCATAACTAGTGCCATGCATCCACTGGGACCCACAATTTTCATACTTGAACTAATATAACGAATAGTCACATCACTTAACGCCTTTCAAATTGTGGGGGCATGTATCTGCGGTTTCGAGTAACCCGAGTTTCATCCCGCAATTCCTCTGACGCTGACATGTAACTCCCCAGGAAAACCATGGTTTGTATTGCAATACCACCCTGAGAAATTAATTCTCATGCAATTTGGGTCCACGCAATTCCTCTTGGCCATAGATCTGGATGTATTGTGATCAATGCTAGTGTGAGCCCGTCGACCTTTAACTATGTTATTCAACCTCAGGACCCACATAGTACAACTATCAACATTCTGGGTGGGGGCATGTGTTAGGTATAGGAGAGGTCCACGTCACCTCCAAGTGACATCATCATGACTCACCACTTCGGATCTTCAGGCTTCGGGAGTTTCAAACTCATAGCACTTTCCTCCTCCTGAAGTACTTCCACACGATGTGCATGATATCTCGACGTGTGTCCTTCCCAACAGACATTTGTGATCTACTTCGGCTATTTCCCTTTATCCTCGATCACAGAAATTTTGAAGTGCTCTCGCTCTGGATTTGTTGATCTTGCGCCACCTGTCAACCTGGATCGAATGACTGTCGATCCTTTTCACTCAGATCTGACGGCTTGGGATATGTTTCCTCCTCAACGCTTTCCTTTTCTTTCCTCGACATAGATCTAACGGTCTAGACTCCTTCCAACAACAAATCTGGTGATTTATATCGCTCCTCATCCTAAGCTTCATTTCTCTAACCCCTTTCTCCTCAAAGGGTTTCTTCGACACTTAGTCAACTTTTGGATCTATGCACTCCTTGCAACAAATCTTCACGTCCCTTCACAAGAAAACTCAAGCTATTTCTCCCAAGATTTTTGAGTTGAAGACTCTGTTGATGCACTCTTTGCACCCAGGGATGCTCTGAACCTCGAATTTTGTCCCTTTCTACAACAATTCACTCTGAAATATTTTTCTCGTTAACCACTATCATAGCCCATCCAGTCTTAGTGTCGAAACCATGGATCTAATACCATCTTGTAATGTTCCCCGACCATCAAGACCCTTGCCAGGCAATTCCACCCAACTTCCATGTCTTCTACAAACTAGATTCGATACCATCTTGTAACGTTCCCCGACCATCAAGACCCCTGCCAATCAATGCCACCCAACTTCCTTGTCTTCTACAAACTAGCTCTGATACCAATTTGTAACGTTCCCAGCCACCAACAGGTCATTAAATATAACATTCATATTTAATGAATTAAATGAAATAACACAAAGTTATTGTTGTCCTACAGGATCAAATGGAACTAACAGTAATTCATACATGCAACGAAATACATGATAACATTTCAGAAGTCACAGACATGCATAACATATATAATTAAGCATGGAAATGATACTTATCTTTTAATTGGAGTAAAACCACCAACTGCATGCAAACCTTCCACGAACCTCCCAGGATTATACCACACTGCTCATCACGCTCAGCAGTGGGTCACCCCCGAGCTGGGACTAAGATCCACCCAGGGAAAGGGATTCCTAGACTAGGCTAAGATTACAGGAAACTGCAAAGTGCAACTGGAAGAATTCTCTCCAGGAGCCTTTTTATTCCCACTACTCATGGACTCTCATTCCCCACATCCATGTTCCACCCCGGGAATATGCACCTTCATTGTTCCACGGTCCATCAGATGCTCTACTTCCCTTTCTAGGGTCTCAACAAAAGGATGGATCAAGAATTATCAGAGCTCTATAGCTGGTGCTGGACTCTCTCTAGGATAAATCACTTCCCAACAAACTATCTCACCTGGAGAGAGTTGTTCACAGGCATGGAAACCTGCCTCTTCAACCACGGGCCTGACAACCCGCCTCTTCAACCACTCTTCAACTCAGTTCCAGAAAGGCGAGGACAACAAAAAAGGTTCAATATAGCTCAGGGAATGGAAACAACCAAAAATTTAGTAAGGCAGAGTACAACTCGGTTTTGGCAAGTGCAGATATGTCGGGCTTCACAGGAAAACACAGGTCGGCTTCCCCAGTTAGTGGTTTCATATGTGTGTGAATATGTTGAGGTCGACGATAGAGCCAGATGAGTTAGGTGAGGATTGAATAATGGGAAGCGAACCCCCCAAAAATATGACTTTCCAGCTTAAATTGCATGTTCCTAATCCGACACATGTCGCCCATGAAGAACGTTCCTTTCCCATTTGGAAGTCACTCGTCCTCCCAAAATAACTTAGGATAAAAACATATCCTTCTAATCATTTTTTGTAATAATAACACATTATTATTCTCTTGGAATTAATCCCTTAATCTTAGCCCCTCTTTCCCACCTCTCATTCCCCTCTCCCTTACCCAACCTAGTGGAATCTTAGTCCCCCATACTCTTTATTCATGGTCGGTCTACACACAACGATCTTTTTATATTACTGATATGAATAGTTACATGTACAAAAACATGCTCCTACCCTTTAACACCTAGGCTCTCTGGCCTAATAACACATAATATTACCATCTTATAATTGTTCGGCTCACCAGCCTACAAAAAATGTTTACAATTCATAAATACAATTGGGGCTTGTCCTTGGGGATATTACAAAGGAAGAGAAGGAGAAGTCAAGTGTTATGCTTGCGGGAAAATAAGAATGCAGGAGTTAGAGAAGCTCACTTTTTTTAGGCACAACATATGAATGTGGAGACAAGGATGAAAGAAGAAACAGTTGAAGAGGAAAGATCACTCATGATGAGGAAATCCCTTGTGAAGCCATAAAAAGAGGTGTGAGAATCAGTCCAAAGAAACAGTTTATTCAGAACTACCTACAAGACCAAAGACAAAGTATGCAAGGTGATCATAGACAATGGGAGCACTGATAATTTAGTGTCCACGGAGATGGTGGAAAAGCTAAAGTTAGAGACGACAACACATATGAGTCCGTACAAGGTGTCGTGGTTATAGAAAGGACAACAGGTCATGGTAAGTAGACAATGTAAAGTTGAGTTTAAAATTGGTAGTTATAAGGATGAAATTTTATGTGATGTCATTCCTATGGGCGTTTGTCATGTTCTATTGGGGAGGCCTTGGAAATATGATAGAAATGTCATACATGATGGGAGGAAGAATACTTATACCCTTGAGAAAAATGGGTGTAAGCATATGTTGTTTCCATTGGAGGAAAAGGGAGACAAAGAGGAGGCTAGTCTAAGTATACTTCTCATGAGTGGGAAGGAGCTCTTTAAAGAAGTTAAGAAATATTGAGAAATGTAGTTCATTATTATAGGTAAGTCGATAGCCATCCTTACAAATACTTCTATGAATGATTTTCCTATGGAAGTTTAGGAATTATTGGATGTGTTTGTTGACATTGTGGTGGATGATTTCCCGCATACTTTACCACCCATCAGAAGTATTAGTCACCATATTGACCTTATTTCGGGAGACAGTTTTTCAAACAAAGCAGCATATAGATTGACCCCTCTGGAGAATGAAGAGGTCAAGGAGTAGTTCCAACAGTTGTTGGACAAAGTTTTGATCGGAGAAAGTCTGAGCCCATGTTCAGTACCAACGTTGTTGAGTCCAAAGAAGGATGGAGGTTGGAGAATGTGCACAGATTCTAGAGATATCAACAAGATAACCATCAGGTATTGATTTGCTTTACCGAAAATGGATGATTTAATGGATTGTTTGAGTGGAGCCAATTATTTTTCCAAGATAGACTTGAAAAGTTCTTATCATCAGATAAGGATGAGAGAAGGGGATGAATGGAAGACATCATTCAAAACAAATGAAGGGTTGTATGAGTGGCTTTTTATGCCATTTGGCTTAACCAATGTTCCAAGTACATTCATGAGGTTAATGAATGAAGTTCTCAAATTTTATTGGGAAATTGTGATTCTTTATTTACATGATAGCCTAGTTTACAACAAGACTGAGGAGGAGAATTTAAGACACTTGAAGATGGTGTTGAGGAGATTGCAGTAGAAAAAGTTGTTAGTGAATTTGAAGAAGTGTTCTTTCATGAAGACATAACTTGTATATCTGGGGTTTGTAATCTCTTCAAATGAATTGAAGATGGATCTTGAGAAGGTGAGGGATACAAGAGAATGGCCTTGTCTAAGAAGTATATTTGAAGTAAGAATTTTTCATGGATTAGCAATTTTTTACAGAAAAATCATCAGGAATTTTAGTAGTATATGTGCACCCATATTGGATACTATAAAGAAAGAACATGGATATTTTGAATGGAAAAAAGAAGTTGAGAAAGCATTTAGATTGTTAAAAGAAAATATAACATAAAAACCTATTTTGATTATGCCAGACTTTAGGAAGACTTTCCAAGTCTAATGTGATGCATGTGGAGTGGCCATCGGTGCAGTTTTAAGTCAGTATGATAAGCATGTTGCTTATTTTAGTGAGAAGTTGAATGATGCTAAGAAGAAGTATTCAACATATGACAAATAATTTTATGCTATAATTCAAGCTTTGAAAAAGTGGTGACATTATCTCATACCAAAGGAGTTTATTTTGTATATTGACAATCATGCTTTGAAGTTCATAACCAGACAAGAGAAGTTGAATCGGAGACATGCCAAATGGGTAGAATTCATGCAGAATTTTACTTTTGTTATTAAGAATATTAGTGGGAGTGCTACCAAATTTGCAGATGCTTTGAGCAGGAGATGTTTAATCTTGCAGTAATTCCAAGTGGAGACTTTGGGATTTGAACACCTCAAGGAGATGTACCAGGAAGACCCAGATTTCAAGGAATTCTATGAAGCTTGTGAAAATCCTTTGATAAGGGATAGAATCCAATGGATGGAGTAAATAATCCAAGAAGGATTGATGTTCAAAGGAATTCAATTGTGTATCTGAAGATTCTCAATGCGGGAAAATTTGATGAAGGAAAAACATAGTGGAGAATTGGTTGGACATTATGGCCATGATAACACATATGCATAGTTACGTTCTTCATACTATTGGCCAGGCATGAGGTCTAATGTGAAGAATTTTGTGGAAAAATGTATAATTTTCCAGTATGCTAAAGGAAATAAGCAAAACAAGGGATTGTATCAACCATTGCCTATTCCAAACAAGCCATGGGATGCTATAAGTATGGATTTTGTTCTAGGATTGCCAAGAACCCAGAGCGGAAATGATTCAACCTTTGTGGTGGTTGAAAGGTTTTCAAATATGACACATTTTATACCATGTCATAAAACTATTGATGCTACTCACATAGAAAATATGTTTTTCAAAGAGATTGTGAGATTGCATGGGTTACCCAGGAGTATAGTCTTAGACAGAGACACCAAATTTGTGGGACAATTTTGGAGGACTTTGTGAAAGAAACTGGGGACAAATTTTTCTTTTAGTTAAGTGTATGACCCTTAGACAAATGGAAAGACTGAGGTAGTGAATACAAGCTTAGGGAATCTACTAAGAAGTTTGGTAACTGAACATAACGATCAGTGGGATCAAAGTATGCCTCAAGCAGAGTTTGCATATAATGACTCACCAAATAGGAGTACTGGTAAGATCCCATTCCAGATAATATATGGAATGCATCCCATAGGAGTTTTAGAATTGGGATATTTGGGACAAGATGAATTTCAAAGTGCAGGAGCAGAGGATTTCACTGCAGAAATGTAGAAATTGCATGATCAAATCAAAGGACAGCTACAAGAGAGAAGCCAGAAATACAAGAACAAAATAGATCAAAGGAGAAAAGAAGTGAATTTTGAAGTTGGAGACCAAGTCTTGGAACACCTGATGAAGGAAATATTTCCAAGAGGGAAATATAATAAACTAAAGATGAAGAAGGTAGGACCTTGTAAAATCCTTAGAAAATTTGCTACAAATGCTTATGAGATTGAACTGCCAAATGGCATTGGAATTTCACAAATATTTAATGTAGATGACTTATATCTTTACAAGATGGATGATATAGGAGAAACAAATTATTGAGAGGAGATACAGTGGATGCGATAGATTCCCATAGCAGAGAAGCCTTAGATAGAAAATATTTTAGATCGGAGAATTTCTAAAAGAACCAGGAGAAAGTTTTATTATGAATATTTGGTTAAATGGAAGAATCATCCAACAAAAGTTGTCATTTGGATAACTAAAGCATATATCCAGAAGCATGGAAAGGAAGTTGAGGAGATCTTGGACATGTTCCCATGAATATTTTTCCCAGGGGAGTATGATGCAGGAGCATCATCATCATCATTAATGAAGCTTGGTGGAAGATAACTTGGCATCCAACGCAATACACTCTAAACTGGTTTGGATCCCAAGGAGAGCGAGTCAATTTAATTTTTAGGTTGTTGTAATTAAATATCCTATGAGATCTTTAGGCTAGATCCATTGTATATGTGCCTAGATAATTTAATTGTCTTTAATGCTTGTAGGTTGTACATATTTTGAGTGTCAACTCATATATGAATCGTAATTGTTCATTTATTATAATTATATTAGTGGTAGGAATATTTTAATTGCGATATGAAATCACTAGAATAATATGAAAGGAAGGCTCGAGAAGCCCCTTCATGTATAAATCAATGTATTTTATTCTGAGAAGAGGCTACTGTTGAAGGTTGTTGAAACTCTTGTAAATTGTTGTTGAAGAGATATAGAGGAGGAGGATTGTTGACACATTTTTGAGACTGTGAACTTGTTTATCTCTGTGTATTGAATAAATGTTAGGTGTTATCTCTATGTTTTTGTGTGCGTACCTAAATGTTTGGTTGAATAAGTTCTAAATGTTGTTGTAATTTTCAATTGTTTCTCTTCTGAGAATCTCAGTGCAAGGACTGCATAGTGCCAATGTAAGGAGTGCAGAGGCTAAACCATCTGTAGGTTCAGAAGCTCGGGAGAGATAGTGTAGGTTTTCACAGAGAAAGCACAAAGAGTGTGCCTACACTATGAGTAGTGTAAAATCTCAAAGGGGAGATGAAGTGCAAGGAGTGTACAAATACAACACTTCGTTAAGTGTTGATAAATCTCAGGAGAGATAGTGCAAGGAGTGTCTAGGTGAATTTTCCAAGTCCAAAGCTCGCGAGAGAAGCGCAAAGTGTGTGCCAAAACTCGAGTCATTCAAGTGACGAAGCTCGAGGAGGGGTAGCAAGTGTAAGTCCCCAAGAGGAGAATCCCTTTGTTTAGGGTTAGATGGATGAGATCCAGTAAGAAGAAGTCAGAATCCCTCACAACAATTTGATAGGGAGAAGGAGAAAATTCATTAAGTACTAAGTCCTTCAGACTTCGCTACTCCTGCAACTTCTAAGTAGTTTGTTGCAAGGTTGGCCCGAAGCCCTGAAGCTCCAAATTCCCAGAGCATATCTCCACCATAGATTTTTGAGTGAGTGTGAACCATTGGATCCCCAAGTGATTCGACGATTCAACACTTTGGGGAAATTTGGTAATTTTTTCACAGGGTGAAGAATCTCTTGAACCTTCGAAGTCCTAGATTTAATCTCGATCATCAATTGGCATAAATACATGAGTCGTATATCTCGATTTATTCATAGATCGGTTGTTTGGGAAGAGTGTGTTGATTTTTTTTGGAGTGGAGAATCTCTTGAAGCTCGAAGTTCTGGAGAGGCGAAGATGTCTTTCGTCGAACGCTCGACCACAAGTCATGGTCACATGCATGGGTTTCCTGGACTTAAGTTTTGCGCCTATGTATTTTGAAGCGAGTGGGTAAGTTAAGTGTAAGAGTCAGTGGAATCTAGAGAGCCACTCGACTCCTATGTAATTTGATACAAAGACCAGGAGGTCACACAGGCCATAGGGGGTTTGCATCAACTAAGCCCCTTTATAGCTTGTTCAGAGTAATTTGTGTGGTTTTCTTTCTTCCCCTTCTTTCTCTCGGTGCAAGCGTTTGTTAACTTTCATTGATGACTTCTCCAGACACACTTCGGTTTAACTCTTAAAATTTAAGAGAGAAGCTTTTGACAAGTATTTTTCCTACAAGGCCCTTGTAGAAAAACAATCTGGACATCAACTTCGAAGGTTAAGAACAAATAATAGAGGCAAATTTGTTAACAACAAGTTTACAAGTTATTACACTACACATGACATTCAAATGCAACATATTGTTCCATATACACCACAACAAAATGGTGTTGTTGAGATAAAGGATCACACATTAAAATAAATGGCTAATTGTATGATCCAATCTAAGGGATTAAGTATTAATTATTGGGTGGAAGCTATCAACTGTGAAAATTACATAGCAAATCACAGTCCCACTAAGGCTTTAAAAAATATAACACCAGAAGAAGAATGGACTAAAATTAATCCATATGTAAGCCACTTCTGTGTATTTGGTAGTGTAGCATGGGCTCACATTCTTGATGAGAAAAGGAAAGCATTGGAGCCTAAAAGTGAGAAGAGCATTTTTTTTTATATTTTGAAGATGTCAAAGGTTATATACTTCTTCAATCTCATTCCAATGAAATTATTATTAGAAGAGATGTTAAATTTGATGAAAAATTCTTGGCTTGCAAGCCTAATTTGATGTTTGTTGCATCTTTAGTGTGCAAGCCATCTTCGGCTTTTATGCCATCTTTTGTTCCTATTTTGCTTTCTTCTTTATATGATGATAGTGAGGATGAAAATCCACCTTTGTGTGCTCACCTTCCTCCAAATTAGTCCATTGAACATGAACATGCATCGGTACCACTGCTTCTTATATGGGTTTGTTCAACTCGAGAAGTAGTCGGTGATCTTGTCAATGATCCTACAAATCAATGTCGAACATGTTCATAGTTCTATTGAGCCTCTTGTGTTTTGGCTCGATTTTTAGAGACTCGTGATACATAAATATTTGAAAATATTCAGGCCATCCAGATTGCGACACAACAATTAATGAAGAGTATCACTTTTTAATGGAAAATGATACTTGGCATCTTGTACCTCTTCTGAAAGGAAGAAAACTTGTCAGATGTAAATGAGTGTATAGAACTAAGTATGCATCAGATGTAAGTGTTGAAAAACATAAGGACCAATTAGTTTCCAAAGGATTCTCTCAAGGTGAATGCATTGACTATAATGAAACCTTTTCTCCCGTAGCCAAAATGAATTCCATCTGCCTTATTCTAGCTCTTGTTTCCTCACATAAATGGGAGATCGATCAAATGGATGTTAAATATTCCTTCTTACATGGGGATTTGTAAGACGAAATCTACATTGAATAACCTCTTGGATATGTCCAAAATGACTCCAGCCTTGTTTTTCACCTTAAGAAATCTCTTTATGGTATTAAGCAAGCTCCTTGAGCTTGGTATGCCAAAATGGACAGCTTTCTTCTTGACACTAGGTTTTCTAGATTTCATTTTGACCCTAATATCTATACCAAGAAAATAGGAATCCATCTTAGAATACTTCTTTATGTAGATTACCTTATTCTCACTGGTAGTGACCTTAAACTTTTAAACCATGTGAAATCTATCCTTAAACAGAAATTTGAAATGACAGACTTTGTTGGCTTGCAATACTCGGAGGCCAAGGAAATAATGCAAATAACCTAAGGATTTTTTCTTTCCCAGTCTAAGTATGCTTGTGACCTTCTTCACCACTTTCACATGGATGATTCTAAACCAACCCCTTATCCCTTCCAATCTGGAGTCAAACTTGTTTCCATCTGTACTAATCCTAAAGTTGATCCCACTTTGTACCATCAGTTAGTTGGTAGCCTCTTATATTTGACTCATACCCATCCTGAGATTTCCTTTGTTGTTGGTCTTGTTTCCTAGTATATGCAAAATCCACATGAAATCCATCGAAAAGAAGCAAAAATGATACTTCAGTATGTCCAAGATATAGTTCAATTTGGGATACATTACAGTTCATAGGGGAATCCTTTGTTGGTTGGTTTAATTGATTCATATTGGGTTGATGAACTCGATGATCGAAAGTCTACAACAAGCCTTTTTTTAAGGCTTGGTTCTGGACCTGTCACTTGGGCTTGTAAGAAACAACAAGCTATTAGCCTTTCTTTGGTGGAAGTAGAGTATTGAGCAATGGATAATGCAAGTCAAGGATCCTTATGTGTCAGGGACCCAGCATCCCTAACCCCTCACATATATAAAATAATATATTTTCCATGTAATAAACGTCGACATTAGTTAATAAGGCCTCTTTAATAAATATGAACAACTTGTTAATGTTTAAGCCATTATTATAGTTCTTTGCATTTCAATAGATAACAGCAACATAAGACAAGATCACTGAGAAATACACAATCGCAAGAGACACAACATTTATCCTAGGAAACCCTCTAGGGGGAGAAAACCTAGAAAAACTTCCTTATTATAGATAGCCAATACAATGCCAAGAGATAACTTAAGATAATACAGAAGATCCTCTCCCAAATATGCGCCACTCTCTCTCTCTCTCTTCTCCAACTGTAGTTCTGAAACTTGTCTCTCAATGAGCAAGTGAGGTGTGTGTCTAAGTGAGGCACTAGCCTCCTTATTTATACAAGATTGACATGTGTGGGAGTGTCCTTTCACTGGCAGGGTCGAATTCTTATTTTGGGTGGTTATAACCACCTTTATTATATTCCAAGGCCTCTTTGATATATTCTGGGGCTGACTTCTCTTTCTACCTATTACAATTACATTATGACCAATCCGCAAAATGGGATTTGGTCCTTTTACAATAGTCGACATTATCAATCCACAATGGGGATTGATCCAATAAATAATATATCAACTAATAATAAGAATACACTTTGCAGTTACATTATTTCAACACTCCCCCTTAACAAGAAGGGTATTCTTCAACAGCATCAAATGAGAGAGATGCCTTTATCATCAACATCGTCAGGAGGAAAACATCATCAATATCATCTTGGAACACTGACTGGCATATCTATAAATCATCAGAAGTTTTCTTCATCGGTAGCATCGTCATTCTCAAAGGAATGCAATCATCATCTGCATCAATATGTATTAGTATAAAACTAATACATCATCATCATCAAAGCACAAGGCTGGCTCAGCATAATACATGACTGGATTTACATCACAGTTGTTAAGCTGAAAGCTCGGTACTCGTCTTGCTTTACATCATAGCAATCAAGATGGAAGCAAGATACTCTTCTTGCTTTACATCACATCAATTAAGTTGGAAGCAAGATACTAGATTGGCTTTACGTCACAGGTATCAAGATGGAAGAACAATACTAGTCTCATCTCATCATCTTGCTTTACATCATAGCACTCAAGATGGAAGCAAGATACTAGACTAGCTTTACATCATAGCTACTCAAGCTAGAATCATAGTACTAGTCTCATCTTAACGTCTTGCTTTACGTCACAACACTCAAGATGGAAGCAAGATAATAGGTTGGCTTTACGTCACAGCTATCAAGTTGGAAGCTCAGTACTAGTCACATCACATCTTCTTTCTTTACATCATAGAAATAAAGCTAGAAGCAAGATACTCATCTTGCTTTATGTCACAGCAATCAAGCTGGAAGTAGGATACTAGACTGTCTTTACGTTGTAGTTGTCAAGCCGGAAGCATAGTTCTAGTCTTATCACATCATATTCCTTTAGGTCATAGCAATAAGGATGGAAGCAAGAGATGTCTCATCACAACAACTACTCCCCCTTTCAAGGAAGGTCCTTTCATACTATACCAAGCTTATATCGAAAGTTCTCAAACTTTAAACAAGATAGAGGCTTGGTCAATACATCAGCAACCTGCTCATTCATGCTAACATACTGGATATTTAAGGCTCCTCCCTGCACCATGTCACGGTTGTAATGATAATGAATCTCTATGTGCTTCAACCTATCATGGAATACAGGATTCTATGTCATCGTTATGCATCTCTGGTTGTCACATAGGATCGTGGTTGCTTCCATGTCTAGGTCAAATAGGCTGGTCAACAACTTTAGAATCCATATAGCTTCGCAGCTGGCAGAACATGTAGCAATGTATTATGCTTCCGTTGTGCCAAGAGCAATGCTAGATTGCTTCCTACTCTGCCACGAGATCATGGCTGATCCCAAACTGAAACAACATCCTGAAGTTCTTTTTTGTCAAAAACACTTCCTGCCCAATCTGAATCAGTGCACCCACTCAATGTGAAATCATGATCTCCATCATAGTTGAGACCAAAATCTAATGTACCCTTAAGGTACCTCATCACATGTTTTGCAGCCATAAGGTGAACATGTATGGGTTCTACCAGAAACTGACTCAAGGTGTTCACGGAAAAAGAATGTCCGGTCTGGTGTTCATCAGGTACATCAACAATACAATAATATGTCTATACAGTGTGGTATCAATCAATTCTGACAAAGTATCGACCAGCAGCTTCAGCTTCATTTCCATGGGTGTATTCATGGGCTTGCACTCTAACATGTCGAATCTCTTCAAGATTTTGACTACATACTTCCCTTGGTTAATGAAGATCCTCTCTAGACTCTGACATACCTCAAAACCTAAGAAATAGTGCATTAGGCCAAGGTCTTTCATCTAAAATTCTGAAGTGATTCTCTTCTTACATTCAGTGATGATCTTTTCTTCTCCAGTTAATAATAAGTCATCCACATACAGTAATAGTATTACTGGCTCATCGTTCATAACCTTGAAGTAGAGGTTGGAATCTTCTTTACTCTTGGTAAAGCCTAAGCTCATCAGAAAGATATCTATTCGGCCATACCAAGCCCTAGGGGCTTGCTTCAATCCGTATAAGGATTTCTTCAATTTGCAGCCATGAGACTTCCTGTCTTCAACTTCAAATCCTTGAGGTTTCTCTATATACACTTCCTCTTCGATGACACCATTTAGGAAAGTTGTCTATACGTCCATCTGGTGCAACTTCCACTTCATCTTAGTTGCAAGGGCTATGATGGTTCTGACCGAGGTGTATCTGGCTACAGGAGCGAATGTCTCTTCATAGTCAATGCCTTCTTTTAGAGAAAATCCACGAGCTAAAAATCTTGCTTTATATTTCTCAATACTTCCATCGGCAGCATGTTTTATTTTAAAGAGCCATCTAGATGATACCACATCCTTGCTATTCGGTCTGGGAACTATTTCCCATACTTCGTTTTTTATTATGGATTGGTATTCTTCTGTTATGGAATATGCCCATTCTTTCTTCTGAATGGATTCTTCAAAGAAAGTAGCCTCCTTTTCTAAGAGATCACACATCAAATCCATATAACTAGAGAATGGCTTAGGTCTCTTCACATGTCTCGTGGTTCCTTCGGTAACACCATACTTCTCTCCATCTTGAATAAGCTCTCTAGCCCAAGATGGATTTCTTTTATGGAGGATCGTCATCTGAGGAGGTTCTTGAAACTTTGCTACATCATGATCTTCTAGAATTTCCTCATCAGGGGAAGTTACGACTTCCCTCACTGGTTTAGCAGCTCTGAGAACCTCCCTTTCTGATTCTACAACTCTGGGGATTACGAGTTCCTCTTCATATACCTCTTCAAGCTCGCATTTTCTTGATTTATTGAGCACTGCATATTCATCAAAGGTCACATCCCTGTTGATATCAATGTGGCGGTGACCTGGTATATATATCCTGAAGGCCTTGGAGACCTCACACTATCCCACAAATATTCCCTTCTTTCCTGAGGGTTCCATCTTGTTTCTTTTCTCTTTAGGTATATGTATAAATACTGGGCAGCCAAATATTTTGATATGCTTACCTCTGGATTCTTTCCGGTGAACATCTCTTCCGGGGTCTTGAACCCAAGTGCACTATGGGACAATCGATTTTTCACATATACGGCTGTCATTGCTGCTTCTACCCATAATCACATAGGAAGATCTTGATAGTGGATCATGGTCTTTACGGCTTCCATTATCATTTTGTTGTTTCTTTTAGCCACACCATTTTGTTGAGGATTATAGGGAGTAGTGAATCCCCTCTTGATCCCAACATCTTTGTAGAAGCTCATGAACTCTTTTGAGGTGTATTCTCCTCCATTATCTAACCTAAGTATCTTGACCTTTCTTTCAGAAAGATTCTCTATCAAGGCTTTGAATTCCTTGAACTTGCCACTCATGGAGGATGATGGCATTAGGCCACACATCTGAATGAATGAGTTCTAGGACTCCTTCTACTTTGTTGTCTCTCTTCAGAAAAAGGGTTCTTGATGTTCTTCCCTTGTGCACATCCATTGCATACACCTTCATGGTCAACCTTGAGTTCTGGTAAACCTGTGACCACTTTGCATATGTATGGTAGCGCCTTGTAGTTAATGTGGGCTAATATTCTATTCCAAAGTTCACATGGATTGTTAATGGCGTGGGTCATGGCAGCTTCTGAGTGACCCTTTAGCTTATACAAGACACCTTCTTATTTTACAATGATGATTGCTTCATTTATGGTCTCTCCTTTAGCACGTTGCCTTGTGCAACCTTCACTATAGCTTCCTCAGGGTTATTACCTATGACCTGGAACAAGGTCAACAAAACAACAAGCAAGAGTAATATCCTTTTGATAATATAAGGCAATAGCATGAACAATAATCACAATAGCTCCTTTAGAGCTATCACTTGTAACTTGTCTGAAGCAAAGATTAAAGGTAAGGAATACAATACGAAAATGAGGTCAACACTCTCATAGTGTTGTGATCAAACATTCCCCCATGGAAACCTAGAACTAACACAAGAGGTTTCTCCTAGAGGAGGTGTTAGTTGTATTAGGAAAATGAATATTAAGTATTTACCTCTATATGTTCACATCCTACCAAGTGTAATACTTTACAAAGACTGTTATCTCAACTATAGTAGTTACTTGTAAAGGGGTAGTCATCAATTTTTCATGTGTACCTTTGAATATTATCAACTTGATTAATCAAACCTGGATCCTTGTCCTCAAGAATGATTGTGCTTGCTTTTCTTCCAAGTCTCCTTCACTCAAGATGACCAGTGATTTCTTCAACTTGTATTTCGTACTAAGACAATATGTTATCTCTGACGGCAGGTTGGGTTAGAGGATAAGCTCTATGATATCAACTTTTAATCCATCTAATAATTCGATCATAGCTTCAACATGCAACACTGATCAAGATAATGTCATAACAAATAGATGCATATCAGAATAATCACACATAGGTTGCATCATTCCTCTGAATGTGTTGGATCTTGAGATCCTTCTGGATCTATGGCAAGAGATCCCTTCTCCTGCAAATACTCTTTGAAGTTTAACCATTTAAACATATGTTAGTACAGACCTATGATAGAATTTTCAGGTGGTGGCACCATCTGGCAGCAGCGGTAATCATTACCAACTCTTTAAAAAATTCAAGGGTGACTGCAACTGGTAGTACGACCGCAACTGCAACTAGTACTGCAAATGCAACTGGTTCTGAGACTGCAACTGCAACTTAGGGTTTTATGAGGAAACCCTAATTTTTCAAACTTCAAATTTTGAAATTCTAATATAGGGGATAGATGCGCTGAGTTGAGGCGAGTAAACTGGTGCGGTCAGATTTCTGAAAATCGAACTTTTACCCCCTCAAACTTGATCTGTGGATTTCTATACTGATGCTTCTAGTTTTCTGGTACTTCTAGTACTCTGGTACTTCTGGTACTTCTGGTACTCTAGTTTTTTGGTTTTCTATTACTTTTTAAAACTAGGGTTTCACTTTCCAGGTGATCTAGCCACTGAAAAGGTGCACTAAAGGTGCCAAAATGATCCTTGCGGGAGGGCGCACTTTTCTGGATGGTTTTAGGGCTAAAATACCTCTCCAACAAAAACCCTAATTTTCATGTACGACAACAATGATGTTTTTCACTTTTCTCTTGTGAAAGATGCTCTCTTTAGCTTGGTTCTGATACTATGTTAATGTTTAAGACATTATTATAGTTCTTTGCATTTCAATAGATAACAGCAACATAAGACAAGATCACTGAGAAATACACAATCACAAGAGACACAACATTTATCCTGGGAAACCCTCTAGGGGGAAGAAAACCCATCAAAACTTCCTTATTATAGATAGCCAATACAATGCCAAGAGATAAATTAAGCTAATACAGAATATCCTTTCCCAAAGATGTGCCACTCTCTCTCTCTCTTATCCAACTGCAGTTCTGAAACTTGTCTCTCAATGAACAAGTAGGTGTGTGTCTAAGTGAGGCGCTAGCCTCCTTATTTATACAAGACTGGGATGTGTGGGAGTGTCCTTTCACTGGCAGGGTCGAATTCTTCTTCTGGGTGGTTATAACCACCTTTATTATATTTTGGGAACTCTTTGATATATTATGGGGCCAACTTCTCTTTCTTCCTATTACAATTACATTATGACCAATCCACAAAAGGGGATTTGGTCCTTTTACAATATCCGACATGATCAATCCACAATGGGGGTTGATCCAATAAATAATATATCAACTAATAATAAGAATACACTTTGCAGTTACATTATTTCAACACAACTCAATGTAATAAGACCTAATTGAAGCGTCCACTTCTAGAAATATCTTTCTCCATAATGTTCCTTAGAATATAGAATTAGTATAAATAAGAGTAGGAGGTATGTGAAATGTTTGTCTTGAGAATCATTGTAATAGAGTGTTGCTCTGTTGGAGGTTTCCCCCTCGAAGATGCAAGTGAACATTGCTCCCATTTCAATAAAGGTATCATTTTTGTGTGTTATTCTCTACATTTTGTTGTTTTATTAGTAATTTTCATTATATTCATGTTTTTTCTTAATATCACATAACCAAGTGCATAGCAAGTGGTATCAGATCACTTTCCTTGGTAGGAATTGTGGGTTAAATGTTTTCTAGGATAGAGACAGGTTTCGACATATTTAAACTACAATGATCAGTTTTTCAACGCATAAATCAGTGGTCGGTGAAGCATACATGCAGGAAATACAATAGATTTTTAAGCTCACATTGTTGGACACCCTTGTAACCCTTGTTGGTACCCCTTCAAGTGGTAGTGCATTAGAAAACAATTGTATATAGACTTGTTCTGCCAAGTACCTCTGGTATATTGGGAGCACCCTAGGTATCCTAAAACTAGCCATAGATCAACCAATTGGCTACATGACTGTTATAGTTCCACTGAGAAAAACACTCGGGAAGATACTCTCTGGTACCTGGGTAATCGGGTAGTATGGCTAAGGGTACGGTCTAGCCTCCTTAATTGGTGCCCTGAGATATTGGGTCGAGTACTATAGTTTGACCCCGCACGTATATCAGGGAGCTATAGCACATGGAAAACTCTTGTTTGTAGGCACCCTGAAAACCCTAACCCTTGGGATGGAAACAAAAAATAAAAGGAATAGACAAGAGCTATTGTCATGCAACCTTGCCTCCTGCATTCAGGCTGTGAAATTACTACACATTTTCTTCTGTTAAGAATTTCGGCATTTCGACATTGTGCTATTATTCAGATCTGAGTAGAACTCTACAGGAGTTAAAAACAAAGTATGAGGCTTGTCAACGCCCTTATTTGAGACCTATCTCATTATATTCCCTTTTTCACCCTGATTGTTTTGATACCTATCATTTTTTTTTATTTTATGTGCCAACACCCTTATTTGAGACCTATCTCATTGGATTCCCTTTTTCTCCCTGATTGTTATAATACCTAACATTTTAAAATTTGTTTTACCTGCCCACACCCTTATTTGATACATATCTCATTGGATTCCCCTTTTCTCCCTGATCATTGTGATACCTATCATTTTTAACCTTTTTTTACCCCGTTGAACCACCCCTCATCCCCTCATGGCTCCCACCCACCAAGAAGAAACTAACAAAAAACTAAGTATTGACCTTAATACCCTTCGGGCCCAATTAAATAGGGCCATTCTGACCATTCATGAAAAACTAGACCAACCTAGTAGCCAAATTGCTAAATTACATTCCGCTCTCAACCACTTCATGAACAAATTACAGGGTCCTTCCTCCTTTGTCTGACCTCTCTATATTGAAGGTTTTGACTCCAACCAACCTATACACTCTCATTCCAACTCCTTACCTCATGACCCCCATCTCCCGAGAGTCGAGGTCAACAAATTTGATGGATCGGATCCACAAGCCTGGGTTACTCAAATAGAACATTATTTCTCCCTACATGGTATCACTGATGAGTTAACCAAGCTTTGTTATGGAAATATTTATTTGGATCTAGAAATATGGAAATGGTGGAAATGGTGTCACAATGCACACCAATGGTATGTTGATAGGTCACAGTTTGTTACAGAGTTGTATGAAATCTTTGACACAGACACCCACCATTTAGGACATCTGACCAAGTTGAAAAGTTCTAGAACTATGGAATATTTTATTTTTTCCTTTGAGCACTTGGATTTCCAAACGGAGGGCATGACAAGTGATATCTTCAGGGAATGCTTTATTAGTGGCCTTAAGGATGAAGTTCATTCCTAGATCATCATGTCTTGCCCTCAAACTTGGTTGGAATCCACTAAGTGTGCCAAGGAGGCACAACAAGTCATCTTGGCCTAGAGCAGAAAACCCACATTTTTACCTCTCCCTAAAACAAAAAACCCTACCCATCAAGAAACTCCTCTCATGTGACATCCCCAAAAATAAAATATTTTTGAAATTTAAAATTGTTGGAAATTTATTTCGTTTTTAGTAAATTCAAATTTGGAAAATTTTTGCCATTTATGGAAATTCTGAATTTCGAATTTGCTAATTGTAATTAATTATTTTGACTGTTGGGCAGAGATCTGCTTTGACCCAACTAACTATTTGACTATGACACTCGTATGGAAACATAATATTTTATATTGATTGCGGGAGGACAAATGGAACATCCATGCTAAATTTAGCTGACCATGACTCCATGAGTGGGGAACATGTTAGAACTACCTCTGGGCTGATTATTACAAGTGGAAAATCAGTGATTTGACCATCAGAAGCCCCTGAAAATTAGGGATTTAAAAGCTACGAAAATTCCCAAGGGAGGGAAAAGACCTAGGCAAATGATAAATAGCATATGAGAGGAGGCAGGACACTGCCAAGTATGCTGCGAAAGGAGACTTTTGATTTACTTACTGTTATGAACACTACTTCAGTGTGAGGCAAGGGAAAATTGTTGGAGTTGTAGGACATATATGAAGAGAAGATTTTCCAAGTTCACCCTCATGGATTCATGTTCAGGCTAGGGGGTGAATCGGGCAAGTAGTTTGGCAGCCCTGTTCTACAGTTGGGAGGAACATGGTTGTTCCCTTTGTCTTTCAACGTATTATTTCAGATATGTTATTTATGTCCCTTCTCTGGCTGAATGTTAAATGGTTACATACTTGATAGAATGTATCTGTTAGAAATAATATTAAGGACGAAATATCAAATGCATACTATTGCAAACTTAGGAATTTCTAGAATGTCTCTCTACTAGTTCGGAATGGATTATCTTTGTTGCATCTCATTTCTGTTATCAATACTAGTTCCCAAAAGTATACTAGCTGGAAGGATATGACTAGTCAATTCTTAAAGAAGATTTGTGTTGTGGTTTGGATTACTATTGTAGTAAGATAAAGCGTCGTAGTTGAAAACCCCACAAGTAAATTGTGATGCAGATTTGAGTTTACCTACATATTGAATGCAAATGGAAAACTGCATAGTGTATCTATATGTGTGTGTGTGTGGACATTTCTGATATATAAAGGCACGCACAGAAGTAGAGTAATTAACTAAGATTTCTTCCATGTACCAGCTAAATAGTCATGATTTTTTTTTTTATGAGATAGCCCTAATCGCAAGTGTCTAAGATATATATATGTATATTTAAAGTACGGAAGTGACATTGCGAATACCAAGAATTATTATAGACCATCTACAACATTTACACATCTTTATATCAACCGGTGTTTAATGAAAATTTATAGGTTGAAATGTTGGAAAATTATTGCAGTGAATCGAATTAACATGGTTTAATTACGAGAACTAATCACGAGAGGTGCGAAGGCCCAAGGAAGAAGGGATATCTCAAAACTTAAAACATACCCCTGAGTAAATTCGTCACTGTGTAAATAACCACACAATCACCTAAAAGTTCAAAAGGAAATTCTTTAACACAAGTACAGTAAGTGCAAATTGAATTCATATACTATCATGCGATCTGGAGTCAACTATAAACAAGATACACATATAGCCAGCAATAGCCAAGCATTTATTCCTTTTCAAAATCCTTCCGAGGAAGTAGCCAATGTGGTGCTAGTATATTAAACCAATAAAATAACCAGTATGCCATTACAAGTAGGGAGAAGGGAAACCATGTAATTCTTTTAAAAATAGTATTACATATCTCATTCGGAATTGAAACAAATGAACATCCCATACGGTGTTTTACTTCCAACGATAGAATTTTCCATCACAAAATGGGTTACCCTTAATCAACAATACCGAAACCATCACTTAATCTCCATTTCAGGGTTTTGGATACCTGGAGTTGGAGGTGTCAAGGACACTCACGACAAGAATGATAAAATCGCAAAATGCGTAACCACGACTTAATCTCCATTTTGGGGTTTCGGATACCAGAAGTTGGAGGTGTAAAGGACACTCATGACAAGAATGATAAAATCATGAAATTTTTTATCGAACTAATCGATAGGTGCGGACACTAACAGATCTCCCTAGATCCACCTGGATCTAGAACAAAACAGGATAGGACATGACTCTTTCCCTAAGTTATGACCATTGAATTAGCTAGTAGGAAGGAACATGTAACATACCTTTGTATCGCTTCCTAGGGTCATTGTTGCTCCCACTTCACTCTGGTGCTCTCGTGAGGTCAAGACCAAGACAACACAAACCAACCAAAGTGAAGGTAGAAAAATATATTCAACTGTCAACTTATGTGTATGATCAAGGAATTACACAATAAAGTGAGAATGACTCTATGGGAAAGGGACATGCCACTGTATCATATTAATTGAAAGTAGAAGATTACAACCTGATTGCCTTGATGTCACAATATTTCTTTCATTGACTCTTGGCTCCAACACACACACTTGCTCGATCTTTGCATGAAGAAGATCAAATCCTCTTGATAGACTTGCTAGAGTCTCCAAGCTCCTGTTCAAGCTAAGTCCTTCACACAATTCTTTCACCAATTCTCCAATGAATCTTGCTTAACCTTTTCCATGAGAATTCCATCAATATATAGGAGAGAATGAGATGGTTACTTAGATAAGAATGATCCCACAATATCATGGAATCCAGTATAAGGATAACCATTCGAATGCCAACCCACTCTTCTAGAAGATTCCCTTCTAGAACCATCGAGAATTCATATTTTTCCAAGCTTTAGAGAAGGTTCGCACCCTAGATATGTAGCATAGTGTGAGAAGTTCGCACCCCGGCTTAAGTTATCCTGTGAGAATAGGTCATTCTCCACCCTGGGATATTAGCAACCTGCGAACTCTCTTCAAAAGTCAGTTTTCTGGGAAGAGATGAATGTCACTTTTCTCAGGAGAAAGTTCTTATGAGGATACTGAGTACACCATCATCAATACACCATCATGATGACCAAAATCATGGGTAACAAAATGCAAAATATCAGAGCATGTCAAACACTCCATTTCAAAGTTTCACAGATCAGTAAATCAAAGATCAAAGGAACTTTAACCTTTGAAGTAGTGAACCTCAAAATCTCGAAACAGACACATCAACAAACCACGTCAGCTAAGGACACATGGCACAATCAAGAAATGACAAGTGTCAAGTTGATTCAACATTTCAAGCACATGTAAGTCATGAATCAGAGTGACACGTGATAGCTATTCGACACGTGTCAATCCACGTGTGGCGTCCACAGGTTTACATCACATCAGAACTTTCTATTTCGGGGTTTTACATAGCAAGCAGAAACTCCACCATCATGAAGTCTCAAACTCCGAAATGTCAAAAGGGACTATTGTGAGTCTCGAAAACCCGAAAAGAAAAACTCTAAAATCCTGTCAACCATCCATATTAGTGGGTTATGTGAACCGTCTGATCACTTCGGAGATTTTGTGATCATGAATTTTATAATGTTGGAGTCACGATGACTCGAAGGGAAAAATTCCAAAATCTTGTCAATCATTCGATTAAGGAAAGAAGGGATCAGATTATGAATTTTAATGGACCATTGATCTGGCTCCATTTCGAGGATTGTGACTTGCCGAAATACCAAAATGTCGAAATGTGAAAGTCATTTTGATTAGGCCTGTGGTCACAACTAGTGGGCATATGGAATAAGCGTGAGACCTAGTACTTGTAATCCAACGGTGCAGGTGAATTTGAATATGATCGGAGGATTATGAAATATTTGTACTCTGAGTTTAACCGGAAGGCCTTGACTAACCACTATCATGTATTCATATAATTAAAAAAAAAAACTATAGGGGTCTGTTTATATTTAAACTTTTCGCAGAGGAGTATAGACTAATACTCTACTTTTACTAAGTTCGTTTGGTCATTTTCATCGTATGATTATGTATATGGACTAACGCATGAGGCCTAGGCCATCAACACCCAAAGTCATTTGTATTGTAAACATATGGTAATGGGTTATTTGTAGGGTCTAACGCGTAAGGATTTGGCCATAAAATCCCAAAGTCGTTTGTGTTGTTAAGACTTTGGTAATGGTTATAGGTACAAATAGATAGGAAAGTAATTATAATTACAGGAATTGAAATAAACATTGAAATGAGGAGTAAACACTTATCATCGATCAGAAAACTTTAAGTTGAATGGTAATGACAGTCGACGATAGTAAGGACTCCTGCAAAATTTTAGACTCAAGATTTATAACAGAAAGCTTACTTGCTTTAATCTAAAACTATTCAAGGATATTTATACAAACAATTTATTTTTTTCAGACAGTTTTTGAGGTTTATTACATATGGTATCAGTGAAAAAGCTACAACACTGGGCCTGAACAGGGCCACATTAGTTGCTTAGTATTTATTCTGATTTATGTAAAACTAATAAATCTTATGGTTACAAACAAAAATCCCTTTCTATTTTTGTAAATTATGGCATCTCAGGAGGGTGCAGAAATCAGGATGGAAGGAAATCCACAACAAGGACCTCCTAGAGATCCAAGACAGAACAGTGATGGAAGCTCACCCATGGAGGTGTTGGAAACAATGAGGAATCTTATTGTTGAACTGCAGGTTTTCAAGGCCGACAATGAAAAAATTGAAGAAAGAACAGCAGAAATAGCAAGAGATAAATGAAGTCCTACTGCATAGTATAGTAACCAAGAAAATCCCAAAAGATGATAACCATGATGAAGAGGTCAACAAAAGGGCCTCCAAGAATTCTAGTCCGGAAACAGGAAAAGGAGACAGTTCGTCTGAAGGGACACCTTCAGTTGAAGACAAAACTATACCAAACAGATAAAAAAAAAAAAAAAAAAGTAGACCACCTTGAAGGAGAATTTAAAAAGATTAAACCAACTACCTTTGACGGAGAATCTAGGACAGGAGAAGAATTTGAGGCATGGTTGTTGGACATTAAAAAATACTTCCAGATCTACAACTATTCCAACAACATGAAGGTCATAATGGCCATCTACAATCTGAAGGGGAAGGCCAACATTTGGTGGCAGGAGCTGAAATTGGCCAAAGGCCTAAAGGAGAAATAGTTGGAATGGTCCGACTTTAAGAAGTATTTCAAGAAACAATACCTTTCTGAAAGCTATTATTAAAGGAAGATGAAAGAATTTTACAAGTTACGACTCTGACAGATGACAATGGAGGACCTTCTAAATAAATTTCTGGAACTACTAAGGTTTGTACCGTACATCCAGGAGGATAAGGTAAAAATCCAGTGATTCTTAAGCTGTTTACCACAGTCCTACAGGGACAAAATTGAGTTTGACAACCCCAAATCCTTGAGTGAGGTGTTCAGGAAAGAACGAATGTGTTATGACCAGTATAAACAGCAGATAGAGTTTCCCAAGGCCTGGAAGGATAAGAAGCAAGATCAAATGAACCAGTGGAAGAAGGGATACCAGCCAACTCCTTATCGAAATGCAACAAAAAGTTTCCCAAGGAAGGATTTTCACTCCAATCATCTAAATACCCAAGGTAGCGGTAAACCGGTAAACCTGGGAACGAAGAAGTTTGGGAACAACTCTCGTGAGCCATTAAAGTGTTGGGAGTGTGGAGAGACTCATCTAAGGAGGAACTGTCCATGTTTAATTTCAGCAAACAAAACTGTTGTTCACAATTTGCAGGAAGCCTAGACAGTGGGAGAGGTGGGCAAAAGTCTGCATCGGATAAATGCATCCATAGATGGTCGACAAGATGACCACTAATCCTCGGTGGTAGAAATCGAAGGTAAAATCAATGACACTCGAATTTCTGTTTTAATTGACCCTGGAGCTATGTTAAGTTATATTACTCTTGATGTAGTAGAGTCGAATAAACTTAAAAAACTGAAGCACGCAAAATCATGGCTTGTACAACTAGCAATAGGTACTACAAGGAAAGTAGTTGACTTTATTTTTTATCTTGAGTTCAGCTTAGATGGTCAAAAGATAAGGACCAATTTGAACATCCTACCACTAGGATCTTATGATATGATTATCGAGATGGATTGGTTGGAACAACACAAAGTAGTACTAGACTATTATACAAAGATGCTTAGCTATAAAGATGATTTTGGCACTATTAGAACAGCCCAAGGCATACCAAAATCTGTATCAGTCAGACAAGTTTCAGCGATGCAACTCAAGAAATGTATTAGAAAGGGATGCTAAGTTTATGCCATCCAAGTGACGAATATATTAGAAAAAGAAGATAAGCCCAAGTTAGAAGACTTTGTTGTCCTACCTGAATTTAGAGACATGTTTGTGGATGAGATACCAAAATTACCTCCTAGAAGGGAAATAGATTTCTCCATAGACCTACTACCCAGATCATCCCCTATCTTAAAAGCACCCTACCGAATGAGTCTACCAGAACTGACAGAATTAAAAATACAATTACAGGAATTGTTGGACAAAGATTATATCAGATCAAGTGTCTCACCATGGGGAGCACCAGTCCTCTTTGTGAAAAAGAAAGATAGTACTCTAAGACTATGTATCGATTATAGACAACTAAACAAAATGACCATTAAGAACAAATACCCCTTACCAAGGATAAATGATCTGTTCGATCAAGTTGGTGGGGCCAAGATATTCTCAAAATTGGATTTACGATCCGGTTATCATCAAGTTAGGATAAATAACGAGGACATAAACAAAACATCTTTTCGAAAAAGATATGAACACTATGAGTTTGTAGTCATATCTTTCAGACTCACTAACACACCAGCCACATTTATGTGCTTGATGAACAACATTTTCAGTCAGTACTTAGACAAGTTCGTAGTAGTATTTATTGATGATATTCTGTTCTATTTTAAAATAGAGGAGGAACATGATGAACACTTAAGAATAGTTCTGCAAACATTAAGGAAACACAAACTATACACAAAATTCGACAAATGTGACTTTTATCAAAAAGAAATACAATATTTAGGACATGTCATTTCCTCAGAAGGTATTGTTGTAGACCCGGAAAAGATAAAATCCATTATGGAATGGCCAGTACCTAAGGATGTGGCAGATATACGATCATTCATGGGAATCACCAGATATTATCGTAGATTTATAGAAGGGTTTTCCAATATAGCCTACCCTATCACGTCATTACAAAAGAAAGGAACCAAGTTTAACTGGTCGCAAAAGTGTCAAGATGGCTTTAACAAGCTGAAAGAATTATTGACATCAGCGCCCATTTTAAAGGTAGCAGACCCAGATAAAGACTTCACAGTTTGTGTTGATGCAAGTAAATAGGGACTAGGTGGTGTCTTAAGTCAGGAAGGGCACGTGATTTGTTACGAGTCCAGGAAATTAAAAGAACACGAGAAAAATTATGTCACTCATGACTTAGAATTGGCAGCAATAATACATGCCTTAAAAATGTGGCGACACTATATAATGGGCAGAAAATTCCTACTATTGACGGATAATAGCGGGGTGAAATATATGTTTAACCAACCAGATCTTAATGCAACATAAGTAAGGTGGCTAGCCTTCTTGAGCGAATTCGACTTCGAGGTGAGACATATCAAGGGTAAGGAAAATAAAGTAGCAGATGCTTTAAGCAGAAGAGTCCATGGGTTATTTGAGATAAATATCAGCAGGGTAGAAAGTGATCTGGAACAAAGAATAAGGACAACGAGTATTAGCGACGAAAATTACACTAAGATGATGGCAGAATTTCAAAACAGTATCGCAAACTCAGATAAACCAGATCTAAGTATCAACAAGAAGGGACTATTATGATTTAAAAACAGACTTTACATACCAGATTCAACAGAGTTAAAATTAACTATTTTAGACGAAGTGCATAAGAAACCATATTCTGGCCATCCAGGTTACCAGAAAACAATAACAACACTTAGAAAACTAATTTACTGGCCTAATATGAAGGACGAAATAGTAGAGTACTTGGCTAGTTGCCAATATTGTCAGCAGGTTAAGGCTGAACACCAGCATCCAGCCGGCCTATTACAGCCATTACCAATACCAGAATGGAAATGGGAGACTATATCACTGGACTTTATAACAGGTTTGCCTAAAACTCGAAAACAGAATGATTCTATCATGGTTGTAATCGATAAACTCAGTAATTCTGCACACTTTATTCCTGTAAAGTCTAATTTTAAACCTATAAACATTGTTGAAATATTCATGAAATAAATTTTTAGACTGCATGGTATTCCTAAATTAGTGATTTCAGATAGAGACGTAAAATTTACATCTGCTTTTTGGAAGGAATTGTTTGCAGGGCTAAACACTAACTTGAATTTTAGTATGAGCTATCATCCACAAACAGATGGACAGACCGAAAGGACAAACCAAATCATAGAGGATATGTTTCGCATGTACGTAAGAACAAAACCAAGCAAGTGCGAAGACTACCTGCACTTGGTAGAATTTGCATATAACAATGGGTACCAAACTTCGGCTAAGTTGAGCCCTTTCGAAATACTATATGGTTGAAGGTGTACGACTCCAATTAGTTGGGATAACCCGGTTTATAGACTCATGGTTTGACCAGAAATGCTCTAAGAAATGGAGAGCATGGTAAGAAAGGTACAACAGAACTTGAAAGAAGCACAGGACATACATAAGAGCTATGCAGATCAGAAAAGAAGACACTTGGAATTTCAAGTGGGAGACCATGTTTATTTGAAGGTCAAAGCCCAAAAGATCTCGTTGAAGTTAGGGAATTATGCCAAGCTAGCACCCAGGTTTTGTGGGCCCTTCGAGATACTAGCTCGAATTGGACCCGTAGCATATCAACTTGCACTTCTAACTAATCTAAGAATTCATAATGTATTTCATGTTTCATTGTTGAAAAAGTATATTCATGACCCTACTCATAGGATTGATTGGAACTTGGTGCAGGTGGAACCCAAAGGCGAGTTCCAGGTGGAACCCCTGCACATTCTGGACCGGAGAGAAATAACACTTTGGAACAAAGTCGTCACTCAGGTAAAGGTGCAATGGAAGCACTTTAGTCCTGAGGAAGCCACTTGGGAGTTGGAGGGAGATTTGTGAAAATCTCATCCAATATTGTTCTAGGAAAGGAAGGAACATTGAGGACAGTGTTTTACTGAAGGGGGAAAGGATGTGACATCCCCAAAAATAAAATATTTTTGAAATTTAAAATTTCTGAAAATTTATTCCATTTTTAGTAAATTCGAATTTGGAAATTTTTTGTCATTTATGGCATTTCCGAATTTCGAATTTGGTAATTGTAATTAATTATTTTGACTGTTGGGAAGAGATCTGATTTGACCCAACTAACTATTTGACTATGACACTTGTATGGAAATAGAATATTTTATATTGATTGCAGGAGGACAAATGGAACAGCCATGTTAATTTTAACTGACCATGACTCCATGAGTAGGGAACATGTTGGAACTACCTCTGGGCTGATTATTACAAGTGGCCAATCAGTGATTTGGCCATTGGAAACCCCTGAAAATTAGGGATTTAGAAAGCTACGAAAATTCCCAAGGGAGGGAAAAGACCTAGGCAAATGATAAATAGCATATGAGAGGAGGCAAGACACTACCAAGTATGCTAGGAAAGGAGACTTTTGATTTACTTGTTGTTATGAACACTACTTCAGTGTGAGGCAAGGGAAAACTACTAGAGTTGTAGGACATATATGAAGAGAAGTTTTTTCAAGTTTTCCCTCATGGATTCATGGTTAGGCTAGGGGGTGAATCGGGCAAGTAGTTTGGTTTCCCTGTTCTACGGTTGGGAGGAACGTGGTTGTTCCCTTTGTCTTTCAGCGTATTATCTCAGATATGTTATTTTTGTCCCTTCTCTCGTTGAATGTTAAATGGTTACATACTTGATAGAATGTATCTATTAGAAATAATATTAAGGATGAAAGATCGAATGCATCCTATTGCAAACTTAGTATTTGCTAGAATGTCTCTCTACTAGTTCGGAATGGATTATCTTTGTTGCATCTCATTTATGTTATGAATACTAGTTCCCAAAAGTATACTTGCTGGAAGGATATGACTATTCAATTCTTAAAGAAGATTTGTGCTATGGTTTGGATTACTACTGTAGTAAGATAAAGCGTCGTAGTTGAAAACCCCACAAGTAAATTGTGATGCAGATTTGAGTTTACCTACATATTGAATGCAAATGGAAAACTACATAGTGTATAGTTATATATATATATATATATATATATATATATATGTATGTATGTATGTATGTATGTATGTATGTATGTATGTATGTATGTATGTATGTATGTATGGACATTTCTGATATATAAAGGCACGCACCGCAGTAGAGTAATTAACTAAGATTTCTTCCATGTACTAGTTGAACAGTCATGATTCGTTTTTTTTAGGAGATAGCCCTAATCGCAGGTGTCTAAGATATATATATGAATATTTAAAGTACGGAAGTGACCTTGCGAATACCAAGAATTATTATAGACCATCTACAGCATTTACACATCTTTATATCAACCGGTGTTTAATGAAAAGTTATAGGTTGAAATGTTGGAAAATTATTGGAGTGAATCGAATCAACACAGTTTAATTACTAGAACTAATCAGGAGAGGCGCGAAGGTCCAAGAAAGAAGGGACATCTCGAAACTTAAAACATACCCTTGAGTAAATTCCTAACTATGTAAATAACCACATAATCACCTAAAAGTTCAAAAGGAAAGTCTTTAACACAAGTACAGTAAGTGCAAATTGAATTCATATACTATCATGCGATCTGGAGTCAACTATAAACAAGATACACATATAGTCGGCAATAGCCGAGTATTTTTTCCTTTTCAAAATCCTTTCGAGGAAGTAGCCAATATGGCGCTAGTATATTAAACCAATAAAATAACCAGTATGTCATTACAAGTAGGCAGAAGGGAAACCCTGTAATTCTTTTAAAAATAGTATTACATATCTCGTTCGGAATTGAAACAAATGAACATCCCATACGGTGTTTTACTTCCAACGATAGAATTTTCCATCACAAAACAGGTTACCCTTAATCAACGGTACTGAAACCACGAATTAATCTCCATTTCGGGGTTTTGGATACCGAGAGTTGGAGGTTTCAAGGACACTCATGAAAAGAATGATAAAATCGCAAAATGTGAAACCATGACTTAATCTCCATTTCGGGGTTTCGAATATCGGGAGTTGGAGGTGTCAAGGACACTCATGAAAAGAATGATGAAATCATGAAATGCGAAAGATCAAAGCATGTCAAAGACTCCATTTCATAGTTTCACAAATCGAGAAATCAAAGATCAAAGGAACTTTAACCTTTGAAGTAGCGAACCTCGAAATCCCGAAATAGACACATCAATAAACCACGTCAGCTAAGGACATGTGGCACAATTAGGCAATGACAAGTGTCGATATGATTCAACATTTCAGGCACATGTAAGTCACGAATCAGAGTGACACATGGAAGCTATTCGACACATGTCAATCCACGTGTGGCATTAGCAGGTTTATGTCACATCGGAACTTTCTATTTCGGGGTTTTACATAGGAAGTAGAAACTCCACCATCATGAAGTCTCGAACTCCAAAATGTCGAAAGGGACTATTGTGAGTCTCGAAAACCCAAAAGGAAAAACTCTGAAATCTCATCAACCGTCCATCTCAGTGGGTTATGTGAACCATTCGATCACTTTGGAGATTTTGTGATCATGAATTTTATAATGTTGGAGTCACGATGACTCGAAGGGAAAAATGTTGAAATCTCGTCAGCCTTTCGATTAAGGAAAGAAGGGATCATATTCTAAAGTTTTGTGGACCATTGATCTGGCTCCATTTCGGGGATTGTGACTTGCCGAAATGTCAAAATGCTGAAATGTGAAATGCATTTTGATTAGGCTCGTGGTCACAGCCAGTGGGCATATGGAATAAGCGCGAGACCCAGTACTTGTAATCCAACGATGCAGGTGAATTTGAATATGATCGAAGGATTATGAAATATTCGGACTCTGAGTTTAACCGGAAGGCCTTACCTAACCACTATCCTGTATTCGGATATTTAAAAAAAAAAAAAATCTATAGGGTCTGTTTATATTTAAACTTTTCACAGAGGAGTATAGACTAATAATCTACTTTTACTAAGCTTGTTTGGTCGTTTTCATCGTATGATTATGTATATGGAATAACGCATGAGGCCTAGGCCATCAACCCCCAAAGTTGTTTGTATTGTAAAAATATGGTAATGGGTTATTTGTAGGGTCTAATGCGTAAGGATTTGTCCATAAAATCCCAAAGTCGTTTGTGTTGTTAAGACTGTGGTAATGGTTATAGGTACAAACAGATAGGAAAGTAATTATAATTACAGGAATTGAAATAAACATTGAAATGAGGAGTAAACACTTATCGTCGATCAGAAAACTTTAATTTGAATGGTAATGACAGTCGACGATAGTAAGGACTCTTGCAAACTTTCAGACTCAAGCTTTATAATAGAAATCTTACTTGCTTGAATCTCGAACTATTCAAGGATATTTATACAAACAAATTTTTTTTTTCAGAAATTTTTTGAGGTATATTACATCTCAAGGTCCAAAAGTTAACACAAATAGAAATGGATGAACGCTAACTCAAGGGTATTTGCTATAATTGTGATGATAAATAATTTCCAGGAACAAGTGTAAAGAACAAAAACTTTTTATGACCATTTCCAAGGATGTTTCTAATGAATATGTTGAGGTTTCACTAGAAGTAGTGCTACCCCCAACCGATGCTACTATGCCACCCTCTGATCCTCCCAAAGTTTGACCATTGATCTTGCTACATGCTCTCACTGATTTTTCTGCTTCTCAAACCCTCAAATTGATTGGTTACATTAAGTATGTGAGATTCATCATCCTAGTTGACAGTGGAAACACTAGTAATTTAATTCATCGCCACCTTGCCCAAGAATTCAATT
>ML783586.1:747243-810430 GCA_009831015.1 Picea engelmannii
GTGGTCTGAGAAGTTAACTACAAAAGGGTGGGGAATGTTGTTAGGCAGATGCTCTAAATATCTTCCTCCAACTAAATTTACAGATGTCTTGGAGGTCCCCATTGGTGGTTTTTGTTTAAACTGTGATCATGTTCTTACTTTGGAAGGCGTTAGATGTTCCAAAATTTGCCCAACAAATGATTCTCTAAACCTTATTTCCAAGGATATAGAGTCATTGTCTCCCAAGCTTCTTTCCATCTCTAACCTTTCTTCTATACCTCCCCCCTCTTTAGAATTATCCAATATAACCATCAAGAAAAAGGTCAGACTCTACAACCCTGAGAAACCCCTTGGGGGCACTGAAGGAGGTTTGGCTCAATTCAGAGCGTTGTCCCATGTTATTCTAGATCCTGACTATACACAGGATCTTGTCCTCCCTGACTCCTTGGACCCTATTCTTGATAGGGTTCCCCTCCCGACCCTTAGAGAAAGCCAGCCGAATTCCATCGTTCCCTTATTATTATTTTGTCTTTCAATCTTCGTGGGTTTGGGGGACCCTTAAAAATTGCTTCCCTCAAATTTCTTTTGAAACAGATTAATCCAAACATTGTTTTTCTGCAAGAATCATTATTGGATGGTGAAAAAACTAAACGAATTTTTCTTCAATGTCTTCCATTGTGGAATGTAGTTGCGTTGGATCCATGTGGACGCTCGGGTGGCTTATTGAGTGGGTGGAACCCATCTTATGTTGATTTATGTGCATTTGGCACCTTTGCAGGTATTTATCTGGAAGGCAGATTCAAACAATCCGCGGAAAAGATTAAAATGGTCAATTGTTATGCTCCTTATAAAGATAGGGAACTTTTCTGGCAACCCATTATTGATTCTGGATTACTAAGAGAAGAGGGAATTATAGTGGGAGGTGACCTTAATTTCACCCTTTATGCCAAGGAGGTTTGGGGGTATTTGGCCAAAAGGGACCCTCTTGCATATTTGTTTTCAAGTCTTACACTATATTCCGGTTTAGTGGATATCTAGCCGACTAAAATGGATACTACTTAGAGAAATAGGAGAGAAGGTACAACTGGTATTTCAAAAATATTAGATCAATTTCTTCTTGATGAATCCCTTCTTGGAAGCCATCAAAAGATCAGATCTTGGATCATTAATTCTACCATTTCGGATCATAATCTGATTTGCATACAATTGGAGAATTCCACCCATAAAGTTGTTCCTCCCTTTAAATTCAACAACACCTGGATCCCTGATCCGGGGTTTTCCTCTCTTATTAAGAATACGTGGCAGTCTATGAATAATTGGTCATATTTTTCTTCTATTCAACTGTTGTGTACAAAATTGAAGAACTTAAAGAGAGTTGTGGTACTCTGGTAGAGGAATAGAAAAAATCAAATAAACTCAGAACTCCACCTTATTGAGGAAACATTGCCAGATATTTTTTAGATTTTCCCGTCACAGGTGTTTGTACAAGAAGAGTTGGATATCCTAAGAATGTTAAAACAAAGGAAGGATAAGTTACTCTCTATAGAAGAATCCACTTGGAGGCTCAGAAGTTGGGAAATCTGGCTTGATAAAGGTGATAAGAATATTAAATTTTTTCATAAGTTTGCCTCTCAAAGAAGATCACAAAATACAATATGGGATATAGTTGTTGATGTTGGAGTTCTCAAAACAAAAGATAATGAGATTAAAGAGGTCCCATATAAACAAATAAAGAACAATGCAGTGCGATAGAGGCAGAGGACTCTTGTAATCAAATCAAAGTACTTAAGAATTTGCCCAAGTTTTTTAATGATTCAGAAAGTGATGAGATAGGAAAATCTGTCACTTTAGAAGAAGTAAAGGAAACTGTTAACAAAATGCCAAAAGATAAAAGCCTAGGCCCGAATGGGTTGACTCGGGAACTCTTTCAGGATTTTTTTGAAATATTGGGGGAGGATCTACACAAGGGTGTTGAGAAATCTAGGTGTACATGCTTTATACCAGGTGCACTCAATGATACTTTCTTTTCTCTTTGATCTAAAAATAGAAGGCTGACTTGTTATGCTATGCAAGCACCCCTACTTCATTAAAATAAACTTTACAGGACCTTTCTTCATGTGTATAAATATGCCAAATAAACTTATGTGTTAAGTTCATGCTTCTTCCTTTAAATGTTTATGTATGAGGAAATTTTCTTGTAAATGGTTAAATATGTACTTCAAATAAATATACAGCAACAATACTTGCAGCAAATAAACCATCAAACGCACAACAAGAACAAGTTGATAAAGGAGTTCACCCCCCTCCGGGCTACATCTCCTTGAGCCTCCATAATGGACTTGGCTCTCTGGGATTAATTAGTCAAAAGTTCTTTTACAAGATGCTGCTCAACTCCAATGGAAAAAAATACTGTACCATTGAGATCAGAACACATAAAAACCCCAAAAATGACTAATACAACTCTGAAAACGGATCATGGCTAATCCGGGCATGACCTCCTCTACATGTGGCCATAAGCTTCTCTGAGCTTCTCTTTGGAAAAAACACCTGTAAAAGTCCTCAAAAGCCTCTGAAACCTGTCCCAATGTGTTCAGAGCATATCGATTAGACAAAAATGATTATTCAATCACAGAAACCAAATATAGGCTCACCAAACCATGTCCTCCATCAAAGAGGGCTTGAAGTTCCCTGGAGCTTCCTGAAACTTCAATGGTGAAAAACTTGCAGAAGAAGTCTTCAAATGGCTATGAAAACGACACCAATGGATCCAACACGTCCAAAAACCCCTGATCCAGCATGTCCAAAAACCCCTGGCTGGGCTTTTACGGCACCTCAATCGGTCAAACGATGAAGAAGTTAGGCCTCCTCCATTTTCATCCTTCAAGCCTTGCTGGAACTGGTTCGCCAAAACGCACCTCTATGTGCATGAACCAAGAACACGCTCCAAAACATGCGTTTAAACCCAGCACCGAGCGGTTCCGAAAAACGGTCCAAACTGTAGGACGGTTAGGGCGCCTCCAGCCCCCAACCGCCTAGCTCTCGGGCATATGGTCATACGACCTCGAGCTAAAATAGAAAGGGCCAAACGGGCCAACCGTTCCAACCGTGCACAACGGAAATGTAACCGCACTCCGTTTATAACCAAAACATAAACCGATTCCCACGCTCTGACTTGTGGGCACATGGAATGGCATAAAACCACGGGGCTTGGTTTTAAAACCCTGCGCACTTATACCATAGTATAAATCGTGGGTTAAAAACCCCACGTGATTTGTGTTAACACAATGTTATATATATTACATTACATGCTTTTGAAATGACCGCGCGCGTTTTCAATTGGCGGCTATATAACATGGTCACATATACCGGAGCATAAAACCATGGGTCGGGGCTAAGCCCCGGCCCGACCCCCTTTACATTTAAAACAACAACCAATTCAAATATAAAGGTGTAGACATATATAAACACGAGCAATGGGCGGCACGTTGGTTAGCGGAGACTTGTGAAGACTTTACATGGAGGGAAAGGTCACCGGTTTGAATCCGGTCCGAGCCATAAAAACTTTTACACATAACCCATTTAACCAATAAACGAGGGACACGTGGTGCCCATGGATTGGGCCACGTGCCCTCATACCATTCGCCACACAAATGACACGTGTCAATACCACATTCGTCCAAATTCTAACCAGTAAATGCCTGCCACGTCAGCAATGTATGGTCATCGTACAGACTGTACGGCCTTGCCACGTCACCATTGTACGGACTGTACGGACAGGTACAGTCAGCATAAAATTTTTGCTTGTTTGCCTTGGCGAACAGATCGCGATAAATTCTCCATACGAACTCTGTTTGAGAAAGTAAATATACCGCCGGAATCAGGAAGATGAGACAGACGCAATGGCACAGGTTTCGTCGGATTTCGATCACTTTGAAATTTGAGCAAATTTTTGCCCCCTGGTCCAAATTTTGATCACACCTTCCCACTGAAAGGCTTTTGGACCCACAAAATCTTATCTGTCTATTTTCAAGTTATATCAAAATCTTTTCGACATCACCTGAATACTTCGACATGCCATGCACTGCAACTGGCTATGTCCTTCAACCACTGCTCTCTGGCTGCTGCTGACCCACTGCTATCTCTGTGCTTGGAAGACTGCCAACCTTCCCACTGAGAATCAAGTTCCTCTTTCGAACTCTTTGGCGTCCACAAATTCAGTGCTCCAATGGCTGCAAAAACCTTCCTGCGACATCTTGTCACAAGCCAAGAAAACCATCAATCTTGAAAACAAATCATACAAGATTGAAAAATGATGCCAACAAAAAATTTTGTTCTCCAAACAAACTGTCGCATCTCGTACTTCATCAAAGTACATGGCATTTTCAAAATCAACTTTCAAGTCAATAAACACCATCGACTAAACACAAGTCGAACAACACGATCGACACAACATAGTCGTCAGAAAATCATCAACACTAGTGGAGACTCATTGAAACATCAACCTTCCCAAACTGACAAGTCGACAAACATGATACATAATCATGTAACAATCATGAATCACTCATGATGAACCATCACCAGGTTCACTGCTTACACATACATAAAAACAAATGCATGTTCATGACTCTTCAACTCTCCTTCCGGTACAAACATAAGTACAACCCCCAAACATATGGGTACTTAAGAGTTGAATACAAAAAAATATAAATGGCTGCAACTTATCATGCTTCCCATAAATGCACACATAACACTGAAAAGTGCATTTACAACAGAAAAACGCAAGCCTCACTTGCTCAAGAAATCCAACCATTTCTTACCAAGCCAACTCAACGGTGACTTTTTCTGCTGATCATCGTCCTCTTGTGAATCATCTGGACTCACATCAATGATGGAATCTCCACTTCCATTCTTGCCAACCTCCTTATCCAACTGCTTCTTAGGCTGTGGATGAATAGTTGGATGCAACGTCCAACATTGGTCAATGATATGACCCCGCTTCTGACAGTGAGTGCAAATCTTTTGCATCCTCTTTTCACGCTGTCTTTGCTTGGACAATTTCCTGAAAGCGGTTAATCTTTTCCAACACTTGGAAACATGATGGTTATACAAACCACAATACGTACATGGATTCTTTCTTCCATTTTTACATACAAAGTTATTATGCTTAACATAATCAAAAGCAACCGAATGATAAGCAGAATTATACCTGGAGCATTCACCTTTATCGCCTCTTTGAGGAGGTGAATTTGAAGAGTTACAAGATCTCCTTTGAAAACCATCAACGGTGTTTTTGTCCTCATCACTGTCACAACTCTCACATTTGCATTCATCCTGAACACAAGCCTTGCATGCTGAAGGGATTGAACTTTCACCTTTAAAGCCTTCTTGAGGAGGTGAACTTGAAACAAAGTTTATGCTTGGAACTTTTTCCCTTGTCTCCTCGACTTTGGAATTTGCTCCATCTTTTCATTCATATCCAAGACCACAATACCTAGGTCTTTCTTCAACAACAATAGGCTCAACAATGCCTTATGCATGTTTACCCAAACCTTTACCTTCATAGCCCATTTTTAACAACAACTTGGACCCTATTCCTCTTGTGTGACTTTCAAAACCACCAAAACATTCATCTTTAGAGGAATTAGAAGATAAACTAACACTTCATACCTTATGTTCATGCATGTACTTGGTAAGGGTTTCCTTTGCCTCATGGAGTTGAATCTCCATCTCATGCAACCTTTGCAAAAGCTGGTCTTTCTCATGCTTCATGGCCATCAACTGCTCTTCAAGAACAATGCTCTTATTCCTATCTTCACACATCTCTTTCATCAAATCTCTCAAAGTTAGAATCTCTTCTTTAGATAATGAAAATGTATGAGAACTATCAATGCTTGAAGCTTCTGCCATCCTTGCAAGATATCCAACTTCAACACAAAACTTGCACAAAAACCAATAGCTAAATCTCAAGCTATCAATGGAAAACACATGAGCAAAACAACTATGCTCTGATACCACTTGATCTGAAAATAGAAGGCTGACTTGTTATGCTATGCAAGCACCCCTACTTCATTAAAATAAACTTTACAGGACCTTGCTTCATGTGTATAAATATGCCAAATAAACTTATGTGTTAAGTTCATGCTTCTTCCTTTAAATGTTTATGTATGAGGAAATGTTCTTGTAAATGGTTAAATATGTACTTCAAATAAATACACAGCAACAATACTTGCAGCAAATAAACCATCAAACGCACAACAAGAACAAGTTGATAAAGGAGTTCACCCCCCTCCGAGCTACATCTCCTTGAGCCTCCATAATGGACTTGGCTCTCTGGGATTAATTAGTCAAAAGTTATTTTACAAGCTACTTCTCAACTCCAATGGAAAAACATACTGTACCATTGAGATCAGAACACATAAAAACCCCAAAAATGACTAATACAACTCTGAAAACGGATCATGGCTCATCCGGGCATGACCTCCTCTACATGTGGCCATAAGCTTCCCTAAGCTTCTCTTTGGAAAAAACACCTGTAAAAGTCCTCAAAAGCCTCTGAAACCTGTACCAATGTGTTCAGAGCATATCGATTAGACAAAAATGATTATTCAATCACAGAAAACAAATATAGGCTCACTAAACCATGTCCTCCATCAAAGAGGGCTTGAAGTTCCCTGGAGCTTCCTGAAACTTCAATGGTGAAAAACTTGTAGAAGAAGTCTTCAAATGGTTGTGAAAATGGCACCAATGGATCCAACACGTCCAAAAACCCCTGGCTGGGCTTTTACGGCACCTCAATCGGCCAAACGATGAAGAAGTTAGGCCTCCTCCATTTTCCTCCTTCAAGCCTTGTTGGAACTGGTTCGCCAAAACGCACCTCTATGTGCATGAACCAAGAACACGCTCCAAAACGCACGTTTAAACCCAGCACCGAGCGGTTCTGAAAAATGGTCCAAACTGTAGGATGGTTAGGGCGCCTCCAGCCCCCAACCGCCTAGCTCTCGGGCATATGATCATACGACCTCGGGCTAAAATACAAAGGGCCAAATGGGCCAACCATTCCAACCGTGCACAGCGGCAATGTAACCGCACTCCGTTTATAACCAAAACATAAACCGGTTCCCGCGCTCTGACTTGTGGGCACATGGAATGGCATAAAACCACGGGGCTTGGTTTTAAAACCCTGCACACTTATACCATAGTATAAATCGTGGGTTAAAAACCCCGCGCGATTTGTGTTAACACAATGTTATATATATTACATTACATGCTTTTGAAATGACCGCGCGTGTTTTCAATTGGCGGCTATATAACATGGTCACATATACCGGAGCATAAAACCATGGGTCGGGGCTAAGCCCTGGCCCGACCCCCTTTACATTTAAAACAACAACCAATTCAAATATAAAGGTGTAGACATATATAAACACGAGCAATGGGCGGCACGTTGGTTAGCGGAGACTTGTGAAGACTTTACATGGAGGGAAAGGTCATCGGTTCGAATCCGGTCCGAGACACAAAAACTTTTACACATAACCCATTTAACCAATAAATGAGGGACACGTGGCGCCCATGGATTGGGCCACGTGCCCTCATACCATTCGCCACACAAATGACACGTGTCAATACCACATTCGTCCAAATGATAACCAGTAAATGCCTACCACGTAAGCAATGTACTGTCATCGTACGGACTGTACGGCCTTGCCACGTCACCATTGTACGGACTGTACAGACAGGGACAGTCAGCATAAAATTTTTGCCTGTTTGCCTTGGCGAACAGATCGCGATAACTTCTCCATACGAACTCCGTTTGAGAAAGTAAATATACTGCCGGAATCAGGAAGACGAGACGGACGCAATGGAACAGGTTTTGTCAGATTCCGATCACTTTGAAATTTGAGCAAATTTTTACCCCCTGGTCCAGATTTTGATCACTCTTATACCCAAGGTAATCAAACAAGACTCCTTTCATGATTTCAGACCAATTTCCCTGTGTAACTTTGTATATAAAGTCATTTCTAAAATCATTGCCACGCGGATGAAAGAAAAATTGGCATCGTGTATATCCTATGAACAGTTTGGTTTCCTTAAAGACTACCTAATCTTTGATGTTGTGGGGATAGCACAAGAGTGTTTGCACACTTCTAAGTCTAAGAAGTTAAGCTCAATTATTCTAAACCTGGACTTGAAGAAAGCATATGATAAGGTGAGCTGGCAATTTCTAAGAATGGTCTTAATCCAGATCGGGTTAAAATGGGAGGTTACCTAATGGATTATGGCTTTTGTAACTTCTGTTAACATGGAAGTTTTAATAAATGGATCCCCGACAGATTTCTTTAAGAGTTATTGAGGGCTATGTCAGGGCTTCTGTCTCTCCCCCCTTTTATTCCTATTGGTTGTTGAGTGTTTAAGTATATTATTGAATAAGGTTGTGGAACACTGGTCTTTTCATGGACTCAAAGTGGCTACAGAAACTATAATCTCACATCTGCTCTTTGTTGATGATGTTCTAATTTAAGGTATTGGTAAATTTGAAGACTGGATGGAGTTCCAAACTATCTTAACTAGTTTTTGTCTTGCATCTGGTATGGATGTTAACTGTCAAAAATTATTCTTTCTTGCACAGAATATAGATCCCAGTCTGGAACAAAGGATACAGGCAACATTCAATATACAGTTTATCAACATTAAGAAAGGTATGAAATATCTAGGTTTTTATTTAAAACCAAACAGTTGTAGGGTGGCGGATTGGAATTGGATGGTACAAAAGGTTGAGAAGAGAATTGGTAATTGGTCCTTCCTTTGGCTCTAATTAGGAGGCAGACTTGTTTTAGCAAAACCAATGCTTCAAAGCCTCCCTGTGTATTGGATTAGTTTAGTTAATATTCCTGCAACTATTCTACACAAGATTCAACAGCTCATTGTTAATTTCTTATGGAGAGGAGCTAATAAAAATATAGGCTTTTACTTAACCAAATGGAAAAACAGAGGAGCTAATAAAAATATAGGCTTTTACTTAACCAAATGGCATAACATAGCCAGACTAAAGGAAAATGGTGGATGGGGTATACAGAATATATTTTGGTTTTCCCAATCTTTGGCTGCCAAATCTTGCTAGAGAGGTCTATTTGGCAAAGTTCTATGGAGTATGGTCCTTAAAAAAAATACTTAAAAGGAATTGATCTAACTTCTTGGCCACGCAAAGATGATTGTAAGTTCTCGTTTCCCTCTATTATCTAGAAAAAATTATGGCTTCTATGCATATTATTAAGCGATGGTTGGCTTGGCTAATAGGGTGTGGTAAACAAGTCATTATTGGGATGGACCCTTTCATAGGAGATAATGCATTGTACAGACTCTCAGGGTCCTTAATACATCACCTCAACAACGTGCATATTTTCACATTAACACAGGTGTCCATTCCAATTGAGGCAGGTACTAATCAAAGATGGATTGAGGCTAATCACCTTGGACTGTTAGGGGACTTGGCTACAGAGTGGAGCAACTTCCTTTTAATATTGAAAAGCAATGGAATCACTCTTAATAATTCAAAGGATAAGATTGTCTGGTCTTGGAACAGGGCTATGGGATTTGTAACTGCTAATTTAGCATAACAGTCCATTTCTTCCATTAAACACATGGATGGAAATAGATGGTGGTTTAAGTTAATTTGGAAAGTTAATATTCCAAGTAAAATTATTTGCTTCATGTGGTTATGCCTGAAGGACTGTATTCTTATTGGTGCAAATTATAAGAAAATGGGTGGCATTGGACCTTCAGTATGCAGTCTTTGTCTCAATGATGAAGAGAAAACTTCTCATATCTTTATTCATTGTGAAACTACACATTCCATTTGGAAAGAAATCTTAAGCTTTCTCAAAATACCAAAATCTTGGAGTTGTTCCTCTTTAAAAGATAATTTGCTTCAATGGTTCACTAAATACCCAAAGATGAGACATATTCCCTTTCTGGTAATTAGGGGAATTTGAAAGTACAGGAATAAAATATTATTTGAGAATTGGCACAGAGAGGATTCCAGAATAGTCACAAAAAACCTACTCTCAATTAATGAACACAATGGGACAAGGGAAGATGACAAAATTGATTACATACTTAATCCAGTCTTCTTTGATAATAATCCAAGGATTCTTTAATGCCCTAGATGGGGTGACACATCGCGCAATACTGCCACCAGGCATAGCATTAAGCCAAGTTTTAAATGTTTTAGGCCACTCCCCATCTATTCGCATTAACGATGGGAGCAAGCCATTACAGCCGACCTCTAGATGACAGACTTTTCCCTCGCACGAAAGAGCTGGCAATGCAGGCATTAAGTATGGTCGAGTTAAAGAGAGGTCAGGTGCAGTCGTCCCACACAAAGATGAAAGCAAAGAGGTCTGGATGAAGCCAGATCATTCCTGCTCTGAAACTCCCCGCCGTTTGTAATCTCTGGTGTGTCCTTCGATGTGTCCTGTTAACTCCGGGTGAGTCTTATTCTCAATCCTCCTCCACTATGCCTAGGGAGCGAGGCAAGCCTCGATGCGGGTCGTCTTGGCACACCCATGCTACTCATAGACAACAAAGATAGTATATGGAATGAGCACTCTCGTTGGCAAACGTTATTCTTCGGCATAGATCAAGGGTCACCCATCTTGCACCCCATGCTCTAGTAATTAAATCTGCGAAAGAGAAAAGAGCTCAGACCCCACCAGCTCTGGATAATTGGTAGCCCACAAACATCAAGCGAGAATAAAATCCTCCAATTGAGCCTGATACTCAAGTTGGAAGCAGCTTGAGGGGAAATCTTGAAGAGGAATCCCAACCTGCTACATAGAGGAAATACCATGCCCGAAAGACACCCCGACTAACTTGGAGCCTCAAGCAAGAGACAAGACAAGGGGCAAGCTCTGTGAGGATATCCCGAATTGCTACATCGAGGAAGTGACATACATGGAAGAGGTCTCGCGGAGAACCTGTGTGGTAATTATGCACCACACAGACATCGTAGCCAAGGACAAGGACGAGGCCAGTGCAGAAGCGGAAACGGGTACCTCAGGCGAGGCAAGAACAAACGGAATGCATGCACCACTCCTTCGCACGGCACACTTGGATCTAGTGTTTGAACTCCGAGGACAAATGGCAGATCAAGAGCACCGAGCCCGCCTCATGGGACAACGCTTGGATTTTCTCCTGGACGCTTATTCCAAGGCCTTAGCGAATCGCAAATGTCCAACGTGCGCCCAGCCGTTTTTCATTCAGGCCAAAGCAGCGTGGCAGGAGGACGAGGGAGACATGTCACTGGGTATTTGAGTTTGTCTATTTTAGTCTGGTTTTCAATCTTGTTGTCCAGTGTCAAGACGATATATTTCCATATGTCCTGATTTCCTTCGGGCAGGACAGATGGCGAAACAGTATTTTGGCTTCTTCTCCTAGAAACAACATACTTGCCCCAAATTGTGTTGGTTTCCGATAAAATGGCAGCACATTTGGTGGCAACAGTAGCACTATATCTCTCTATATTTTTGTCAATATAATATAGCAGGTAACACCTTTTTTACTTAAAAAAAAAATCCAAGGATTCTTTGATGGTGCAGTTGTTGATGATCTTTGTGGTGTAGGTATCTTTCTTAAAATTAATTCAGATCACTTTTACAAGGCCCACTTTGCAAGTGGTAAAGGAAACAATATGAAAGCAGAAATTATGGGGCTATGGGGCCTCCTACACTTTGCTTCTAGATTATCCATAAGCAAGATGATGGTAGTTGGAGATTCCAAGGTGGACATTAACTGGATTAATGATAAATAAAATCTAAACATGTTATATTTAAACACTTGGAAAGAACAAATTAGGAGTCTAAAAGAGAAGTTTGATGAAATCAAATTTATGCATGTACACAAGAAATTCAACACTGTAGCAGATACACTTTCCAAGAAGGCATTGGAATTTCCTATGTGATGTTTTTTTTTTATGAATCCAAAAAAGGGAATGTAGTAAATGCAGATATCTATCTACCATTTTAAGCCATATATCAATGAAAATCAGCACTAGATGAAATTTTTTTATTTTGACAAGTACTTGATATTATGTATTAGCACATAGCTACTAGACAGAAGACAATAGAAATGTTTTTGAATAATTTAAAGTATATGTTAAACTATCAAGACTTTTGCAGTACCTACAAGAGATCATCGGAATTTTCTAATCTATATGTAATCGAAAAGTTCACTTCATTCTAATAGAATAGGAACTGTTTTTTTGGGTGAAACAAAACAAAACAAAAACAAAAAAAACTAAAAGCTTTCCAAAAATGTCGTTCACTATGACAAATAAGTGTTTGTGATATAAAATCTTTCATCTTATATTTTGACACAATACACGAAACAAATAAATATAAGGCAACCAGGAAAAAATAAATATGAAAAAGATCCTTATAAACATACGGATAATAAAATATCACAAGTTTAAAATGTAATAGAAAGATAACGGATAATAAAATATCACAAGTTTAAAATGTAATAGAACTAGCAACAACCACTTTATAAAAGTGGTTGATATACGTCGATCGACGTCATTTTTCACTTTTCTAAATTAATGGCCGATCGGCGTATATCAACCACTTGACGGCCGACGTGCCTTGAAAACTACCATTAATATATTATTAATGTATTATTTAATTATTACATTAATATAATATATAATAATAACTTATTAATCTAATACATTAATGTGTTATATTAATGTATTAATTAATTAATACATTAAATACATTATAAAAGTATTGATACACTAATTAATTAATACATTAATAAAGTAGTAATACATTAATATTAATGTATTTAATAATACATTATTACAATGTTGTAAACTACTAATACATTAATACATTAATGTACAATGTAACATATTAAAATAATAATGTATTAATATCTTAAAGTATACATTGACTTATACATTAATAATGTAATGTAAGATAATTTATATAGTAATATATTATTGTAATGTATAAATTAATCTATTAATAATATAATGTAAGATAATTTATATAGTAATATATTATTGTAATGTATAAATTAACCTATTGATTGATAGATTAATAATGTAATATATTGCCCAAAGGGGTTGGATCCAATGGTGGAAAGCGAGGAGTTTTTCACTGTTGGGCAAGGTTCAATTCTCGTGAGGGCTTTACCTGGAGCCATGGGGACACCTTGAGGTAGTGGTCGAACGTGTGGTTGCACCCAGAGATACTATAATAAATGGTATCGTGACCCGTGCACACATAAGTGGATCAAAGCCCACCCCCATGTCCTTCAACTTTATAAGTCCCCGAGGTGTAGGACAGTCGGTGACGGAGTGTGTTGTTAAGCCACTCCGTGATGTTAAAGTCACCGGTTCGAAACCTGCGGGGACAAAAAATCCAACCATGTTAAGGGTTGGTGTGGTCAGGCCGGGTGCGATCCCCGGGTGATTTTGACGGCTTAGATGCCCCTGAGTCGCGGTTTCTCAAGCCACAGGTTAATCGCAGTTAATCGGGTCCTGCACAAATTAACAAACAAAAAAAAAATAATGTAATATATTAATCAATTTATACATTGATATATTGCTAAATTATTAATACACTAATAAACTAATACATTATTAATATACTAATAATGTAGTCATATATATTTAATGTATTTAGTAAAACATTATTAAATTAGTAATACATTAACAATACATTATTACATTACTATAATGTAATGTATTAATTAATTAATAAATTAATACATTCTTAAAGTATTAATATATTAATAAAGTAATATAACAATAATAGATTATTAAAGTCATAATACATTTTAAACTAATAATGTATTTTAATTAATAAATTTTAATACATTAATACATCATTAAATACATTAGCATATTGTATACATTTATTACATTTTAAATGCATTAATAAATTAATACATTATTAATACATTAATAATGTAGTTATATATAGACTTTAATGTATTTGGTAAAACATTCTTAAAATGTTAATACGTTAATACATTACTTCATAATTAATACATTAATAATACATAATTAAAGTAATCATTTATTAATAGATCATTTATTAAAATATTAATACCTTAATAAATATATTATTAAAGTAATACATTTTAATTAAACAATACATTTTAATTAATACATCATTAAATACACTAACACATTTAATACAATAAATGCATTAATAAAGTATCATTAATAAAGTATTAAAATACTAATAAAGTAATACAATTGTAATACATTAATAAAGTAGTAATAGATTGAACTTAATGTATTTAGTAATACATTATTACATTGTAATGTATAAATTAAATCATTAATACATAAATTTATAATGTAATATATTAATTTATTAATAAATTGATACATAAATATATAGTCCATTATTTTATTAATACATTCATACATCATTAAATCTATTAATAGATATTTTATTAAAATATTAATAACTTAATATAAATATAAATACCTTAAAAATTAACTTAATAAATATAGTATTAAAGTTTGATACATTAAAAATGTAATCGTACATTGATCTTAATGTATTTAGTGAAACATTATTAAAATGTTAATACATTAAAAATATATTATTAAGTTACTATAATTTATAAAATAATTAATACACTATTAAAGTAATACATTAATCTAGTAGTAATAGATTAATCTTAATGTATTTAATAATACATTAATAAAGTATTAATACATTATAAAATAATTAATACACTATTAAAGTAATACATTAATCTAGTAGTAATAGATTAATCTTAATGTATTTAATAATACATTAATAAAGTATTAATACATTCATGTATAATGTAACAAATTAAAGTAATAATACATCAATAATATAATCTATTAATTAATAGATTATTAAATACATTAATAGATACTTTATTAAAATATTAATACTTTAATATATAGATATCTTAATACAAATATAAATATAAATATCTTAATAAATGCATTACTAAAGTTTAATACATTAACAATGTAGTCATATATTATAAGTAGAAAGTTATTAAAACGTTAAATAAATTAACAATACATTATTACATTGCTATAATTTATTTATTAATAATTTAATAATTTAATAAATATATTATTAAAGTAGTAACACATTTTTAATTAAATACTGAATTTGAATGAATGAATGAATTTTAACACATTTTTTTAGTTGAAATTTTATATTACTAAGTAAAATATTGTACAAAAAAGGACTGAGGGATATCCCCTGATCTGCCAGAAGGAAACAGATCAGGGGTCCCCAAGTTGTGCTATCTACATAATCGAAGCGATGGTTAGGCCGCCACCCGGGGAAACCGACTCAGTCTCCATAAGTTCGTTTGAAAAAAAAACTATACCATAAGAAATACATAAAAGCGAGAGCATATAACTTGAGTTGTTCCTATACTGATAAACAAAATGATCTTGAGTTGATGTTGCGCTGGTCCAAGAAGATTGGGTGGCTTTCATCTCCTTCCTTACTTACCTCATTTTCCTTTTTCTGCTCCACCATGTGCGTCCTTCTGATGCTGGCCGGTGTTCTGCATCGGTCTGCTGGAGTGATGGACATAGCGAAGGTAGACTTGGAATTGTCCAACCAGTCGTTCTATTTTTTCGATTTGGTTCCTCTGGTCCTCTGCTATGCTTCTTGTGTTGGCCTCCAAGTCACTGAGGCGGCTCAGGATTTCTATGATTTCCTTCTTGTGGCCTCGGTTTTCCACCCTGCTGGTCTCGTTCTTTTCTGCTCTCAGCTTGCATATCAACATTTTTGTACGCCAAGCTTTCTCCATCATTTTTTGGTAGAGGGTTTTCCTGGGCTGTGTGGCCCCTGGGTCCCTTATCCCGTCTGCTTCTTGGATGATTTTTGCCCAGGATTTTCCCTGGCGCTTGGTGTTGACTTCCCTCTCCCATCTGTCGATGAATGCTTTACCCTTTTTATCTGCCTACTAGAGGAAGATTCCTTTGGCCTCTCTGGCCACCTGTTCCATCCTAGTGACCTTACGGGCGCTTGTTGGGAGTTCCTCCCCTTGGGGCCCCCTCTTACTCTGGGTGTTCTTTGTTCTTACCATATTTTCTTGAAAGTCATGGCTTCTGTCGTGATTTCTTTTGCTTCTACTATTATCCCCTTCCTGGTCTTTGTAATTGTTGTTAGTTGGTCTGTCGCTATCCCTGATGCTTCTTCTTTTATAGAGTTTCCCTGGAAGTAATCTTCTCCAGGTAATCATTTGTCTCCCGTAAAGGCATATCTTTCGATCCTTTATCTCTATTTCTGAGTGTGTGCATTTGGGAGCTCTATCGTTGTTCCAGCACCAATCTTTTGCCTTGCAAGTTGTTCTCCAATCATTTCCTCCCTCGGGACCTGTGCATGGATGAGGTGTACCCATACCTGCCCTCGGGTTATCCCTTTGGTCTTCGTCCTTTGCCGGCTGTGGCTTACCCTTTCCATTCTCCCACGGCCAGCCCCTGTACTTCCTTCTATTGACAGGACCTTGGTATTGTACCCCTTCTTGTGGTGTGACTGTGATCTACATTGTAACTCGTGTTTAAAAGGTGTCCTATCGGATTTTCCCTGGATCCTACTTGCCCTTCGTTTAATTCTGTGTCTCCAGCCTCGATACGGTCGTTCGTACTTCAGCTGTCGTCATAGTCCTTTGTCGTTAGTTGGGTACAGTCTGTCTGAAACTGGCCACTTGGGATGTTAATCCATGTGGAATCCAAATATGATCCTTCCTTGTCGACCCCTTCGTTAGCAATTATATCCACGAGTCCATTTTCCGACCGACGGACCCAACACAACTCCATTGTGATCCCTGTCTGCAAATGCTCTTGAATTTTCTGCAGATAGTACGCCAAGTGCCAATGCCTCTGTATTTTTCCCACTTTGGTGTCGTTTTGGAGTTTCCTTACTGTGTTAATGACTAACATGGAGTCTCCTTCCACTATTATGTTTTCCATTTCTTCCCTGTGTAGTATCTCCAGGCCTGTCTCCAGTGCTCCAAATTCCACAGCGTTCCTTATTGAGTTCCCCAAACTTCCTATGTATAGTATGATAATTCTTCCTTGACTGTCCCTGATTACTCCCCCCATATTGGTCCATCCTAGGTTACCCTTCGATGCCTTGTCGAAATTTAGCTTGAGGGAGCCCTCTGGTGGCGGTTTCCAGTTGCGCTCACCTAAACTTAGTTGTGGAACCCGTCTCACCTGATTAGGGTTGTGTCTTCCTTTCACTTGGAAAACCTATAGAATTTTGAGATCTCGATCAGTGAGTTGTGCTCCTCCTATTCGGAGGTTGTGGCTCTGTACCATTTCCCTTGTCATGGCTATTATTGTTTCCTTAATCTTTCCAACCATTCAACTTTGGTTCCTGAAGATGTGTTGGTTCCATTCCTTCCAAATTTCCCAAATGATCATGCCGGGGGTGAGGGTCCAGCAAAGACTCACCTCTTCGTTGTCGTTGTAGTTTTCCCTCCAGGTATTTATAGTTGCGGAAATACTTCCTCTGATCCTATTAGACTGACAAAAAATGCATGCTGCCCAGTCCCATAATTTTGCTATGTAAGGACATTCATCTAGGAGATGATTCGTTGTTTCCTCCTTTTCTTCACATAGGTGACATATTAAAGGGCCTATGAAACCTCTCTTCTTTAGGTTCTCCCAGGTTAGGATTCAGTTGTGTAGTATTAGCCATTGGAATATTTTTATTTTTGGCCATTGGGGGTTGTTCCAGAGCTTATCCCATTGATGCGTGGCAACTTCTTGATCCTGGTTTTTTATGTAGTGGCATACTTCTTTAATATTGAATTCCCCACCTTATTTGTGCCCCCATCTCAGCTGGTCATTTCCATCCGTGACTACAATTTTCCTTCTCCCCAATTCCTCCTCCACTTCTTTAACTGTTGTTGCGATCTGGTCTCTAGTCTGTGGGGTGAGAGTGTTCTGGATTCTCCATTTGTTGCGATCTGCTTCTTGTTTCTAGTAATAATAAAATTGAGTTTTTCCTTGCGCCATCATCTCCTGTTGGAGTTCCTCCCGACCCAGTTGTTCCATTCTGGGTTCCTATTGCCAGGCATCCTCCCAGAATCTGGCAGTTCTGCCATTCCTTATTTCCCAAAAGTTGTGTGTCTGGATCCAGGTATTTTTGCACCAAGCTAAGTTCCATATGGTTGAACCTTCCCTGGTGCCTCTGAAGCGGATTTTGTCCTAGTTACTAATGTTCGGGGCATACTTTTCCTTCCACAGGTTGACCCATGGCGTGGTCATTTCTTTGACCCATCGCTACCAAAGCTTCACCCCATAGACATTGTTGGATACTTACGGGTCATGTAGCCCAAGGCCTCCCTTTATTTTTGTCTTACACACCTTCTCCCAAGCCATCAGTGCCCATTGTTTCCTTGTTTCCGCTCCGCGCCACAGGAATTCCCTTTGTATGGTTCGTATTTTTTGTAGAATTCCCTTGGGGGCTGGGAAAACTGACATCATAAATGTTGGGATAGCTTGCAGAACCGACTTGGTTAGGATAAGTCTTCCTACCAGGTTGAGGGATCTGAAAGTCTAATTATTTACCCAGTCTTGTAGATTGTTGACTATTCCTTCCCATGTTGACATCTTATAGGATTTGTGTGTCAGGGGGATGCCTGAGTACTTGGTTGGGAGGGTTTTGCGTTCAAAGCCCAGGATGTTGGCTAAATTCCTTTGGATAGTTGGGTTGGTGTTAAAGAAGAAGATCATTGATTTGGATTGGTTTATCTCTACTCCCTGAGGCTTCCCCAAACTCGTCTAAGATTCGTTTGTAGGCTTCTTCTTCCTTGACTGTGGGCATGCCATGAAGTAAGGTATCATCCATGAATTGTTGGTGTGTGGAAGTTGGGAAATTCTCATAGGGTTTGATACCTTTTATTTCCCCTGTTACGGTTGCACTTTTTATGCTTCGATTGAGTCCTTCCATCATTAAGATGAATAAGAATGGGGGACAAAGAGTCTCCCTGTCGGATGCCTCTCGTGGGCCAGTATGGTTTGGCAGAGGCTCCATTCACTAGTAGAGAGAATATTTTTGTGGATACTAGGTTGGTTATCCATCAGATCCAGTAGTGGGTGAAGGCGAAGGCTTCCAGGGTCCTGACTATATAGTGCCAGCTAATTTTGTTGTAGGCATTCACTAGGTCCAATTGTATTATCATTCCCCCTCTTTTCTGAAGCTTCAGGGTGTGGATCAGTTCATGGGATTGCATAATATTTTCCATTATTTTCCTTCCTTCTACGAACCCCACTTGCTCTTGCAAAACCAGTGTGGGTAGTAGTGGTTTCAATCTGTTGGCTATAACCTTGGAAATTATCTTGTACACCACATTGCACAGCGCTATTAGTCTGTAACGATCGGGATTTTTGGCTTCATTTTCTTTGGGGATGAGTGTAATCAAAGTAGCATTTAGTGCTTTCAGGATGGAGGCTGGCCTTCTAGAGTCTTCCACTACCTTGTAGACATCATGTTTGACGAATTATCAGCAAGCTTTGAAGAACTCCATTGTGAACCCATATGGGCCTAGGGATTTTCCATTGGGCATTTCCTGGAGTGCTTGGTCTATTTCTTCCTCCGCAATAGGCTTGATCAAGTTTTTGTTTTGTTCTTCTGTTACCAGGTGGGGGATATGTTGGGTCACCTTTTATATGGCCTCTGTTCTATCTTAGTTAGGTTACTGGTCGATCCCGTGGAAGTGGTTTACCAGAGTTGTTTCGATGTCCTTATGGGACTCTCTTTATATTCAATTCGGGTCCCTTATCTTCAAGATTTTAATATGGGCTCTTCTGGCCATGGTTGTTCTGTGAAAGAACTTGGTGTTCCTTTCCCCCTCCTTTAGCCATCTGATCCGGGACTTTTGTCGCCAGACATTTTATTCCTATTGGAACCTTTCATCCCATTCCTGGGTCATCTGGATCTCCTCCTTTTTCCGTTCCTCATTGTAGCCCTCCAAAATGTAGGTTTCCTACAGTTTTTTCATTTTTTCTTCTATGTTTTTATTCTCTTGGTTTATATTCCCAAATGTGTCCTTGTTCCACTCCTTGAGCCTGTATTTGATATATTTTAGTTTCTTGTAGATTTTGAACATCCTTGTCCCTTTCTCTGGTTTCTCTTCACTCCACCATTATTTGATATTTTCCTTGAAAGTCGGGTGTTCCATCTAGAATTTCTCGAATCTGAAGGGTCTGTTATTTGGTGTGTTCTAGAAGCCTGCTTCTAGTTGCACTGGCCAATGATCAGATCCCCCCCATGGAAGGATGTTGCGGTCTAAGGTTAGCCCATGTATAATGACTGAATCTGACACTAGGAATCTGTCGAGTCTTGTTGTTATCTGATGCTGGCTCATTCGCTTATTATTCCAAGCGAAAATGGCCATTTTTGGTTTTCATATCTACCATGTCCACTGTGTCTATGAATTTTGAGAATTCCTCTGCATCTCTATCCAATCTTCTTGTCCCTCCTTTTTTCTCCACAAGTGATGTGATGATGTTGAAATCCCCAGCTAGGATCCAATGGAGGTTGTTGCCTTGGTTTTTGAGATCTGCTAGATCTCTTAGAATTCCTCTCCTATCCTCTAGCACCTGGGGTCCATACACATTAGTGCATAAAATCTCCTCTGTGTTCCCAATGATTTTCATGCAGACCGTAAGGGTATGCCTTGTCGCTTCAGCTGCTATTAGAATTAGTACTTGTGGGTTCCATGGGGTGAGGATGCCTCCTGCCATTTGGTGGCCTCCAATAGCCACCATCTTGTACTTGTGTCATTGTTGTTGACTAATTGTTTCCATTCTTTCTATATTACACTTGGTCTCTTGGATAAAGCAGAGATCCGGTTGTTCCTGTTTTAGTCTACTCCCAAGGATTCGTTGCTTTCTTGGGATTTTTAGGCCTCTTATATTCCAAGTTATAACCTTCATTTAAATATGCGGGGGGAAGTTGGGGAAGATTTTTTTGATCTTACCCTAGTTTATCAGTAGCGCTCCAAGCTCCTGCAAGGCTACACTATTGGATTTCCTGCCTTTTTTCCTCCGCACCTATTTGGGTGAGAGTTGTGGTTGTACTTCACCGGCTTTGACTCCTAGGTGTCCAATCTCTCCATGTGCTCACTTTAGGCCTCTAGCTTTGGCTTCCTCCCTTAGGAGGAACAGGTACTAGATACAATCTAGTTGTTATGTTGGTACATTGTCTACTCTATGTCTTTTCCATTGCTCCAGTATGTTCATGAGGTCTATCCCTTCCCTTTCCACTAGGTCTCTGAGTTCCAGATCTTTTGTGCCTACTTCGCTCGGTGTCATTTCCACCTCTCCCTTTGTGTCTTGCATGGGGGTGTTGTCATCTCTGATTTCTCCTTCCATCGGAGTTGTGCATCTTCCTTGTTCCTTCTGGTCATTAGGTCGGTCGGTGGGTTTGTTTGGTGTTTGTTCTCTGACTTCCTGAGCTATTTTTGTATCCTTCTTGGCCTCTACCCCTTGATTGGTTTTATCCCTTCCTTCCAGGCTCAACCGGACTTCTGGGTTATTTCATGCTTGGGCTTTGCTCTGCCTTTTGTTGGCTCTACTTATGGGGTTTGGTTTAAAAAATCCATTCTCATCCTGTTGTGGTTTGGAATTTTCCATTTCTTGATTTTTATTAAGAGGGAATTCCCTGATCAGGTGCTCATGTCCGTGTTGCATCGGAAGGGGATTTGTTCATAATCGATGTTTTGGATCCATTCCTCGTACCTGAATTTGAGGCATATCTCTTCTGGGAGTGCTCCCGACACATCCATCTCTATGCATATTCTTGCGTAGGATGTGTATCTCCCTTTCAGGGTGGCTTCTGCGGTCTTTATATATTTCCCTAGTCTATTCCCTATTGCTTCGAAAGTGGAAGGTAACCAATAGTATAAGTGTAGGGAGTAGAGTCTCAGCCTGACCGATACCTTTTTGAAGGTCTCTTTTTCTAGGGAGAAATTATCCTTCCATGGCTACATGTACAGTTCTATTAATGCATGGAAGTATGGCCCTCCTTCAAATACTATGTCTCTGTCCTCCAGGTTTATGAATACCACTATGAAGAAACCTTTCGAGCCCAGATGGAGCTCCACTTACCCATTTGTCTTCCAGTGATATTTGATCTAGTTGCGCAGCGCTTTTTTGGTGGGCCATAATCCCATAAATTTTCATATTAGCGCATGCGCCTTCATGTGATCCCTGTAGAGTTGCGTTTGTGGATCCTCCAATACCACCTTTGGTATCAATGCTGCTTTGGGTTTGCATGGGTTACGCCCTTCGGTCCGGTTGGTATTTGTTATGTCTTGCGTCTCGTTCTGAGTTTCTCTTTCTTCCTCTTCCCTGCATTAACTTTTCCCCTTGTTTCTTTCCTGACCTATTCCAAGGTCTGATCCCGAGGTGCCTGTCATTGGTGCCTTGAATACTACGCCCCTTGGACCTTTCCCTCTGTCTACCACTATATGTTTGTATGAGGGGGTACCCTTACCCCCTCCTCTGGTGCTCATGCTACCCTCTTCAATGGTCGCAACTGTCCAAACCCTAGCTTACATTTTCTCCGAGAAAAACGATTACCTTCTCAACAGTTTTTCATGTCAAAAATAATGAATTTTAACACATTAATACATCATTACATTATATATTATTAATCAATACATTGCTAAAGTATCAATACATTAATAAAGTAATACTTAAAAAAATATTAAATACATTTATCACATTAAAAGCATTAATAAAAATAATAATAAAGTATTGATACACTTATGTATTAATGTATACTATAATGTATTAATTAAGCAATACATAGAAACATTATTAATTAATACATTAATAATGTATCCATACAATAAAACATTAATAAAGTATAAATAGAGTAATAGAATAATACATTAATAAAGTACTAATACATTATTAAAGTACTAATACATTAATACTTAATTATTACATTATGACATTTATGTAATGTAAAAATTAAAGTCATTAATACATTATTAATTAACACATGACTAAAGTATTAAAACAGTAATAAAGTAATACATTAATAATATACTAAATACATAATTAAATATATTAATACATTAAATGCATAAATAATTACATTACTAAAGTATCACTACTTTAATAAAGTAGTAATACATTGACCACAATGTATTTAGTAATACATTATTAAAGTATTAAAACATTAATAATATATTATTACCTGTAATATATAAATTAAAGTATTAATACATTAATGTATAATGTAACATATTAAAGTATTAATACATTAATAATGTAATCTATTAATGCATTATTAATTAATACATTGCTAAAGTAATATTACGCTAATAAAGTAATACATTATTAAAGTATTAATACATTAATTGAAAATGACCATGATTGATTATGGTTGATCATGACAATGGTTTCTTATGGTTGACCATGACAATGACCATGACCATGGTAAAATTTGCTAGACCTTGGTATTCTTTGGGAAGGAAAGGAAGACTATGGTTGACATGGTTAATTATGGTTGACTATGACCTTGCTTGACCATGACCATGGATAATTATGTTGACCATGGTCATGGTTAATTGTGGTTGACCTTGGATTACCATGATCATGGTTAATTATGGTTGATCGTGACGATGGTTAACTTCCGTAGACCTTCACTATGGTTGACCTTCACTATGGATGACCTTCACTACATGGTTGAACTTGGTTGACCATGACCATGATTGACTATGGTTTACCATGCTTAACAATGGATAACCATGTTTCACAGTTGTTTCCCATAAGTAACCATGACCATGGTTGACCAAGAATAAGGATGGAATTCAAGTAGAGACATTTGGAATTATTTGTCACATTACGACGACGTGATATTTGCGTCACATTGCGGAAATGAGGCTATGTTCTTGACATTCTAACGATGAGGATGAGTTTGTCACATTGCAACAATATGGTTATTTTTGCAAGCTTGCGATGAAGGGTCTAAGTTCATCACATTGCGACGACATGATATTTGCATCACATTATGATGACATGATATTTGCATCGCATTCTGATGACAGGGCTATGTTCATCACATTGCAATAACAAAATATTTTTTGTCACATATTGATGACGACGGGGCTATGTTCATCACATTGCAACGACGAGATATTTTTTTTCACATATTGACGATGAAGGGATATTTTTTGTCACATATTGACAATGACGAGGATATTGCGATGATGAGGCTATGTTTATCACATTGTGACAAAAGACATTTATGTAAAAAGTGGCTATGTGATGGACATAAATGTATTATGTGATGAACATAAATGTCGCATGTTCATCACATTGCAATGATATGACATTTATTTCAACGACAGGGCTATGTTCATCACATTACGACGAAAGACATTTAAGTAAAAACATTAATAAAGTATCAATACATTAATAAAGTAGTAATACATTGACCACAATGTATTTAGTAATACATTATTAAATTATTAAAACATTAATAATACATTATTACATGTAATATATAAATTAGAGTATTAATACATTATTGTATAATGTAACATATTAAAGTATTAATACATTAATAATGTAATTTGTTAATTAATTAATCTATTAATACATTATTAATTAATTAATCTATTAATACATTATTAGTTTACCATGGCCATTGTTAATTATGGTTGACCTTGGATTACCATGATCATAGTTAATTATGGTTGATCATGACCATGGTTAACTTCCGTAGACCTTCACTATGGTTGACCTTCACTATGGATGACCTTCACTACATGGTTGAAATTGGTTGACCATGACCATGATTGACTGTGGTTTACCATGGTTAACAATGGATAACCATGTTTTACAGTTGTTTTCCATAAGTGACCATGGTTGGCCATGGCCATGGTTGACCAAGACAAAGGATGGCATTCAAGTAGCGACATTTGGAATTGTTTTTCACATTACGACAACATGATATTTGCATCACATTGCGGCGATGAGGCTATGTTCCTGACATTATGACGATGATGCTATGTTTGTCACATTACGACAATATGGTTATTTTCGTGAGCTTGGGATGAAGGGGCTAAGTTCATCACATTGTGATGACGGGATATTTGCATCACATTATGATGACAGGATATTTGCATCGCATTGTGATGATAGGGCTATGTTCATCACATTGCAATAACAGGATATTGTTTGTCACATATTGATGACGACGGGGCTATGTTCATCACATTGCGATGACAGGATTTTTTTTTTACATATTGAGGACGAAGGGATATTTTTTGTCACATATTGACAATGATGAGGATATTGCAATGACGGGTCTATGTTCATCACATTGTGACAAAAGAAATTTAAGTAAAAAGTGGATATGTGATGGACATAAATGTCTTTTGTTGTGAACATAAATGTCGTATGTTCATCACATTGCGACGAAAGACATTTAAGTAAAAAGTGGTTATGTAATGAACGCAAATGTCCTATGTGATGAACATAAATGTCATATGTTCTTCACATTGCGACGAAAGGACATTTATTTTAACGACAGGGTTGTGTTCATCACATTGCGACGACCATACATTGTTTGTCACATAATGATGATAGGATATTTGCATCACATTGGAACAATGAGGATATGTTCATCACATTGCAACAATGAGGCTATGTTTTTCACATTGTGGAAATATGGTTATGTGCATCACATTGTGACGATGAACTAATGTTTGTCACATTGCAACAATATGGTTATGTCCATCCATGTTCATCTATGGAAAACAACTGTCAAACATGGTTAACTATTTTCAACTATGGTCAACCACAACCAACCATGGTCAACCATAGTTATGTTCGTCACATTGCGACAATATGGTTATCTTTGTCACATTGTATGTTCAGCATATAAGGCTATGTTCATCAAATTATGACTGTATAGTTATGTTCTTCTCAAAGCGACGACATGGCTATGTTCATCACAATGTGATGTTTGCATCACATTGTGACGATGAGGCTATGTTCATCACATTGCAATGACAAGGCTATGTTCTTGGGACAACGAGACTATGTTCATCACATTGATAGGAAATCATCTTGAACTTTGTAGATGATGAATTATGCGTGTTCTAAGGACATTGATAGAAAATATACTTGATTTATACTTGTTCTAACGACATTGATAGAAAATGATTTAATAATTTATACTTGTTATAAGAACATTGATAGAAAATCATGATGATCTCCAAATTTATACTTTCAATTGGAAGAATTTCAACTTTTACTAAGGTAGGATAAATGTATTGCACCTAAATTCATGGCTATTATTACAAGTAGCTTCTAAATTTTCTGAAATTTTTTCCATAATTCTTCATAAATACTAAACACCAAATCTCATGGTAGGTGGGGAAACACGTGCTTCAAATTATTCTTTTTTTAGAAAATACAAAATTTCTAGTTTTACAATTGTTCTCAATATCCAAATAAACTTTGAATCTATTAATTATTTTTTACACTTCATTATACTTAAATAGCAGTATGACGAAAATCAATTTCCAAATTCTTATAAAATAAACTTCTTTCATATTACTAAAAATACAATTAAAATATATGATTTTTTTAGTTAATGATCAATATTTTTTTTAAATAAGTATAAATTTGTGAATTACTTTGTTAAAAAGATAAAGAGAATGATTAATCTTTCATGCACTATATTCATAATAAATTTAGGTTTTTCAAACAATCATTTATCACTATAATTTCAACGTAATTTTTAATGAAAATCAATTTCCAAATATTTATAAAGAAAAACAAAATGTATAATTAATTAATATTAAATTATCACTAAATTATATTAAATTACATTACAATTCCAAAAAAGTTTCAATTGAAAGAATTCCAACTTTTACTAAAGTAGGATAAATGTATTGCACCTAATTTCATGGCTATTATTACAAGTAGCTTCTAAATTTTCTGAATTTTTTCCATAATTCTTCAAAAATACTAGACACCAAATCTCATGGTAGATGGGGAAACACATGCTTCAAATTACTTTTTTTTAGAAAAATCAAAATTTCTAGTTTTACAATTGTTCTCAATATCTAAATAAGCTTTGAATCTATTAATTATTTTTTACACTTCATTATACTTAAATTGCAGTATGACAAAAATCAATTTCCAAATATGTTGGCATCGAGATTAACCTGTGGCTTGAGAAACCACGACTCAGGAGCATCTAAGCCACACCAACCCTTAACATGGTTGGATTTTTTGTCCCTGACTTTTCAACACGAAGTGGCTTACCAACACACTCCATCACCGACTGTCTTACACCTCGGGGACTAAACTTATTTCATATTACTATTACTAAAAATACAATTAAAATATATGATATTTTTAGTTAATAATCAATATTTTTTTAAAAATAAGTATAAATTTTTGAATTACTTTGTTAAAAAGATAAAGAGAATGATTAATATTCCATGCACTATATTCATAATAAATTTAGGTTTTTCAAACAATTATTTATCACTATAATTTCAATTTAACTTTTAATGAAAATCAATTTTCAAATATGTATAAAGAAAAACAAAATGTATGATTAATTAATATTAAATTATCACTAAATTATATTAAATTACATTACAACTCCAAAAAAAATTCAATTGGAAGAATTCCAACTTTTACTAAGGTAGGATAAATGTATTGCACCTAATTTCATGGCTATTGTTACAAGTAGCTTCTAAATTTTCTGAATTTTTTCCATAATTCTTCAGAAATAATAAACACCAAATCTCATGGTAAGTGGGAAAACACATGCTTCAAATTATTTTTTTTTAGAAAAAACAAAATTTTTAATTTTACAATTGTTCTCAATATCTTTTTTTTTTGTTTGTTAATTTCTGCGGGACATGTTCGAACCGGTGACTTTAACATCACGGAGTGGCTTAACAACACACTCCGTCACCGACTATCCTACACCTGGGGGACCAATATCTAAATAAGCTTTGAATCTATTAATTATTTTTTACTATTCATTATACTTAAATTGCAGTATGGCAAAAATCAATTTTCAAATACTTATAAAATAAACTTGGTTCATATTACTATTACTAAAAGTACAATTAAAATATATGATTTTTTTAGTTAATGAAAAATATTTTTTTTAAATATGTATAAATTTGTGAATTACTTTGTTAAAAAGATAAAGAGAATGATTAATATTTTATGTACTATATTCATAATAAATTTAAGTTTTTCAAACAACCATTTCTCACTATAATTTCAAGATAGCTTTTAATAAAAATCAATTTCCAAATATTTATAAAGAAAAACAAAATGTATAATTAATTAATATTACATTATCACTTAATTATATTAAATTAATTAGTCTTTAAATTATAACAAAATGATAACCTAAAGTAATACTCAATTGGAATTTATTAGTATATAATTTGGGCACTAGACTGAAATCATCGGAATTTATTAGTATATAATTTGGTTAATTGGAGTGAATGCAATGTACTATAGTTACTCAATAAGAAATTTCACTTAAAAACTCATATTGTTTGGAAGAATCGCAAGATCCCAATAACAAATTTCACTTAAAAACTCATATTGTTTGGAAGAATCAGGAGATCCGAGTGGGAGGAACAAAGGCAATATACAACAAATTCCACTTAAAAACCTATCTGGATGGAACAGGACGCACATGACTTTCCTCGTGTTGATTGTGGATGCGCTTTCTTTACTTTAATAATGAAATTTTACTTTAAAATACAAATTTTTACTTTAATAATGAGTTTCAGCAGCTTTTAACAATTTCAAGGATAAATATAACAAAGCCGCAAAAGTTTTAAATGAAAATACAAATTATGAAAGTAGGTCTAATCATATCGATTGTTAACAACTCTAATAATGAGTTTCAACAGAAGATGTAATAATAATGAGCTTAAAATAATAAGGTTACGATGTTCAATATAAATTATGAATATATTGAGAGAGAAATATTGAGCTATAATTGCCTGCGCCGCTTTTGATGTCCCTCTTGCCTATGCGCAAATGTTTTGATGTCCAGCTTAACCACCGCTGCGTCCAGCTACCACCGCCATGCTATTCTAATCTACGAAAGGTTTCGGCTGATAGATAGCAGATTTTAAACGAAGAAAACCTCGCTACTAGATGCCCAGGTTAACCACAGTTGCGTCCAGCTTAACCACACTCATTCTAGTTGAAACGCCACCGTCATCCTAGTTGAAACACCACTACCGTACACATGCTAGACGCCCAACTTAACCACCGCTGAGTCCATCTACCACCGCCATGCTAGTTGAAACGCATGCTAGACGTGGCGCTTCACTGTTATCTATATAATTAATCACTGCTATTCTATCTATACATATTAATCCTCCATAATTTGTTAAATGTGGCAATCAATGTCTAGGGCAGTGATTCCTTAATCATATTAAGTAAATGTGAAAAAGTAAATGCAAGAAAGTTATCAACATTAAATTACATTCATCGATTTGAGTGTAAGACGAAGAATATACCAGCATCTTTGATAGTTGGCCAACAGATTAGAATTTGTAATTAAAAAGCTTATTAAACCATCAATTCCAATAGAACGGATGCATATCCACATAATAACAGATAATAAAATATCACAAATTTAAAATGTAATAAAAAGATAATTGAACAACTAGCCTTTTGTACGAGGAATCCTTTTATACAAACTTTTAAACTTAAGTTTATTATTAAAAATTTGCAATGTAATTTAATTAATTTTTTTAGATTTATTAACCAAGATTTAATTAACTATATACAAAATTATTTTAAAAATTAAAATAAATCAATTTTATTTATTTTTAAATAATCTTTTTTTAAAAATTAAAAAATATATTTATTTTAGTTTTTAATTTTAAATTATTGTTTTTATTTAATTTTATTTTAAAAATTACCAAAGGTTGGTGAAATAAATTCACTAACATGTGGTAATCGTAAAAGGGACTAACAAGGTGGAATGCAATCATTCTTGCAATCATTCTTAAGCAAGTGCACATTTATAAATTTGGTTCATTATTCAAGAGCAAGCATCCATCCCAATGTGTAATGAGTTAGTCAATGTGTAATGAGTTAGTCATTGATTTGGTATTAATTCATTTTTAGTTAATTTTTTCTTTATTTTCAATGTTTAAGATAAACCAATTTTGATAATATTTTTTATTACAATTAAAATAAATAAAAACTTTAAACTTTAAAATTGTTTCATTTCATTGGATTTTGACTTTAAAGTATTGTTGTTGAGGTGGTGGTGATATTTCTGGAAATATCATTGACATTATGTTCTTTTATTGCATAGCTATCCTCTATTGCCACCATCTCACCACCCCATAAGCTTTGTGAACCATTTTTACCAATGGTTGTTACTATAACAATTCCCCTATATAAAAAAAAAAATTAGACTAAAGCAACTGGAAAACAATATGAAACTAATGTTAAAAGTGTCATTTGTGCTAAAATGTAGAAAAGAAAGAATCATTGCTTTTAGTGGTCAGGCTCATTATTACTCACTAATATCCACTTGGGTACCTTCTATATGTGGGTTGCCTAAACCAGCTATAAATTAGTAAAGTTCGAACTCTCCCATGGGTAGCTTCTATATGTGGATTGCCTAAAGAAACGATAAATTAGTAAAGTTCGAACTATCCCATCACACCAAATTGGTGTATGAGACCTCCTTGTTTGTGGGACAAGGGACCCCCCTCCGCCTAGCGATTTGACTGGTAAAGTCTACGAAGGTATACATACCCTACCCCCCTCTGGATTTGAACCTATGACCTCTTAAGAAGAAACACATGTTCTTAACCATTAGGCCCACTCAGGCTGTATATGCAACATCGTGGAAGATGAATGATAATTGAAAAAACCTCACCAATTTATGAAATTTAATAATATAATATGAATTTCAATATGAGTAGATAAAAAATAATTAGTTATTTTCCAATATATTATTGAAATAGGGATTAAACTTATATACAACTATTTGTATGTATTTTGTTGATGGGAAGTTGATGATTACATTAGCTATTCATCAACTTTCCATCAATAACCTGGAATATATAAATATATATATAATTTCTACAGTTATATAAATGTTAATCATCAACTTATTAGAATGTAATGGATGTGCTCGTTTAACCATAGACAATATCACTATTGTCACCCAACCATAGGTCGAAGTCACCCCCGAGCACCTTGACCTTGACAGAGAGTCATTCTGAAAGCAAACCCTAGGCTAGATAGCCAAACAAGATAGCACACCTATCTCCAAGGATAGCGCACCAAATAGGAGTAACAAGAGCTAATCAGAGATTCCAAACCATAACCAAGAGAGAGTCGAGGCCAAAACCGAAATCTGCTAGGTGCAGCAGCAGCAATGACAACTCTCCTCCAAACTTGCGCACAAACTGGCCAACTACAGTGCGCACAAGTGTTGCTTCTACAGTCCTGAGAATGCCTTCCAGAATGAAGATTGGCCTCCTATACTAAAACTGGAAAACTTCCTACGCCGACTTCTCATTCTGGGTGCCTATTTACTTAGTATATAATATTTCCTTTAGCCGACTTCTTCTCTTGGAGGCTAATAATCTAATACAAATTATCCTCTTGAGCCGACTTGTCTTCTAGGGTTATTATCCAACTAATTAGGGTTTCTTCTTACCTCTCGAAATATTCTATTCTCATTAAGTTTAGACGTGGAGGTAAATACCTCCCACAGCTACCATAATATCAACACTCCCTCCTAGCTAGGGAGGTATTTGAAGGTAATGGTCTTGAGCAAAAACATACCACTCATCGATTAGCATCAACATAGACATCTAGACTATCTCATGATTAGATCATGAGCACCATCATCACTATCAGTGTCATCAGCTGCATCATCTCTCGGAACCATACTCCATCTGAGTAATCATACATGATGTTGGATAAGTCACTCACTCCACAGAATGACACAAGAGACATTCTTCTAATCTGGACATATGTCCTAGAAGAATAAATGTTTTGAACCATTTTTTGTCTGGGAAATCTCTATCTATTGATCATCTGTCTAGTTGATAATCATTTCCAACACTATTGATAGTATTAAAGGCGATCTGAACAATTTCATTCAATAGAACACAACTTTGTTTATCCATAGTAGTAGACAACTACAATCCAGTGGTACACTGCCACACCAATTAGCACACAGATACTTGATCAGTGACATATAGTCACAATCAGTGGAACACATCCACCATAGTAGCATACATCTATTTTCCAAAGACATACAGTCTCCATAACAATCATATCATCAACCTGCACAAAAAAATATTATTATGATATAAACTGAATCATCTAAGTCATTCTTCCACTCACAATTCTGAGATCTCGAAGAGCATCTGCCCTCAGAAGGTAAAACATCAATGATGAGCTATCTGGACTATACTTCTCAAGCAAGGAAGAATAAATGTCCCGATTTCTGAGCCTATCCCTGATTGTTGAACCTGGACCATTCACTTATCTGGGCCATTCCTCCTGCACTAAACAAAGTGTAGCCTAGAGAAGATGAATCTACCTTAGGGAACGACTGTCTGGACCATTTCCTAAGGAAATGACTGTCTTGCACCAACCTCCAAAACTGACCATTCTTTGAAACTTCTCACAACCGTGAGCTTCAAACAAATGATTGTTCGGCGAGGCAGACTAGTCTTATTGACCACTACTAAGAGTGACCGTCAAGAAGAGAGATTGTCCTAGACCATTCCCTATGTTAACCACAAGGGGAATCATTTTCTATGGTACATCAGCAATCCATCGAATCATTTTCATTATGAAAATGATCGTTCGATCTGGACCATTTTCCGAACTGGAAAATGCCTGTCCATCAGAAATCTCAAACCACTTTCTGAACTAGAAAAGAACTGCTCATTCTGGACCATTTTTCAAACTAAAAAAATGATTGTCCATAAATCAATAACACATCAGTGATCCCTCCTAACCTAGGAGTCATCTCTTCCTTTTTCAATAAGGAAGTCGTCTCCATGAGCTCCATCTTGAGTACACAAACTCTTTCATCTTGAACAGAGGATTTACCAAAATGTATGCTTATCTGCTCATCTATGGAGATATATATTGGAGAACCACTTTCTCTTTTCTGGACTTCATCACAGAGAATGTAATGCTTGATATCAATGTACTTCGATCTTTCTGGAACACTGGTTTTCTTAAGTCTTCATATAGCTATGATCATCATAGTTGAATTCATCTCTTATGTTTCTTTCTAGATCATATCATCGTAGCAAGGGTCAAACTGGAACATATCCAAGTGGTACTTCTTCTACCATCATGAGATTTTGTCATGGATTAGCAATCCATCGTCCTGAGATTCTGAGTAACCATTCTGATACAATATCTTTGTTATAGAAAGTTTTTCACCACGCTTTTGTTGTGCATTGGAGGTTCTTTACCAAGTTGTCTTCTTTCATCTGCATACAAGGGTATATTTCTGGTATACCTTAAAGCCTTGAGGTTGCTCTTCATACACTCTTTGTTCAATTATTATGGAGAATAGTCTTTGCATTCATCTGATGTAAACTCAAACCCATGGATATTGCAGATGATATAATGGCTCATGTAGAGGTATGTCTGGTTTACTGGAACAAGTAATCATCATAGTATTCTCCCTCCATATGGGAGAACCTATAGTTCTGGATCTCGCAATGTTTACATTCATAAGTCTTCCATACATTGTTCTTCATTAGTTCCTCTGCTTGATTGCTTTTAGTGAGTTTAGATCAGGCTGGTAGTCTTGTGATTCTCGATACAATGACTGGTTGTCCTGGATTTTCCTTCTCTCTTGGAATCTTCATGTTCTTCCTCATGTTTCTCTTTATCTCTTGGGCCCATGGAGCCCTGAATATTCCAACTTCTTTCTTTCATCATAGGATCATGGATGTGGATGGACAACCAGGGATATTTTAAGGTTTCTTTTCGAAGAAGGCTTCTTCTGAACACGTACTGCTTTTCATGGCGGCTACCATGGATATATACTTCATCATCTTCAATGGATCATAGGATTAGCTCCCTCTTAATCCTTGCTTCATGTATGAATGTATGCTCTTCTTTTGGAAATATATAATCGGCTCCCTCCATCTTACAAAGTCCACGCTTCCATCTACATCCTTATTTCCTTCTGCAAAGTGTCATAAGTCTTTCTCTAATTTCCTCTAGATTGTTGACTTCTTTCTGTCTTTACTTCTTCTATGTTTCTTCAAGATTGATTTTGATTTTGGCTTAACTTGCAGTTGTTACTTATGCAATAGATTCCACATGAATTGCTACCGGGGGTTGTTGATGTACTTCATTCTTTCATGTGTATTGCCTAACTTGTAGCCATTGTGATAGCAAGTCCTCATTTTGTTGATCTTCCATAGGTGTAGTTTCTCTTTGAACACCTTATCTTCTAAGAGACAGATATCCAAGATATGTATAGAAATTATGTAAACATGGTATGTACAAGAACTATGAGGAGTAATGTTACCTTGTCTTAGAAGAAGAAGTATGTTTTATCCTGCTTAGTCTTCTTTGAAGATTCCTTTTCTTTGGCAACTGATGCTTTGTGTGTCTCCTTCATTTTCTTTAGCTCGGGACAATGATTCTTGTAGTGACCATATTTTTGACAGTTGAAGCATTGTATTTCTGACATATTTTTCTCTTGATTTGGCTTCTTCCTTGAGCCATACTTCCTTTTGTTCCTAAAATTATTGAATCTTGTTGTGAAGGCTTGATCATCATATTCCTTTTGAGGTTTCTTTTTTGCACTAATTCTTGATTCTTCTTGTGCACAGCAAGTCCAAAGTTCTTCAAATGTAGGATAGTCCTTCCTTGTGTCCATGCTTGTGGAAAATGCATCCCATGTCTTGGGAAGACCATTGAGTACTATGTTTACCAATTCCTTCTCTGAAATGATCTCTTTAATAGCTTGTAGTTGATATCTTAACTGAGAGATTCTCACAAATTATGATGTTATGTTGTCATTATCATTCATGTTCATGTCATGGAGCTCATTCTTCAGACTCATTACTTGTCCAATGTTTCTGACTGAGAAGAGGTTTGTTAGGGCATCGTACATCTTCTTAGACGAATCAAGATGGGATATGTAGGGTATCATGTGGTCTTTTATAGAATCCATTGTGATACTCATGGAATTGATGTCACTGTCTTTGAACTTCTCCATAACTGCAATGTTTTGCGGTTCCTTCTCTTTTCCTTCTTCAAACTCTGGTTCCACGATCTTTCCTTTCACGATACCCAGCACTTTATTCTTGGAGAGGATGAGGTCAATCCTTGTCTTCCACACTCTGAAGTTACAAGCCCCGTCTAACTTGTTTTCTGACTTCATAGAGTAAGTCATGGTTGCTTTGACTTGGTCAACCCTAGATTTGACCAAAAAACTCAAACTTGACGTCTTGGCTTGCTGAGAGTACTAGGAGATGCGCTAGGCTAGGGAGCACTAGTCTATCTGGAAATTAGGTCAATCCATTAACTTAAGGTGCCTCAACGAGAGGATTAGGGTTTCTGCGACTGCACCTGCTAGTAACCCTAGCGACGGTGCTTTGGTAACTTCTCCTGCTAGAAACCTTAGTGACAGTTCTTCAACGAGCTTAGTATCCTTGTGGCTATGCTCTCTTCCAGTGGTTAGACTGAATGAAGGAGGTGTGGTCCCATAACCTATTAGAATGTAATGGATGTGCTCGTTTAACCATAGATAATATCACTATTGTCACCCAACCATAGGATGAAGCCACCCCTGAGCACCTTAACCTTGACAGAGAGTCATTCCGAAAGCAAACCCTAGGCTAGATATGCAAACAAGATAGCGCACCTCTCTCCAGGGATAACGCACCAAATAGGAGTAACAAGAACTGATTAGAGAGTCCAAACCATAACCAAGAGAGAGTCTAGGCCAAAGCCGAAATCTGCTAGCTGCAGCAACTACAACGACATCTCTCCTCCAAACTTGTGCACAAACTAGCCAACTGCAGTGTGCACAAGTGTTGCTTCTGCAGTTCTGAGAATTCCTGCCAGAATGAAGACTTGCCTCCTCTATTTATACTAAAACTGGCAAACTGCTTGGGCCAACTTCTCATTCTAGGTGCCTATTTACTTAGTATATAATATTTCCTTTAGCTAACTTCTTCTCTTGGAGGCTAATAACCTAATACAAATTATCCTCTTGAGCCGACTTGTCTTCTAGGGTTATTAGCCAACTAATTAGGGTTTCTTCTTGCTTCCCAGAATATTCTACTCTCGTTAGGTTTACACATGGAGGTAAATACCTCCTGCAGCTACCATAATATCAATGCAACTTCCCATCAAGAGCATGGAAGATGAATGACAATGGGAGAAACCTCACCAATTTATGAAATTTAATAATGTAATATGAATTTTAATAAATTAATTATGTTATAGATATATAATGTCTAGAGTTATATAAATGTTATTGATTGTTTATATAATTAGTCGCATTTATATAATTAGTAGCATTGATCGTTTATATAATTAGTAGCATTTATATAATTTTAGAAATTATATAGAGAGATAGAGCGCCCCCGTTACTAGCAATTTCATTCTATGCATTTTTATGATTGGTACAAACACATTGTTGAGAACTAAAAATTGAATAGTATTTAACATAGAGAAATAATTGTCATCCCATGCTGCTAGAAAATTATCTGAGAAATAATTATCATCTCATGTTGCTGCAAAATATCTCGGGAATTGCTTGAATTCCCTGCAACAACGATCCCTAAGGTTGAAAAGTTGAAAAATATTGCAATGTAGTTTGGAAATTCCATCCTAAATTCCATAGATATGAATTGTTATAAACAAATATCATCATAGTATATTTTCATCTTTCAATGCTTCCCTGGATTTCTCAAATTGCTAACATAATTATTTTAGGTTATTCATGGATATATATGTACCCATATCCACTTAGTAATCATGACATTATGTCTAAGGGTACTTACCAACACAAAATGGTGGAACACCACACAAAATAATATACGGTATCTGATCCAAGTGGATATCAGTGGCCACCCACCTTTTCCAACTCGCTCAAAACAGTTTTCTGGCAATTTTGGCAATTTACTATTTTTAGCAGTTTTTAACTTCTGGGGCCATTTTGACGGCCTAAATTAAGGTTTTTCATGATCGAGCTTCTCAATGATAGTCGAAGGCTCTAATTGAGCCCCAAAATGAATCTTCTCAACGATACCTTTCCAACACGCTATCGTGCGCTTAAAACAGAGATCGTAGGAAAATGTTATGACCCCAAGAAGTTGATGTACTAACTTACCCAAACGAGGCCCACATGACTTTTGGTGCTTCATCTCCTAGGGTTAGGTTTTTTTATGTCTAGGTTTTTTGACATTCTTGTTTATTGTAAAAAGGCCTTCAGAGCCTCATTGTAATCATCTTCTTGTGAATGAGTGCAACCGTCACATCTCTTCTCAGAGATAAGTCATCATCATTCCAGCAAGCTTGTTTTCCGCTGCATTTTACAGTTTCATCTTATTTCCTTATTGAATAGAAAAATAGTTTTACTGTATCTTTGTTATTTTGTGTTAAGCATATTTTCATAATCTGTATTGATTTCATTATGCTCATAAAATCTAGATAAGTGGTATCAGAGTGGTCTGCTCCTTGTCATCTTAATGCATGTCCCCAACAAGGTCAGGGTACAAAGAACTGGGTCTCGAGCTTGTTTCTCTTGAGGACAAAAGCTCTCGCACGCCCAAGTGACATCTCATGACAGGAGAAAAGAAATATGACGGGACATGAGATCCTTTCAAAATGTTTCTTGAGGAATCCCTCATGCAATAGAGGAATGAGATGATGGATAGTTTCACGCAAATCCTTCGGCGGATACCAACAGGCGACGCATCTTCCTCGAGCGGAGGCGCCACCCCCTTCAAGGTACAAATCAACTTCCATATTCCTATATTTGAATTTCAGATAGACACAGATGTTGTAGACAAGTGATTGAATCTACTAGAAGGGTATTTTTATGTCCATAACTTTTCGAATAGAGAAAAGATTAGTTTTTCACTCCTCAAAGTCGTTCCCCGTGTCAAATATTGGTGGGAAACTTTATGTGAGCAAAAGGAAATAGAGGAAACCTCATTATTTATAGTCATGGCCACCTGGGAATCCTTCAGGGATGTTATTAAGGAACAATACTACCCTGTCCAAAGTTATGACGACTTGTATACCAAATGGACCACACTACGGCAAGAAAGAGACCAAGCAGTGTCAGAGTTCACAAATATATTTTATACCTTGCGCACCAAGATGGGTATCAAATATTTATGGCGACATCTGGTGCTCAAGTATCGTGGTGCTCTGCATAGATGCATCCAGACCAAAATGGAATTTATGAATATATCGTCCTTGGGCGCGACCTACCAATATGTCATCAAAATCAAGCAGAAGCTCAAACAAAAGACGCGACAATTTGGGCCTGGGAACCCCTCATAGAAAAATTCAGGAAGGGGCGGCCCCAACCCAAAAAACAAAGGACAGATAAAAGATGGACAATATCAAGACAACCAGTCCAAGCTGCAAGCAAAGAAGGACACCAGAAATACAAAGAAATATATCGGGAAGTTGTGCGACTTCCATAAGAGCCCTTGGCATAACATTGTTGACTGCCGCTCAAAGAAGTCGTTGGTGGCTGAAGTGAAAGCCTCTGAATAAGATGTGGGTTCTAACTCTAAGTCAGAACCAGAAAGGGGAAGACGGATCATTGATGCGGAACCTAGTGCCACCATTTCTACCACCAAGCTCCAGCCTAGTGAACCAGATGAGCCAAAAGAAGGTGTGTGCCTCTTCCATTCACAGATGTGGGTAAAAGGAAACCCATTGCACTTCATCGTTGATAGCGGTACCCATAAGAAACTCCTCTCAACAGAGTTCGTCAAGCAGTTGGCCCTACCGACAACACTGCACCCACAACCCTACACCATTGGATGGCTCCTCCAAGGAAGCGAACTTTGTGTCAGCCAATAGTGTCGACTGTCATACGACATCAAGCCCTTCAAAGACAAGGTATTGTGTGATGTTTCTCCTCTCGAAGTTTGTAATGTTCTTTTGGGTGAACCTTATTTATGGAAACTTCATGTTGTATATGAGTCTAGGCCTCGTAGTTTTATTATTACTTTGAATAGGAAATTGTACATGATACCTGAGGCAATCCCTTCTAGTGCTATTTCCTTGATCTCTTCCAATCAATGCAGGAAGGTCATCTCTCATACCGAGAAATTTGTCTTCTTCATGATTCTCTCTCAAAGTGAGCCAAAGATCGCAACCACATCCAGGGACTCCACGGCCGATGTCTCCACACAACAGAAGCAAGTGGATAATGTCATGGAATAATAATCAGATATCTTCTCCTCTCCTATCGAGGTACCTATGCACTTTTAGGTCAAGCATCCCATCGATCTGACCCCAGGCACACCGCTACCCAATGGGTCATTCTATCGTCGCTCTCTGTTAGAAAACGAGGAGATCAAGAGGAATATCTAAGAAATGCTCCACAAGGAGCACATACGTCCCATATTATCACCTTGTGGGAGCCCAAACATGCTGGTGCAGAAGAAAGATGAGACCCAATGACTCTGTATTGATTATCGGGCCCTGAATAAAATCACAGTCCGAAACTGGTACCCGATTCCCCAAATCAACAACCTCCTTGATCAACTCATGGGGGCCAAATACTTCAGTAATATTGATATGAAGTTTGGCTACCACCAGGTCCCAATAGAACAGATATATGTATGGAAGACCACCTTCAAGTCAAAATAAGGTCTTTTTGAATGGTTGGTCATGCCCTTTGGTTTGATAAATTCTTCAACAACGTTTATCAGGATGATGGGAGATATCTTATGACCTTTCACCAATACTTTTGTAGTGGTGTATTTGGATGACATCCTCATCTACATCAAGACTTGGGCGGAACACTTGCAGCATATTCGGCATGTTCTACACACCCTGTGGCAGCACAAACTATATGCAAACTTGGAAAAATGCTCCTTCGACATGGTGTGCATGTCGATCCAGCCAAGATCCAGGTCATCCGTGACGGGCTAGCCCTAACCATACTCACTGAAATTCGAATATTCTTGGGCCTCGCCAATTTCTATTGCAGGTTTGTGTTGGTATTCTCTTATATCACATGGGCCCTCAGCCAAGTAACCAGTGGTGGCGGTAAGGAAAACTTTGTGTGGGGTCTATCCCAACAACAAGCCTTTGATGACTTGAAGAATCATTTGTTCTTATCCCTAGTACTTTCATTACCAAAAGTGAAACATCCCTTTTAGATCGAGACAAATGATTCAGACTACGTTGTGGGCGTCGTTCTCACTCAACACGGCCACCCGGTGGCATATCATAGTGAGACACTATTAGATGTTGTTCGTAAGTACCCTACTTATGATAAAGAAATGTACTCCATTGTGCAAGCCTGCTTCCAGTGGAGACATTACATTCTTGGGAAGGAGACAGTCATCCACACTGATCACAAGTCACTACAATTCATGCAAACCCAAGGAAAATTGCAGAATGATCTCCATCAGAAGTGGTCCACATACTTACAACAATTCCACCTCAACATCAAATATAAAATAGGAAGTACCAATCGAGTTGTTGATTTCCTTAGCTGACCTCCAGTCGCAACACTCACCATAGTGCTAGACTCTTGTGGACACGAGACCTCTGGATGGCCCCACCTCTATGAGATAGACCCTGACTTATCCACCACCTACCAAATGTTGGGTGCCAACTCAGTGGTCGCTAATTTCCATCTTCAAGATGGGTTGTTGTGTCATCTAGGCCATCTATGTGTTCCATAAAGCAAGCACACGAAGCTAATATGGGAATATCACTATAGTCAGGTGGCATGACACTTTGGCATTGAAAAGACAGTGGAAGTGTTGCAGAAACATTTCTACTAGTCAAAACTTCGACAGGATGTCGGCAAGTATATCAGGTCCTGCATTGCCTGTGTTATTGCCAAACCGACCACTAAGAAACAGGGCATGTACACCCCTCTTCCTACTCCTGACAGGCCATGGGAATCCATCTCAATGGACTACATGTTGGGCCTCCCATCCACCAAGAGAGGAAATGATTGTGGTTTTGTGGTTGTTGATCGCTTTTCCAATATGGCGACTCTAGCCGCCTGCAAGAAGAACATCACAGCAGAATCCACTACCAAGCTCTTCTTTGAATGAGTATGGGTACATTTTGGGATCCCACAAACCATTATCTCAGACCATGACAGTTGGTTCCTCAGCACATTCTAGTCGAGCCTCTGGTCACTGTTGGATACCAAGCTCACCAAATCCACTATCTTCCACCCCCAGACAGATGGCCAAACTGAGGTTGTCAATCAGAAGATCATACATATCCTACGCATGTACAATTCAAAACACCCCCACACATGGGATGAGAGTATTCCATATGTCCAACATAGCTACAACCGAGCCCTGCATAGCTCAACTAGCCACAACCCCTTTCAGGTGGGGTTGGGATTCCAACCATTGGGCCCCATGGATGTTGCACTACCCCTGGTGACCACCTCAGTCAACTCATCCCCTACTCCACCAAAAGCTGACAAAGCCACCCAGTTCATTAAGCGGATCCAACACATATTCCAATGGGTTCAGGATATTCTACAAAAGTCTAATGCCAAGTAAAAGCAGCGCCATGACCAACATCGGGTGCCACATAAGTTTCAGGTGGGAGACAAAGTTTGGTTTCACATGTAGAAATAACGCCTTACAGAGCCCCATCGAAAGATTCGCCCATTCCATTATGGGTCATACACCATCACCAAGGTTGTGGGTGACAATGCTTTTGAGCTGAACATTCCCCCTTACCTTGGCCTACACCCAGTCTTCAACGCGACTCTCCTTCGGCCATATTTCCCACCATTATTGAACACCTCAAAGATAGAAGAGCAGTTGACACCAATAGAGATCAACCCTGACTGCATGCAACAATAATTCAGTGATCATATTGTGGACATGCATATTAACATCACTCGACAGCAAAGGATCCAGCTTTATCGAGTCGTCAAAGCAGGGCAACTCCTACACCAAGGCAAGTGGCTCACCCGGGGCCAAATTCAGAAGAAATTTCCTCATTTGATGGGGGAACTCAACATAATGGATAACATTGGTTCCTAAGGAGGGAGGATTGATCCAGGTGGATATCGGTGGCCACCGACCTTTTCCAACTCGCTCAAAACAGTTTTCTGGTAATTCTGGCAATTTACTATTTTTAGCAGTTTTTAACTTCCGAGGCCATTTTGAGGGCCTAAATGAAGGTTTTTCTGGATCGAGCTTCTTAATGATTTTAAAAGGCTCTAATTGATCCCCCAGAATCAATATTCTCGACGATACCTTTCCAACAGGATATCGTGCGCCTAAAACAGAGATTGTAGGCAAAAGTTACGACCCCGGGAAGTTGATGTACTAACTTACCCAAACGGGTCCCACATGACTTTTGGCGCTTCATCTCCTAGGGTTATATTTGTGGATGTCTAGGGTTTTTGACATTTTTTTTTATTGTAAAAAATCCTTAAGAGCCTCATTTTAATCATCTTCTTGCGAATGAGTGTAGTCGTCACATCTTTTCTCAGAGATAATCCGCCACCATTCCAGCAAGCTTGTTTTCCACTGCATTTTATAGTTTCATCTTATTTCCTTATTGAATAGAAAACCAGTTTTACTGTATCTCTATTATTCTATGTTAAGCATCTTTTGATAATCTATATTCATTTCATTATTCTCATAAAATCTGGATCAGGATAACGCCAACACTCCACATGTCAATCGTAGGTTTGTAATAACGTGACCTTCGATGCCATATAGTATGGACTACCAACTATTTCCAAAAAGTGATCCCCTGTAATAGAGAGTAAAGATAGTATAAAATTATTGTTAGAATGAGAAGCATCAATTGTTTACAACTAGAAAATGATTGAGTTATTTCCTTTCATAAGAAGAAATAATAGATAGTATCAATGTTTAAAATTTAAAAACCAATGGTCCAAATTTTTTTACAATATAACTAAATAAGAAATCATTCTTCCAACCTTCAATAGGGTGAATTTATAAGAATCCTTGTAAAGTTGTGCCTCGCAGCCAGAGCAATATATACTAGATATATGCTCAAAATTTTACTAGAAGCATGGAGTATTGACAGGTGTTATAGTTGATATCAAGATTTTTTTGGACATGAGTTGCCATGTCATAGTTTCCACAAATCTCAAAAAAGACAGCTTGTGCACATGGGTCGTAATCTACTCCTTTCCCTCTCGTCCTACGCCATCCTCGTACAAAGATTTATAATCTACATATCCTCCACTTTAACTCTCATTTCCTTACATAAACCTCCTTCCTTCTGATTTTGATCTTGATCAGATCTTCCACCATCACCATCACCCATCTTCAAGAATCCATTGCTCATCATGTAATCACATCTTTGGCATATATGACCAATATCACAAAAACTATATAATAATTTCTCGTTCAAATCCCACTAACTTCTTTAAAGTATATCATGCCAATGGAATTATGTGCATGCCAAGGAGCACTCTCATGGTTTTGTATTTACTACAATTGCAGTGTGTTAGGTGTCATTGTTGAATGTTGGGTCTGTATTTTATGGCTAAGCAAGAGTTAAAAATCCTTTTGCGCATGACTGTGTAGAAAATATTTATTGGTTTCAAGAATCTACACCTGCTTGCCTAGAGACAATGACCAGGGGAAATCGACTTCATGGTTCTTTCCTTCTTTGAGAGAGATGATGAGCACAACTAGAAACTCGATATTAGAATTGATTGTATTCAACTGGAAGTAATATTTTCTTCCTTATTTTCATTTAATGCACAGACAAAAATTAATTTGTAGAAACATACATAAATAATAAGATGGTTGTCTAGAACGACATGTATTCATGCTATTATACTAGTAATAACATCTAATTTAGTTTCTTGAAGATCATAATTGTGTCAGTCGTCCACTCCTCTATCTTCCTCTAAATATTTTTAACTTATCTTCGGATGGAGATCACCATTTCCCTCAATCCCCTCCTCTAGTTCCTCCTTATTGATTGAAAACAATTGAAAGCAACAGTTTCTCATCTCCCAAATCCTTGCATCCCAAAATCCCATGATACTAATAAGAAGACTATAATAGTGAAGATAAAAAGATTGAGATAAAAAAAATAACATAGCTGGTGTGCATAGTGCATACCACTGAATTGCATGGATACAATCGATCTCTAACACACTCACAATCTAGCATCTTGCCAATAGCAATCCAAGAAGCAAATTCTGCTAAAATAGTTGAAGAGCAAGTTATATTTTCCCCCAGTTTGTAATCCCCAACCAGAACTCTATCTATTTTGTGAGATATTCAAAGTGATGGTAAACAAACTATGTGTATGCAAGAGAAGAACCAACTTGCACATGTAGCATGTAGACCTCACCTACCTGCACATGTAACGTGCCAACCTCACCTAAACCTCACTTGTTGATAGTGTGTTGGTACAATTGCTGAAAAAAACAGCCTCCAATAAATGTAGGAGGGGACCTCATTTATTACAACCTTCTATTAGTGTATTAAATCACTCATTCAGGTGAAGATAAAACCATAGAGTTTTCACCTCACCAAGTTGTAATTAAGGATTTAAAACATCCTAATCACGTCCTAACAACTAGAATTGTTGATGATATTACCAGGTTGTACAAGTTTGACAACTTTGGGTCATCATCTTTTCCATCAGTTTTTGTTGCTCATAGCAATGACTTGAGAAAAAAATTTCATGAGTGGTTTGGTCATATAAACTATCACTCATTGCAGCAACTATGCAATCAACACTTGGTGATTGATACTCCTCTTGTTTCTTGCAGAGATGTTGTTTGTGTCGGTTGTGTTCTCGAAAAAAATCATTGGGGCAATTTTGACAAATGCACCTCTTGGCACACCTAATGATGTCCGAGCATCATCGTCATCGTGAATGAATCTTGGTGGAAGATGACTCAGCATCTAGCACAACGCACTTTGAGATTGTTGCAATTAAATATCCCATGATATCTTTAGGCTAGAGCCATTGTATATGTACCTAGATAATGCAATTGTCTTTAATGCATGTAGGTTGTACAAATTTTGAGCGTCGTGTCATATCTGAATTGTAATTGTTCATTTATTATAATTATCTTAGTGGTAGGAATATTTTAATTGTGATATGAATGAACTAGAATAATTTGAAGGGAAGGCTCAAGAAGCCCATTCATGTATAAATCAATGTATTCTATTCCCAGAAGAGGTTGTTGTTAAAGGTTGTTGAAACTCTTGTAAATTGTTGTTGAGAAAATATAGAAGAAGAGGATTGCTCACGCATTTATGAGACTGTGAACTTGTTTATCTTTGTGTATTGAATAAATGTTAGGTGTTATCTTTGTGTTTGTGTGTGTGTACCTAAATGTTTGATTGAATAAGTTATAAATGTTGTTGTAAGTTTCAATTGTTTATCTTATGAGAATCTCGGTGCAAGGAGTGCACAGTGCCAACGCAAGGAGTGTAGAGGCCGAAACATCTACAAGTTCAGAAGCTCAGGAGAGATAGCGTAGGTTTGCATAGAGCAATAACAAGGAGTGCTCCTACACTCAAAGCAGTGTAAAATCTCAAAGGGGAGACAAAGTGCAAGGAGTGCACAGAGCCAACACTTCGTTAAGTGTTGATAAATCTCAGGAGAGATAGTGTAAGGAGTGTGCAGGTGACTTTTCCAAGTCCCAATATCAAGAGAGAAGTGAAAAGTGTGCACCAAAACTCGAGTCATTCATGTGACGAATCTCGAGGATGGATAGAGAGTGTAAGTCCCCAAGAGGAGAATCCCTTTGTTTAGGGTCGAATGGATGAGATCTGGTATGAATAAGTCGAAATCCCTCACAGTCGTTCGATAGGGAGAAGGAGCAAAGTCATTAAGTAATAAGTCCTTTGGACTTCGCTACATTGATAGTTTCTAATTAGTTTGTTGCAAGGTAGGCCCAGAGCCCCGAAGCTCTGAAGTTTTGGAGCGAATCTCCACCATATATTTTTGAGTGAGTGCGAGCCATTGGATCCCCGAGTGATTCGACGATTCGAGACCTAGGGGAAATTTGGTCATTTTTGCACGGGGTGAAGAATTTCTTGAACCTCTAAAGTCCCAGAGTTAATCTCGGTCGTCAATTGGCGGGAAGATGTGAGACGTAGATCTCAATTTATTCATAGTTCATTTGTTCGGGAAGAGTGTGTTGATTGTTGTTGGAGCAAATAAACTCCCAAAGCCCGGAGTCCCAGAGAGGTGAATATCCCTTTCGCCAAATGGACGATCATAATTCATGGTCACATGCATGTATTTCCTCAACCAAAGGAACCATCTTGAATTTAAGTTTCATGCATGTGTATTCTGAAGCCTGTGGGTAAGTTAAGTGTAGGGGTCAGTGGAATCCCCAGAGCCACTTTGACTCTTGTCTAATTTGATCCTAAGACCAGGAGATCGCGCAAACCATAGGGAGTTTGAATCAGGTGGTATCAATGTAGGAATATGCTCTGTGTGAAGATACATTGGAAACCATGCCGCCAAGGAGACGCAGGGAGAGACCTATAGCCAATGCAACTATGGAGGAGGAAATGAGATAGATTTGAGCAAGGTTGGACCCCATGGAAACTTCACAAAGGAGAGCACCAGAGACTGGTGATATTAGTGATTCTGAAAGTGAAAATCCAGAAGAAGAAGAATTTGTAGGAGAAGAAGCAGCAGAGGAGCGATTGCTGAGAGTTGTTGTCAAGTTGGGAACCAGAGAAAATATGGAAGTCCCAATATACGAAGGTAATTTGAATATAGAAGAGTTTCTTTATTGGATAAGTACTTTAGAAAAATACTTTGACTATGAGGATATTGATGATGAGAAGAAATTAAATCATGTTGTGACCAGGTTGAGGGGACATGCATCTTTATGGTGGGACGAGTTGCAAGTTGACAGAAGGAAAAAAGGTAAATTCAAGATTAAGAGTTGGGATAGAATGGTAGCTAAGCTCAATTCTAAATTCATACCCAAGGATTATCAGTTGAATATGTTCAGAACATTGCAGAATCTGGGACAAAAAGGTATGTCAGTGAAGGAATATACTGAAGAGTTCTATAATATGAATATAAGAGCAGGACATAGGGAAAATGATGAAGAGAAAGTTGCTAGGTATATTAATGGATTGAGGTATGAAATTCAAGATGAGATTAGCATGATAAAAATGAGGACTATAGAAGATGCTTATAAAGTATCCTTGAAGGTAGAAGAAAAATTGGCAAGAAATCAAAGTCAAAAGAACAGGGGAAAGAGTCCTAATAGAGGAAAGGGAACCACCAGAGAAAAGTTCTAGAAATCCAGGGAAGAACCTGGAGGATCTAACAGTCAGACAAATAGAGGAGGAAATTCTAGAGGAGGAGACTCTAGAGGAAGGGAAAATTTTCCAAGAGTTAGAGGAAGAGGCAGAGGAGGAGAAGTCAAGTGTTATGCTTGTGGGAAAACATGGCACATGTATTGGGAATGTCCTGAAAATAAGAATGCAGGAGTTAGAGAATCTCACATTTCTGAGGCATAGTAGAGGAATGTGGAGACGGATATGAAAGAAGAAGCAGTTGAAGAGGGAATATCACTCATGACGAGGAAAGCTCTTGTGAATCCATAAAAAGAGGTGTGAGAACCAGTCCAGAGAAATGGTTTATTCAGAACTGCTTACAAGACCAAAGACATAGTATGCAAGGTGATCATAGACAGTGGGAGCACTGATAATTTAGTGTCCACGGATATGGTGGAAAATATAAAGTTAGAGATTCCAACACATTTGAGTCTGTATAGGGTGTCGTGATTGCAGAAAGGACATCAGGTCATGGTAAGTAGACAATGTAAAGTTGAGTTTAAAATTGGTAGTTATAAGGATGAAATTTTATGTGATGTCATTCATATGAATGTTTGTCATGTTCTATTGGGGAGGCCTTAGAAATATGATAGAAATTGCATACATGATGGGAGGAAGAATACTTATACCCTTGAGAAAATTGGTTGTAAGTATATGTTTTTTCCATTGGAGGAAAAGGGAGTCAAAGAGGAGGCTAGTTCAAGTATACTTCTCATGAGTGGGAAGGAGCTCTTGAAAGAAGTTAAGAAAGATTGGGAAATGAAGTTCGTTGTTATAGGTAAGTCGAGAGTCATCCTTAAAAATAATTCTATGAACGATTTTCCTATGGAAGTTCAGGAATTATTGGATGAGTTTGTTGACATTATGGTGGATGAGTTTCCTCATACTTCACCACCCATCAAGAGTATTAGTCACCATATTGACCTTATTCCGGGAGAAAGTTTTCTGAACAAAGTAGCATATAGATTGACCCCTTGGGAGAATGAAGAGGTCAAGGAGAAGGTCCAAGAGCTATTGGACAAAGGGTTGATCTGAGAAAGTCTGATCATGTGTGCAGTACCAACTATGTTGAGTCCAAATAAGGATGGAGGTTGGAGAATTTGCACATATTCTATAGCTATAAACAACATAACTGTCAAGTATAGATTTCCTTTACCCATAATGGATGATTTAATGGAATTTTTTAGTGGAGCCAATTATTTTTCCAAGATAGACTTGAAAATTGGTTATCATCAGATAAGGATGAGAGAAGGGGATGAATGGAAGACATCATTCAAAAAAAATGAAGGGTTGTATGAGTGGATTTTTATGCCATTTTGCTTAACCAATGCTCCAAGTACATTCATGAGGTTAATGAATGAAATGACAAAATATTTTATTGGAAAATTTGTGATTGTTTATTTAGATGATATCCTAGTTTACAACAAGACTGAGGAGGAGCATTTAAGACACTTGAAGATGGTGTTGAGAAGATTGCAATAGGAAAAGTTGTTAGTGAATTTGAAGAAGTGTTCTTTCATGAAGACAAAAATTGTATATATGGGGTTTGTAATCTCTTCAAATGAATTGAATACGGATCCAAAGAAGGTGAGGGATATAAGAGAATGGCCTTTCTCCAAGAAGTATATTTGAAGTAAGAATTTTTCATGGATTAGCAATTTTTCACAGAAAATTCATCAAGAATTTTAGCAGTATATGTGCACCCATACTGGATACTATAAAGAAAGAACATGGATCTTTTGACTGGACAAAAGAAGTCAAGAAAACATTTAGACTGTTAAAATAAAATATAATAGAACAACCATACTTTAGGAAGAATTTCCAAGTCAAATGTGATGCAAGTGGAGTGGCCATCAGTGTGGTTTTAAGTTAGGATGATAAGCACGTTGATTATTTTAGTGAGAAGTCGAATGATGCTAAGAAGAAGTATTCAACATATGACAAAGAATTGTATGCTATAATTCAAGCTTTGAAAAAGTGGAGACATTATCTTATACCAAAGGAGTTTATTTTTTATACTGACAATCATGCTTTGCAGTTCATAACCAAACAAAAGAAGTTGAATCAGAGACATGCCAAATGGGTAGCATTCATGCAGAATTTTACTTTTTCTATTAAGAATATTAGTGGGAGTGCTACCAAAGTTCAGATGCTTTGAGCAGGAGATGTTTAATCTTGCAGGAATTCCAAGTGGAGACTTTGGGATTTGAACACCTCAAGGAGATGTACCAGGAAGACCCATATTTCAAGGAATCCTATGAAGCTTATGAAAATCCTTTGATAAGGATTATAAGCCAATGGATGGAGTACATAATCCAAGAAGGATTGATGTTCAAAGGAAGTCGATTGTGTATCCCAAGATTCTTAATGAGGGACAATTTGTTGACGGAAAAACATAGTGGAGGATTGGCTAGACATTATGGCCATGATAAAACATATGCACAGTTAATTTCTTCATACTATTGGCCAGGCATAAGGTCTAATGTGAAGAATTTTGTGGACAAATGTAGAATTTTTCAGTGTGCTAAAGGAAAGTAGCAGAACACAGGATTGTATCAACCATTACTTATTCCAAACAAGCCATGGGATGCTATAATTATGGATTTTGTTCTGGGATTGCCAAGAACCTAGAGGGGAAATGATTCAACCTTTGTGGTGGTTGACATGTTTTCAAAGATGGCAGATTTTATACAATGTCATAAAAATAGTGATGCTACTCACATAGCAAATCTGTTTTTCAAAGAGATTGTCAAATTGCATGGGTTACCCAGGAGTATAGTCTTACATAGAGACACCAAATTTGTGGGACACTTTTGGAGGAATTTGTGGAAGAAACTGAGGACAAATTTGTATTTTAGTTTAGTGTATCACCCTTATACATATGGACAGAATGGGGTAGTGAATAGAGGCTTAGGGAATCTGCTAAGAAGTTTGGTAACTGAACATAACAGTCAGTGGGATCAAATTATTCCTCAAGAGTAGTTTGCATATAACGACTCGCCAAACAGGAGTATTGGTAAGAGCCCATTCCAGATAATATATGGAATTCATCCCAAAGGAGTTTCATAATTGAGATATTTGGGACAAGATGAATTTTGAAGTGTAGGAGAAGAGGATTTTGCTGCATAAATGTAGAAATTGCATGATCAAATCAAAGGACAACTACAAGAGAGCAGCCAGAAATACAAGAACAGAATAGATCAAAGGAGAAAATAAGTGATTTTTGAAGTTGGAGACCAAGTCTTGGCGCACCTGAGGAAGGAAATATTTCCAAGACGGACATATAATAAACTAAAGATGAAGAAGGTATGACCTTGTAAAATCCTCAGAAAATTTGCTACAAATGCTTATGAGATTAAATTGCCAGAGGGCATTGGAATTTCACAAATATTTAATGTAGATGACTTATATCCTTACAATATGGATGACATAGGAGAAATAGATGAGCGAGAGGAGATACACTTGATGGGACAGATTCCCATATCAAAGAAGCCTTAGATAGAAAATATTTTGGATCAGAAAATTGCTAAGAGAACTAGGAGAAAGGTTTATTATGAATATTTGGTTAAATGGAAGAATCATCCAGTAGAAGATGTCATTTGGATAACTGAAGCAGATATCCAGAAGCATGGAAAGGAAGTTGAGGAGCTCATGGACATGATCCCATGAATGTTTTTCCTAGGGGAGTATGATGCAGGAGCATCATCGTCATCATTAATGAAGCTTGGTGGAAGAGGACTCACCATCCAGTGCAACACACTTTACACTAGTTTGTATCCCAAGGAGAGAATGTCAATTTAATTTTTAGGCTGTTGTAATTAAAGATCCCATGAGATCTTCAGGATAGAGCCATTGTATATGCGCCTAGATAATGTAATTGTCTTTAATGCCTGTAGGTTGTACATATTTTGAGCGTCGACTCATATCTGAATTGTAATTGTTCATTTATTATAATTAGCTTAGTGGTAGGAAGCTTTTAATTGTGATATGAAAGCACTAAAATAATATGAAGGGAAGGCTCAAGAATCTCCTTCATGTGTAAATCAATGTATTATATGCCCAGAAGAGGCTATTGTTGAAGGTTGTTGAAACTCTTGTAAATTGTTGTTGAAGAGATATAGAAGAGGAGGATTGCTCACACATTTCTAAGACTGTGAACTTGTTTATCTCTATGTATTGAATAAATGTTAGGTGTTATCTCTATGTTTGTGTGTGTGTACCTAAATGTTTGGTTGAATAAGTTCTAAATGTTGTTCTAAGTTTCAATTATTTCTCTTATGAGAATCTCGATGCAAGGAGTGTTAAGTGATAATGTAAGGAGTGTAGAGGATGAACCATCTATAGGTTCATAATCTCAAGAGGGATAGTGTAGGTTTGCACAGAGAAAGTGCAAGGAGTGCACCTACACTCAGAGTAGTGTAACAGATCAAAGGGGAGATAAAGTGCAAGGAGTGCACAGAGCCAACACTTCGTTAAGTGTTGATAAAGCTCAGGAGAGATAGTGCAAGGAGTGTGCAGGTGACTTTTCCAAGTCCCAAGCTCAGGAGAGAAGCGCAAAGTATGCGCCAAAAATCAAGTCATTCAAGTGACGAAGCTCGAGGAGGCATAGCAAGTGTAAGTCCCCAAGAGGAGAATCCCTTTGATTAGGGTCATACAGATGAGATATGGTAGGAAGAAGTCGAAATCCCTCACAACAGTTCGATAGGGAGAAGGAGAAAAGTCATTAAGTACTAAGTCCTTTGGACTTCGCTACTCCGAAAATTTCTAAGTAGTTTGTTGCAAGGTAGGCCCGAAGCCTTGAAGCTCCGAAGTCCCGGAGCAAATCTCCACCGTAGATTTGTGAGTGAATGTGAGCCATTGGATCCTTGATTGATTTGAAGATTCAACACTTTGGGGAAATTTGGTCATTTTTGCACAGGGTGAAGAATCTCCTTAACCTCTGAAGTCTCTGAGTTAATCTCGACCATCAATTGGTAGAAAGACGTGAGCCATAGATATCAAGTTATTCGGAGATCGACTATTCAGGAAGAGTGTGTTGATTTTTGTTGGAGTGGAGAAACTCGAGAAGCTCGAAGTCTCGAAGAGGCGAATATCCCTTTCACCATACGCTCGATCACAAGTTGTGGTCACATGCACGGGTTGCCTAGACCAAAGGAACCCTCGCGGATTTAAGTTGCGCGCATGTGTATTTTGAAGCCTGTGGGTAAGTCAAGTGTAAGGGTCGGTGGAATCCAGAGATCCACTTTGAATCCTATGTAATTTGATACTAAGATCATGAGGTCGCACATGCCATAGGAGGTTTGCATCACCTAATCCCCTTTGCAGCTTGTTCAGAGTGATTTTTGTGGTTTTATTTCTTCTCCTTCTTTCTCTGGGTGCAAGTGTTTCTTAACTTTCATTGATGACTTCTCCAGACACACTTGGGTTTACTTCCTAAAATTTAAGAGAGAAGTTTTTGACAAGTCTTTGGCCTACAAGGCCCTTGTAGAAAAACAATTTGGACATCAACTTCAAAGGTTAAGAACAAATAATAGAGGCAAATATGTGAACAATAAATTTACGAGTTATTGCACTACAAATGACATTCAAATGCAACATATTGTTCCATATACACCACAACAAGATGGTGATGTTGAGAGAAAGGATCACACATTAAAATAAATGGCTAATTGTGTGATCCAATCTAAGAGATTAAGTCTTCATTATTAGGTGGAAGCTATCAACTGTGCAAATTAAATAGAAAATCGTGCTCCCACTAAGGATTTAAAAAATACAACACCAGAAGAAGCATGGACTAAAATTAATCCATATGTAATTCAATTCTGTGTATTTGGTAGTGTAGCATGGGCTCACATTCCTGATGAGAAAAGGAAAACATTGCAGCCTAAAAGTGAGAAGTGCATTTTTGTTGGATATTTTGAAGATGTCAAAGGTTAAATACTTCTTCAATCTCATTCCAGTGAAATTATTATTAGAAGAGATGTTAAATTTGATGAAAATTTCTTGGCTTGCGAGTCTAATTTGATGTTTGTACCATCTTCAACGTGTGAGCCATCTTCGGCTTTTGTGCCATCTTTTGTTCCTATTCTAGTTTCTTCTTTAGATGATGATAGTGAGGATGAAAATCCACCTTTTTGTTCTCACATTCCTCCAAATGAGTCCATTGAACATGAACATGCATCGGTACAACCACTTCTTATATGGGTTTGTTCAACTCGATAAGTAGTTGGTGATCTTGTCGGTGATCCTACAAATCAGTGTCGAACACGTTCACAGTTCTACCAAGCCTTTTGTATTTTGGTTCAAGTTTCAGAGACTCGTGATCCATAAAAATTTTAAAATATTCAAGCCATCCAGATTGCGACACAACAATGAATAAAGAGTATCACTCTTTAATGGAAAATGATACTTGGGATCTTCTACCTCTTCCGAAAGGAAGAAAACTTGTCAGATGTAAATGGGTGTATAGAACTAAGTATGCATCGGATGCAAGTGTTGAAAGACATAAGCAATGATTATTTGCCAAAGGATTCTCTCAAGTTGAAGGCATTGAATATAATGAAACCTTTTCTCCCGTAGCCAAAATGAATTCCATCCGCCTTATTCTAGCTCTTGTCACCTCACATAAATGGGAGGTCCATCAAATGGATGTTAAATTTTCCTTCTTGCATAGGGATTTGCAAGAATAAATCTACATGGAACAACCTCTTGGCTATGTCAAGAATGACTCCAACCTTGTTTTTCACCTTAAGAAATCTCTTTACGGTATTAAGCAAGATCCTTGAGCTTGGTATGCCAAAATGGACAGATTTCTTCTTGACACTAGATTTTCTAGATGTCATTTTGACCCTAATGTCTATACCAAGAAAATAGGAATCCATCTCAGAATATTTCTTTATGTTGATGATCTTATCCTCACTGGTAGTGACCTTAAACTTTTAACCCATGTGAAATCTAGCTTTAAACAAAAAATTGAAATGACAAACTTTTTTGGTTTGGAATATTTGGAGGCCAAGGAAATAATGCAAATAACCTAAGGAATTCTTCTTTCCCAGTCTAAGAATGCTTGTGACCTTCTTCGCCACTTTCACTTGGATGATTCTAAACCAACCCCTTCTCCCTTCCATTCTGGAGTCAAACTTGTTGCCATCTGTACTACTCCTAAAGTTGATGCCACTTTGTACCATCAATTAGTTGGTGGCCTCTTATATTTGACTCATACCCATCCTAAGATTTCCTTTGTTGTTGGCCTTGTTTCCTAGTATATGAAAAAGCCCCATGAAATCCATTGAAAAGAAGCAAAAAGGATACTTCAGTATGTCCAGGGTATAGTTCAATTTGGGATACATTACAGTTCATAGGGGAATCCTTTGTTGGTTGGTTTCACTTATTCATATTGGGTCGATGAACTCGATGATCGAAAGTCTACAGCAAGTCTTGTTTCCAGCCTTGGTTTTGGACTTGTCACTAGGGCTTGTAAGAAATAACAGGATATTGGTCTTTCTTCGACGAAAGTAGAGTATTGTGAAATGGCTAATGCAAGTCAAGGATCCTTGTGTGTTAGGGACCTAACATCCCTAACCCCTCACATAGATAGCATAATATATTTTCCATGTAATAAAGGTCGACATTAGTTAATAAATCCTATTTAATAAATATGAACAACTCAATGTAATAAGACCTAATTGAAGCTTTCGCATCTAGAAAGATCTTCCTCCATAATGTTCTTTAGAAGATAGAATTAGTATAAATAAGAGTAGGAGGCATGCAAAATCTTTGTCTTGAGAATCATTGTAATAGAGTGTTGCTCTGCTGGAGGTTGCCCCCTCGAAGAGGCAAGTGAACATTTCTCCCATTTCAATAAAGGTATCAATTTTGTGTGTTATTCTCTACATTATGTTGTTTTTTGGTAATTTTCATTATATTCATGTTTTTTCTTAATATCACATAACCAAGTGCATAACAAGTGGTATTAGAGCACTTTCCTTGGTAGTAATTGTGGGTTAAATTTTTTCCAGGGTAGAGACATGTTTCAACGTCTTTAAACTACAGTGATCAGTTGTTCAACACATAAATCCACGGTCAGGGAAGCATACATGCAGGAAATACAACAGGTTTTTAAGCTCACATTGTTGGACACCCTTGTAACCCCTGTTGGTACCCCTTAAAGTGGTAGTGCATCAAAAAAAAATTGTATATAGACTTGTTCTACCAAGTACCTCTGGTATATTGGGAGCCCCCTAGGTATCCTGAAACTATCCATAGATCAACTGATTGGTTGTCTGACTGCTATAGTGCCACTGAGAACAACACTTGGTAAGACACTCTCTAGTACCTGGGTAATTAGGTAGTATGGCTAAGGGTATGGTCTAGCCTCCTTAATTGGTGCCCTGAGATATTGGGTCGAGTACTATAGTTTGACCCCGCATGTATATCAAGGAGCTATAGCACAAGGAAAACCCTTGTTTGTAGGCACCCTGAAAACCCTAACCCTTGGGATGGAAACAAAACAGAAAAGGAATAGACAAGATCTATTGTCATGCAACCTTGCGTCCTGCATTCAGGCTGCGAAATTACTACACATTTTCTCTTGTTAAAAATTTGGGCATTTCGACACTGTAGTATTATTCAGATCGAAGTATCTCTGCAAGAGTTAAAAAAAAAAGAGTATGAGGCTTGTCAGCACCCTTATTTGAGACCTATCTCATTAGATTCCCTTTTTCACCCTGAATTTTGTGATACCTATCATTTTTAACTTTTTTTACCTACCAACACCCTTATTTGAGACCTATCTCATTGTATTCCCTTTTTCTCCCTGATTGTTACGATACCTATCATTTTAAAATTTGTTTTACTTGCCCACGCCCTTATTTGAGACATATCTCATTGGATTCCCCTTTTCTCCCTGATCATTGTGATACCTATCATTTTTAACCTTTTTTTACCCCGTTGAACCACCCCTCAACCCCTCATTGCTCCCACCCACCAAGAAGAAACCAACCAAAAACTAAGTACTAACCTTACTACCATTTGGGACCAAGTAAATAGGGACATTCCGACCATTCATGCAAAAATGGACCACATCCAAGACCAACCTAGTAGCCAAATTGCTAAAGTCCATTTTGCTCTCAACCACTTCATGAACAAATTCCAGGGTCCTTACTCCTTTGTCCCACCTCTCTATATTGAAGGTGTTGACTCCAACCAACCTATACACTCTCATTCCAACTCCTTACCTCGTGACCCCCATCTCCCTAGATTCGAGGTCAAAAAAAATGATGGATCAGATCCACAAGCATGGGTTACTCATATGGAACACTATTTATCCCTACATGGTATCATTGATGAGTTAACCAAGCTTCATTATGGAATTATTTATTTGGATCCAGAAATAAGGAAATGGTGGAAATGGCATCACAATGCATGCCAAGGGTATGTTTATTGGTCACAGTTTGTTACAGAGTTGTATGAATGATTTGACACAGACAACCACCATTTAAGACATCTGACCAAGTTGAAAAGGTCTAGAACTAGGAATATTTTATTGTTTCCTTTGATCACTTGGATTTCTGAATGGAGGGCGTGCCAAATTATTTCTTCATGGAATATTTTATCAGTGGCCTCAAGGATGAATTTCATGTCCATGTCATCACGGCTTTCCCTCAGACTTGGTTGGAAGCCACTAAGTGTGCCAAGGAGGCACAACAAGTCATATTGGCCTGTAGCAGAAAACCCACTTTTGTACCTCGCCCTAAGCCCAACACCCCTGCCCCTCAATCCACTCCTCTCAAGGTCCAAAAGTTAACACAAACATAAATGGTTGAACGCCAACTCAAGGGTCTTTGCTATAATTGTGATGATAAATAATTTACAGGGCACAAGTGTAAAGAACAAAAACTTTTTATGGACATTTACGAGGATGTTTCTAATGAATATGTTGAGGTTTCACCTGAAGTAGTGCTACCCCCAACCGATGCTATTACGCCACCCTTTGATCATCCCAAAGTTTAACCATTGATCTTGCTACATGCTCTCACTGGTTTTTCTGCTCCTATAACCCTCAAATTGATTGGTTACATTAAGCACATGAAATTCATCATCCTAGTTGATAGTGGAAACATTCATAAATTCATTCATCACCACCTTTCCCAAGAATTCAATTTCTATATCTGTGTTGTCAACAATTTTCAAATCATGATTTCCAATGGTGGTTCCATGAAATGGGGAGGGCATTTTGAAAATGTGTGCCTACGAATTGGTCAGTATAACCTGAAATATCACATGTTTTCTATTGACATGGGTGGTTGTGACACTGTTCTTAGTGCAGAATGGTTACGCACTATGGGACCCATACTCATGTATTTTAAGGTGTTAACCATGCAATTCCAATAGGAAGGCCAATAGTATAAATTCCACGGCATTACAACGGGACTTCAGAGATCACTAGTTCCCACTGCATGGAAAAGTTACTCAAAAAAGGTTATTGTGGCACCATTACCCAACTCCATTCCATTCAAGCAGTTGAGACACCCCCGGTACACCCTGACCTTCAAGCTATTCTTTCACGCCATCGTACTATTTTCCAACCCCCCCAGGGCCTTCCCCCCTCCCATGACAACCATGATCATTCCATTCCTTTAATACCAGGTAATCTTCCTCCCAATGTTCTCCCTTATCATCGTCCCTTTGCTCAAAAAAATGAAATTGAGAAAATTGTCCATGAATTGTTAGAAGCGGGTGTTAACTATCTTAGTACCAACCTCTATTATTCCCCTATCATCATGGTCCTTAAGAAGGAAGGCTCTTGGTGTATGTGTCATTATTTTCGTGCCCTCAACAAACTTACCATCAAGGACAAATTTCCCATTCCCATCATAGATGACCTTCTGGATGAACTTAGTGGGGCTCAATACTTTACCAAACACAACCTCCATTCTAACTTCCACCAGATATGTATGAAAGAGGAAGACATCCCCAAGAAAAAATTTCACAATCATGAGGGCCACTATGAGTTATTTTTCACGCCCTTTGGTCTTTGTAATGCCCCCTCCACTTTTCAAAATCTCATGAATCATGTATTTTGTCCTTTCCTCTGTCATTTTGTGTTGGTTTTATTTGATGATATTCTCATCTATAGTAAAACGTGGCTATCCCATCTCACCCATGTAGATCAAGTTCTCCATCTCCCCTCCAAGCACAAAATTTTCTTCAAACAGTCTAAATGTGCTTTTTGTGTCTCTAAAGTTGAGTACATGGGTCATATTATTGGCAAGGATGGCATAAGGGTGGATCCTAAGAAAATTGAAGCTATGCAGAATTGGCGTCACCCTAAAACTCTTAAAATTCTACGTGGTTTCCTGGGTTTAACTGGCTATTATTGCAAGTTTGTTCAAAATTATGGAAAAATGGTGGCCCCCTTAACTACTCTCCTTAAAAATAATTCCTTCAGTTGGACTCCAACAACACACCAATCCTTCCAATCCTTGAAGGAATCTATGTGCACTACTCTTGTACTGGCCCTACCTCATTTAAACAAGACCTTTGTTTTGGAATGTGATGCATCAGGGAGAGGAATTGGGGCAGTCCTCATGCAAGATGGATGACCTTTGACTTTCACCAATAAACAATTGTGAGAGTGACATTTGGGCCAATCGATCTATGAAAAAGAAATGATGGTTATTTTGCATGTAGTGGATCTATGGAGCCCTTATCTATTGGGACAACGCTTCCAAATTAAAATGGACCATCAAAGCCTCAAGTACTTCTTGGAACAACGAATTTCATCCCCAGAGCAAAAAAATAGGGTGACCAAGCTGTTTGGATATGATTATGAGATCATTTACAAAATGGGCAAAGAAAATGTGGTGGTTGATTCTCTTTCTAGGAAATATGAAGAAGAATGGTCCCTCTTTTCCCTCTCATTCATTATCATCGAATGGCTTCATGTTTTTCATGGGGAATGGTTGCAAGACCCCATAATGTCTAGCCTCATCCAAAAACTATAACAGGATCCCCAAGTTGCTCCAGGGTACTCTTGGCACAATGAAGAGTTTCTCTACAAAGGTCGCTTATATTTAAGAAAACAGTGGACCCTTGAATCCAAGGTGCTCTCTGAGTTTCATGCTTCTCCTACCGCAGGGCATTCGAGTTTTACCAAAACTTATGAAAGGGTAAAACGCTCTTTCTTCTGAGACGATATGAAACAGGAAATCTGCACCTTTGTGGAAGAATGTGAGATATGTAAACATAATAAGGGAGAGACTGTCAAAACTCCTGGCACACTCCAACCACTTCTGATTCCATATACTATTTGGAAAGATATTTCTATGGATTTCATTGTGGGCTTACCCAAATCAGGAAATAAGTCAGTCATCATGGTGGTAGTGGATCGTCTCTCCAAATATGCTCATTTTTGTGCTCTTCAACACCCGTTCACAACATCTATAGTGGCTCAAAGTTTTATGGATAATATATTCAAACTCCATAGAATGCCTCATTCTATTGTTTATTATCGTGATCCAACTTTTACAACATTTTTTTGCAAGAATTATTCAAGATTCATGGAACCCAATTGAAACTTAGTACAACCTATCATCCCTAGACGGATGGCCAAATGAAAGTGGTCAACAAGTGTTTAGAAACATATTTGAGGTGTTTTGCATCTGACCAACAATATCAGTGGGTTCAATGGTTACCCTTAGTTGAATGGTGGTACAACACCTCTTACCATACAACCACTCGCATGACTCACTTTGAAGTAGTCTATGGATAGTGTTAGCGTTAGAAGTCACTCCTGGATTGCTTGCAGGAGCAGATACCAACGCCCATCAGTTTTATGTCACGATTTGTTTATGAAGGGTGATCAAATGGAGATAACAGCTCTAGGAGGTATCACTCTAACTCAGGGACTATGTATGTATGTATGTATGTATGTATGTATGTATGTATGTATGTATGGACATTTCTGATATATAAAGGCACGCACCGCAGTAGAGTAATTAACTAAGATTTATTCCATGTACCAGTTGAACAGTCATGATTCGTTTTTTTAGGAGATAGCCCTAATCGCAGGTGTCTAAGATATATATATGAATATTTAAAGTACGGAAGTGACCTTGCGAATACCAAGAATTATTATAGACCATCTACAGCATTTACACATCTTTATATCAACCGGTGTTTAATGAAAAGTTATAGGTTGAAATGTTGGAAAATTATTGGAGTGAATCGAATCAACACAGTTTAATTACTAGAACTAATCAGGAGAGGCGCGAAGGTCCAAGAAAGAAGGGACATCTCGAAACTTAAAACATACCCTTGAGTAAATTCCTAACTATGTAAATAACCACATAATCACCTAAAAGTTCAAAAGGAAAGTCTTTAACACAAGTACAGTAAGTGCAAATTGAATTCATATACTATCATGCGATCTGGAGTCAACTATAAACAAGATACACATATAGTCGGCAATAGCCGAGTATTTTTTCCTTTTCAAAATCCTTTCGAGGAAGTAGCCAATATGGCGCTAGTATATTAAACCAATAAAATAACCAGTATGTCATTACAAGTAGGCAGAAGGGAAACCCTGTAATTCTTTTAAAAATAGTATTACATATCTCGTTCGGAATTGAAACAAATGAACATCCCATACGGTGTTTTACTTCCAACGATAGAATTTTCCATCACAAAACAGGTTACCCTTAATCAACGGTACTGAAACCACGAATTAATCTCCATTTCGGGGTTTTGGATACCGAGAGTTGGAGGTTTCAAGGACACTCATGAAAAGAATGATAAAATCGCAAAATGTGAAACCATGACTTAATCTCCATTTCGGGGTTTCGAATATCGGGAGTTGGAGGTGTCAAGGACACTCATGAAAAGAATGATGAAATCATGAAATGCGAAAGATCAAAGCATGTCAAAGACTCCATTTCATAGTTTCACAAATCGAGAAATCAAAGATCAAAGGAACTTTAACCTTTGAAGTAGCGAACCTCGAAATCCCGAAATAGACACATCAATAAACCACGTCAGCTAAGGACATGTGGCACAATTAGGCAATGACAAGTGTCGATATGATTCAACATTTCAGGCACATGTAAGTCACGAATCAGAGTGACACATGGAAGCTATTCGACACATGTCAATCCACGTGTGGCATTAGCAGGTTTATGTCACATCGGAACTTTCTATTTCGGGGTTTTACATAGGAAGTAGAAACTCCACCATCATGAAGTCTCGAACTCCAAAATGTCGAAAGGGACTATTGTGAGTCTCGAAAACCCAAAAGGAAAAACTCTGAAATCTCATCAACCGTCCATCTCAGTGGGTTATGTGAACCATTCGATCACTTTGGAGATTTTGTGATCATGAATTTTATAATGTTGGAGTCACGATGACTCGAAGGGAAAAATGTTGAAATCTCGTCAGCCTTTCGATTAAGGAAAGAAGGGATCATATTCTAAAGTTTTGTGGACCATTGATCTGGCTCCATTTCGGGGATTGTGACTTGCCGAAATGTCAAAATGCTGAAATGTGAAATGCATTTTGATTAGGCTCGTGGTCACAGCCAGTGGGCATATGGAATAAGCGCGAGACCCAGTACTTGTAATCCAACGATGCAGGTGAATTTGAATATGATCGAAGGATTATGAAATATTCGGACTCTGAGTTTAACCGGAAGGCCTTACCTAACCACTATCCTGTATTCGGATATTTAAAAAAAAAAAAAATCTATAGGGTCTGTTTATATTTAAACTTTTCACAGAGGAGTATAGACTAATAATCTACTTTTACTAAGCTTGTTTGGTCGTTTTCATCGTATGATTATGTATATGGAATAACGCATGAGGCCTAGGCCATCAACCCCCAAAGTTGTTTGTATTGTAAAAATATGGTAATGGGTTATTTGTAGGGTCTAATGCGTAAGGATTTGTCCATAAAATCCCAAAGTCGTTTGTGTTGTTAAGACTGTGGTAATGGTTATAGGTACAAACAGATAGGAAAGTAATTATAATTACAGGAATTGAAATAAACATTGAAATGAGGAGTAAACACTTATCGTCGATCAGAAAACTTTAATTTGAATGGTAATGACAGTCGACGATAGTAAGGACTCTTGCAAACTTTCAGACTCAAGCTTTATAATAGAAATCTTACTTGCTTGAATCTCGAACTATTCAAGGATATTTATACAAACAAATTTTTTTTTTCAGAAATTTTTTGAGGTATATTACATCTCAAGGTCCAAAAGTTAACACAAATAGAAATGGATGAACGCTAACTCAAGGGTATTTGCTATAATTGTGATGATAAATAATTTCCAGGAACAAGTGTAAAGAACAAAAACTTTTTATGACCATTTCCAAGGATGTTTCTAATGAATATGTTGAGGTTTCACTAGAAGTAGTGCTACCCCCAACCGATGCTACTATGCCACCCTCTGATCCTCCCAAAGTTTGACCATTGATCTTGCTACATGCTCTCACTGATTTTTCTGCTTCTCAAACCCTCAAATTGATTGGTTACATTAAGTATGTGAGATTCATCATCCTAGTTGACAGTGGAAACACTAGTAATTTAATTCATCGCCACCTTGCCCAAGAATTCAATT